>CABEGB010000882.1:0-149280 GCA_901521435.1 Crematogaster levior | reverse complement strand
GTGCTCTGCTGAGTCGATAGTTGAATATTCTTTCCGCCGATCCTTTATGATGTGTTCCTGAGAATGGCTTCATTAAATTTTCGCTCAAAGCAAATGCCTCATCTCCGAGAAATACATATGGTATTTTCTTGCTTCTCCCTTGTAAATTTGATTCTTCTGGTAAGCTTAAACTATTTGTTGTGAGTTTCTTCCATAATTTGCAATTTTTAAAAACTCCTCCATCAGAAATTCTACCTTGACATCCCACATCCGCGAATATAAAATTGTAATCAGCGTCAACAACCGCAAATAACACAATACTAAAATCTGATTTATAATTAAAAAATTCGCTTCCACTGTTCATTGGAGCTTGCAACACCACGTGTTTTCCATCTATTGCTCCTATGCAATTCGGAAAATTCCACATTTTTTCGAATTCCCGTGAAATTGTTAACCATTCTTCTTGGGTTGATGGCATCTAAATAAAATATAATTATTTAGAATTATTAATTACGATAAGGCTCGAATGATAAATTATTTAATACGAAAAATTTAAATAATATATAAAAATTTTTGAATATTTTTAGGAAAATAACGAAGAACAAGAAAATGACGATTTCTCATTATATTTAAATTCTCAAGAAGATCTATTGAATTCAAGCAATCAAGAGATAGATGATGAGCCCTCAAATAATTCAACAATAGAAAAAATGCCGTTTACTGTTCCAGAAACGAAACAAAAGAAAAGAAAACTGTACGATAAAAAGGATGACGCGAAATTGGAAGAAGCATTTAAAATTCTTAAAGAATCGGCTGCAAGGAAAGAAATACCACCTGATGATTGTACCATATATTCGCAACATGTAGCCAATAAACTTAGGAATTATAGCAAGAATACTCGGATACAAATTGAACATGCTATAAACAATATTTTATTCGCAGCTGATATGGGAAAATACGACTATCCTAATCCTACTTTTAATTATGAAAATGTTCCAGCTTCAAATTATCGTTCTACACATTTTTATGATAATCAAATTCTAACATCTAGTCCACTACCGTCTCCAACATTTTCTAATGCAAGTACCTCAGGTTCAATTTCTAGCTCTACACCTATACCGGATTTTAATATGCTAAACAAAAATTTTGAACACTTGTGATTTTTTTAAAAATTATCTTTCCATTATTGTTTACTACTTAATTTTAATTACTTAGCTCTTAATTACTTTAATCAAATTAATGTGTATTCTAAAATTATTATTAAAATATGTATTAAATATGTATTAATCTTTAAAAATTAAATAAATGTCAACATTCTTACTTTTACATTTTCTTTCAAGACTTCAATAAGCGCTCCACAAACCTCAGGAACAATTACAGATATTAACTGTTTTGACACGTTAAACAGATATTGTAGACTTGTATACGAATCTCCCGTTGCTAAAAAACGTAGAGTTATAGCTAATCTTTCGGTAACGGTGACAGCTTTTCGCATTGCAGTATCCATTTTCTGTATTTTTGGAGCAATAGCATTCAATAAAAATTTAAAATCTTCAGATGACATCCGAATAAAGTTACGAAATTGTCCGCTGCTCTCTTGAAACTTTAAATTAGCTAGCAGGCTATGAGCACCACTTATTTTCCTGCTATTATATAGCTGTGTAACCCACCATCGCTTAGGCCGCCTTTTTACACCACGCTTGCGCAAAATATGTAATATAATATATGCTGCAGCTGCTGTGGTGATGTCTCTTGACGACATTTCGCTACTTACTCTGACGAACGACTGGAGCACAGTTTTGCGCGCACAAACAAATATCGTTCACATCGATAAAAGTTTCCACGCACAAGCATTCGTGCGCGCAAATCGTTCGTGCGCGTAAAAATGCTCACGTCAGTACGCACCTTAACAGCAATATAATGGCACTTTTGACTGATAACGATACGTTTCAGTTAATAAGATACCCGAGTGGAAATTTGTCTAACCAATGTTTGTTATTCTAGAGCTAATGGCTATATCACACAGGCTAGATAAGATATCTAGCCATTGACTAGCTTACAAGGGAACCTCGCGAAATGGAAAATTCTGATTTTAGTGAAACTTTACACACATGTAAGAGGAGTCAATACATGAATTTAGAATATAATGTTGCTGCCATAAAACGATTCTAAGGGGTGAAATCACCCTTCATATATAGAGCGGTTGTTTACATTTCTCGATATATCTCGAAAACTATTGAAGATATCAAAAAATATTTTATATAAAAGTTTCATAGTAAAATTATCTCTATTTAACCAGTTTAACAAAATTTTGAAAAAAATTTATTGAACAATATTTTTTCCAAAATTTTGGAAAAAAATTTTTTTCCAAAATTTTGTTAAAATATTTAAATAGAGGTGATTTTACCATAAAACTTTTGTATAAAACATTTTTTGATATCTTCAATAGTTTTCGAGATATATTGGGAAAAGTAGAGTAAAAAGTCGCTCTATATATGAAGGATGGTTTCACTCCCCTTAGAATCGTTTCTTAATAGCAATTGAACATTTCTAAATTTATCTATTTACTTTTCTTCTCCCCACATGTGTGTAATATTTCATCATAAGAACATCTTTCAGCACATTAATAATTTTGAAAAAATAATTTTTTGCATCTATTATAATAAAAGAATATTTATCGCATTATAATATGAGAAAAAAAAGTTTTATTCTGAATTATGCTTATAATTCTTTAAATATTCTAATAGTTTTAGCGCCAATTAAAAATTTCTCTATTTATTCTAATATGTCTAATATGTTTTAATATATGCCGATATATACACTACCGTCGGAAAGTTTTGCAACACCCTCCAAAAACCAATTTAAGCTCCTATAGCTTCCGCAATAATAAAAGAAATGTAATAAGCTTTTTATGAAAAGTTGTATTTATTTATGTATATACTACTAAAAATGATTAACAAAAAGCTCAAAAAATATTTTTAATTTAAACAGCAGACTCATCAATATGGCCACCTCTCTTCTTGATTACTTCTTCACACAATCGAGGCATCCTTCCACCAACGCGCCTAATTCTCGTTATCAGACAACACTTATGCTTATAGCAATACGAAAACGGCAACTTTTCATGACCCACTTGATTATTTCATTTTATTAAAAATTTTTAAGCCTACTTTTTTGTTTGCTCCTTTTACGAGTACAAATTACATGTCTGGAAAATAATATATCCCTTTGATTAGGTGAAAACTAAGTAATAATTTATAATTACATTTATTTTCCATATTAATTTGACTTAATATACCAAAAATTCGCGGAAAACTCATTTTTGGAGGGTGTTGCAAAACTTTCCGACGGTAGTGTATATATACATATATATATCTGGCTACACTAGTTCAGAGTTTATCTTTTATACTCCACATTAGAAGGATAAAGATAAAGTCTAATGCAGCCATTTCAGGCCAGTTGAGCTATAAAGAAAAGACTTATTTCATATTATTCACGTGTTAGAAGATTGAGTAATCAACTGTAATGCTATTTAGTTAGTGATTACATCAGCGAAGACAGTGCTTTCGCATGGTATACCCAAATGAAACATATTGTATATTATCTGTTTCACAAGAGAAAAAAAAAGAGAAAAAATCTTATATTATTTTGTTCTTAACCAATTTATTAATTACATTGGAGTGTAAACACATAATTTTTAGTAGTCATAAACGTTTACTCAAACTTCTAATACGTCAACAATACGAAATTATTATTGTTTTAACAGACACTCCAAGACAATGAAGGAGCGTTGCTCATTCCATCACAAATCACAAGATTCTACTAACGGCAAACTATAATATTTAATAACTCTAGCTTAAAAAAGATTCTTATGTGAGTGAAATCCCTCCTAACATTTGATGCAAGCTGAATCCGTTGTTTGCAAATTAGTATCCTCTATCATTCGTCTGCTATATATAAAATCAAACATGATAATATTAATAAACAACACGCGACTGAGATCCCTTTTATACAACAATCTTGTAAGTGTAATGGTCATTATCACAATCCAGTCTTTCATTAGATTAAATAAATAGTTAAATAACAATATTTGAAAACATTATCTCATTGTAATGGCATTTCGCGTATGATATACTATCCGTAACCCTTATAAAAATTTTTCACTGTTTTTGGCCCGTTTTTGACCCGCGAAAACGGTCAGTTTGAGTGGTAAAAACGTACATTTGATTCAATGAGTACGATCCGTTTTTAGGGCGCAAAGGGGCAATTTTCCGTAAAAATGAGTGGTTAAAACGGATTGCGTACGAGTATATCCGAGTGGTAATAACGTATTCTTATGAATATTTTTGAGTGGTAAATATGTGCTGTGTGTAAATTTGAGGTGTAAAAACGTACATTTAGCTACGAGCAAAAAATACTCGTTTAGCACTCATAAATACTCACATAGCACATTTTGGCTGCGTTTCGATATTCACTGCAAGTACTGAAAATCTATAGTGTATGTGACGTAAACTATAGATTTTCAATATTTGCAATGAATATTGGAACAGCTTTTGAAATAAAATAATCAAATAATCAATCATTATAATTGTTCATTTATTTATAGTAGTTTAAAACATTTATATAAATTTATATAAATTATAAATATTTATATATAAATTATTTTATATAAATTTATATAAATTATAAAAATTCGTGGACATATTTTTAAGTTTGTAGAATAAATGTACTTCAATTTAGAGACAATCCGCGGATATTTTCTTGTGAGTAAAAAAGAAACGTACTAACGTGTTGTTACTCATCAACGGAAAATTGAGTATTGAAAACGGACAACCTACTTCGTCCTCATCTTTGTGAGTAAAAAAGGAACGTATTAACGTATTGTCACTCATTGACTGAAAAACGAGTGTTAAAAACGGACAATCCACTCAAAAATACTCATACACATATTCGCGTATACTCGTCATGCTCTTTCGCAATAGACTAAGCGTGCTTGAGAGTGCAAGAAACGGACATAAAAATGATCAAACGGGCTAAAAACGGGCTAAAAGCGGGCTAAAAACGACCTATATGAGGTGTAAAAGCGGTGAAAAATTTTTATAAGGGAACCAATTAATAATTATATCGTACAATACCGTGATATATGTGTATGAAAGACTACGGTACAATTGTGCACGGACACTATACCATATGTAAAACATAGATATACAATAAAATATTTATATGTAAATAATAAAAATAATCTAACAGGTTTTTCTTCATTGCCTATTGCACATATGACAGATAACTTAACCTCACGTGTGTCATTTTCTCCTTATTATTATCTTATTATTAGCATTATCGATATTGAATTCTTGCTAGCTTAAAAATGTTTGGGGACTGTAGAAATGGGAACAAGTCCTTAAGATAAGAAAATCTCGAAAACTTGCTGATGTGTTTATATGACGTGTTGATATGTCAAAATATTTGTCGAACGTATCGATTGACGGTCAAATTTCTAGAGTTTTTATCAAGAATTCTTTATCTGATAGTCAATCTATACATTCGACAAGTATTTTGTGGTATGTAATATTAACCTAAGGATACATGTCTAAACACGTCCGTCCATGTTTATACATGTCGGATATATAATAAAAATGTGTACGCTTGTGTTAGTACGAATAAAAAATAAAATAAAATAAAATAAATGTCAATCTTTAATTATAAATTAGCGCCGCTGCACTGTTCGCTCACACTCTACTTATAGTAGGGGAGCCCAAGCGGGGATTTCGGATGTGACCTGAGCCGAGCAGTTTAATATTAGGGGAGGCTCTTTGTACTCTGTTAAGTACTTATACCAGGTATAGTCCCTTAATATAGTGGAGTACGTCTAGGGCAGTCGATCAGATTAGTAAAAAAAAATCAATCCTGAAAAAAACTCGAGCGCATCAGATTTACACAAAATACGTTAATTATATGCAGAAAAGAAAATCCTTTCAATAATCTGACGATTTGAATGTGAAATAAAAAATTGAGCGAGTCACTAACTTGCAAAAAAAAATCGTTACCTTGAAATATTCGAGCGTGAATTTGGTTTTTTTCATTTTAAAGGAAATAGTTTAAAAATTATAGGAATAACATAATCTGCCGATTTTCATAAGCCTAAACACCTAAAATTACCAATAGAGTGTAGGATGTACAACTACTGAAAATTATGTATTATGGCCGCCATTTTTGAGCCCAGCGAGTTTGTGTGGTGTGTACGTAGTATATAGCTATTGATTGTGTGAGGGAGTAAAACACGTCCTAACCTAACTTATTATTAACCTAACTTTCTGCTGGTATATGGCTGGTATATGGCAGTCACCGGCATTTTTGGGCCAAATCGGGTGAAGTGGATGCGATGACCTTACCTAGTCCGTTTCTTCATCTACAGACCTTGGATCACAACACTCTCCCTTGTTTATCTGTGTACAACGCTTCAGTTTGTTTATTGTATTTTTACTAATATTTAATGAAATAAATGTAGTGAATTTAATCTATGTTTTACAAAAATGAGTGTTGATAGTGATAATAAAAAGAAATGTGTATTTTGTGCACAAGAAACACTTGAAAAAACTATTTCTTTTACGTCAGAAACTTTGAAAAAATGTTTAGTGGTTTTAGAGTATCGTCGAACCAAACCAATAAAAAGAAAATCACGTAATAATTATAACGAGGTAAAATTATTTGATGAAATATCATTAACTGAAGTTTATCATGCACAGTGTTTATTGTTATTTTTAATTCACGAAAAAATTAATAATAAAAAATGAAAAAAAGGAAATTTTTATTTTTAATTGTCAGATTAAAAAAAATCCTTTACAAAATCATCAGATTAAGAGTTAACACCTTTAGAATATCGAACTGAACCACTTGTATAAAATTCTGACGCGCACAAGCATTTCAATGTTACGATTTTTTTTTACATATTCAGAAATCGACTTTAAACTTTTGGTCACGTCCAAATCGTCAGTCTTTAAAATAGAATACTTTTTATAGTTTAATTAACATCTCTTTTAAATTTCTGACAAGCCCGAGAAAAAAAATTTTTTCCCCAATTTCTACCTCTTAATACAGCTACCTGCAACAAGTAACTCGTCAGACTAATATCCTTCTGTAAACAGGACTTCGTAGATCGTTCACGCTATCGAACACTGACGCGCTTGAAGATTTTTTTGTAACCATTTTTTTTTACATTTTTGAAAATTTATACACGCTCCCCCCACCACTAAAAAGGTTTGCATCACATAAACTTTTTTTGTTTTTAGTATCTAATCTTTACGATCCTATAGGTCTTTAAAGGGCTGGAGGAAAGCAGCATTTAGCACTCTGGGCTCCCCTACTATTATGCTTTCGATACAATTGGTAATCTCTTCTTCGCGACCTTCTCATTACACGTCTCTACTCCGAATGCGAACTCTCTCGATCGCTCGCTCGTCTCCACCGGCTCGCTGCCGAAATTCCTTGACCTGACAATACAAAAACTCCAAACACCTAATACACACTGAGTCAGCACAATAGCAGAGATTTAACAGCTTTTCGTTTTCGTATAATTATGATCCTTATTCGAGGTATTTCTATTTATTCCTCAGAATTTATTTTTGCCTTTCCTTTAGGAGCTTACAAATGTAAACATAAATATACAAAAATTAACGCACTTTTCTCTACGTTACCTATTGCAAGCATGACAGATATTTCAACTTCGCGTATGTCATATTATTGTTTTTTAATATATAATTTAAAAAATATATAAATATAATTTAAAAATATATAATTTTAAAAAATTGTCTTGATACCTTATTATCATGTTTTTCAAACATATCTGCAAGTTTTCGAGATTTTGTTATCTTAAGGACTTGTTCCCATTTCTACAGTACACAAACATTTTTAAGCTAGCAAGAATTCAATATCGATAATGCTAATAATAAGATAATAATATGAAGAAAGTGAGACACGTGAGGTTAAGATATCTGTCACGTGTGCAATAGGCAATGAAGAAAAACGTCCTATTACATTATTTTTATTATTTACACATAAATATTTTATTGTATATTTATATTTTATATAGTAGTTAGTAGTACTGGATTGTGACAATGCCCATTACACTTATAAGATTATTGTACAAAAGGGATCTCAGTGTCGCGTGTCGTTTATTAACCCTTGGCTGGTAAGCTATTTTTTGGCACCTTTATATGGTAAACATGGGTCGTTCGCGTCCGACGCTTTAAAAAGTACTTGAAAGTGCTAAAAAAAATCTGAAAAAATTCATGGTGCTTCTTTAACTATCCTAGTATAAGGATCAATCGTTATATTGATGATTTATAAATTTGTTTAAACAATATATTTGTTTGAACAAATAAAAACGTGGAAAATGTACTGTTTTATTTAAAAAATCATAATTTTTGATCAAATTAATATTTTTAAAAATTTCAAAAAGGAAATTAAAGCTTAAGAATAGTACTTTCAAGAAAAAAATATTGCAAATATATACCAATTAAATAAATGCTTAAGTTTTCAACATGAAAATCGCGTTTTTTCGAAGTACGTAAAAAGGTATTATTTACAATAAAATAGACATAATTTCATTTTTTACTCAATTTTATTCATACAAATTATCATAGACATTGTCTATTTTTACCAAAAATAAGAAAAAATACAAAAATAAGAAAATACAAAAATTATAAGGTCATTATAAACAATCACGGCATGTAGAGACCTGTGCTCTTCGCATACAGGCTTATGACACTTAACGCAACACATATTAGTTTTTTTGTCTTTCTTGACGTCACAAAAGGCGCAACGCTTTCATTTTTCCAATTTCTGGGGCCCAATGTACTTTACTCACCTTGTACTTTTGGCACCTTTAACTGGTAAACATGGGTCGTTCGTGCCTTTTCCAAATTTTGACTGGCTCATACAGAAGCTGTTCGCACAATAAAACATCGGCATTTGGGGAGCTAGTAGTATACTAGTATACAATTTTTTTCAGCATAATTTTGCCCCGCCCCTTACCCCCCTCCCAAGTTAGCAAAGGAAGAAAGTTTCGACAAGGCACGAACGACCCATGTTTACCAGCCGAGGGTTAATATTATAATGTTTGACTTTATATATAGCAGACAAATGATAGAGAATACTAATTTGCAAACCACAGATCCAGCTTGCATCGAATGTTAGGAGGGATTTCACTCACATAAGAATCTCTTTAAGCTGGAGTTATTAAATATTATAGTTTGCCGCTAGTAGAATCTTGTGATTTGTGATGGAATGAGCAACGCTCTTTCATTGTCTTGGAGTGTCTGTTAAAACAATAATAATTTCGTATTGTTGACGTATTAGAAGTTTGAGTAAACGTTATGACTACTAAAAATTATGTGTTTACACGTACACTCCAATGTAATTAATAAATTGGTTAAAAACAAAATAATATAAAATTTTTTCTCTTTCTTTTTTCTCTTTTGAAACAGATAATATACAATATGTTTCATTTGGGTATACCATGCGAAAGCACTATCTTCGCTGATGTAATCACTAACTAAATAGCATTACAGTTGATTACTCAATCTTCTAACACGTGAATAATATAAAATTATAAGTCTTTTCTTTATAGCTCAACTGGCCTGAAATGGCTGCATTAGACTTTATCTTTATCCTTCTAATGTGGAGTATAAAAGATAAACTCTGAACTAGTGTAGCCAGATATATATATGTATATATACACTACCGTCGGAAAGTTTTGCAACATATATATATATATATATGTATATATGTATATATACACATGTATGAGCATTTTTTAGAATTAAAAAAACTTACCTTTCCATTCCTTTTACGCACTCTTTATTTTTATTTGGTTTCAGCTTAATGCCCATCATAGAAACTTTAAAATAAAAAGAATATAAAAAAAATTTTATTATTTAAAATATTAACGCTTTAATGGTTGGACAGTTTTTAAAATGAAAGTTTCTTAAATAAAATTATTTGTATCAAAAACGACGTTAAAAATGTTACTAAGAAAGTGTGAAAATTTCTCTGGTTTCACTATGTGAAATAATTATTATATACTTTTTCAGACAAACCATTGTAACATACTTTTTTTTATAAAGTTCGACTCATGACCTTTCCATTTCACTACATTTGAACTCTTCTATCTCATTGCGTAAAAAAATATATGTTTTAAAAAAAAAATATGTCGTTTTTTGCGAAAATTTAAATGTTTTTATTTTACAAATATCTTTAATCAAATATCTTTAATTTTTACAAATATCTTTGTTACAAAGATATTTAGAGTAAAACTAAATTGCACAGTAATATCTTTAATCTTTGACGTATCTATTAAATCTCTATAAAAATTACCTTTTTAAAAAAAGGTAAAAAAAAGGTGCTAAGTCCGCGTCAAAAGTATCTTTGCAAAATAGTATAGTATTATTAACTCTAAAAAACTATTTAAAAACCTATTTCCAAAAAAGTGTGATTTTAATCTACACACATAAGTTATTTTAATCTAAACAAAATGGTTTATTTTAAACCATAAAAAAACTATAATTTATTTAATTATACATTCTACAAAAATAATGATATCAACAAATTGTGCTAAGTAAAAATAAAAATTTAAAAAAATATTTTAATAAAAAATGATACAAAATAATGTAAAAAATAATTTTAATTTTTTAAATTATATCCTACTAAAATACTGATATCGAGAAATTATGCTATTTAAAAATAAAAATTTAATATTTTAACAAAAAATTATACATAATTGTTTTAATTTAAAAAAAATTATGGTATTACAATTATGGTATTGCCCCAACTTAATAAAACATTTTGAAATAAAATATATTTAAAAAAATTTAATATAATATAGTATAGTTTGAAAGTTTAATTTAAAAAAAAAAAAAAAACAAATAATGTAAAAATATAAAATTAAAAATTATTTACAAAAAATAAAAAATAAAAAATTAATGGAAAAATATAAAAATGTATATAAAAATTAAAAATTAATATAAAAATAAAAATTTAATTGAAAGACTTAGCTCTGCTACAAAATATGCTATTTTAAAAATTAGCAACGCTAAGTCTTTCAATTAAATTTTTAATTTTTATATTAATTTTTAATTTTTATATACATTTTTATATTTTTCCATTAATTTTTTATTTTTTATTTTTTGTAAATAATTTTTAATTTTAGATTTTTACATTATTTGTTTTTTTTTTTAAATTAAACTTTCAAACTATACTATATTATATTAAATTTTTTTAAATATATTTTATTTCAAAATGTTTTATTAAGTTGGGGCAATACCATAATTGTAATACCATAATTTTTTTTAAATTAAAACAATTATGTATAATTTTTTGTTAAAATATTAAATTTTTATTTTTAAATAGCATAATTTCTCGATATCAGTATTTTAGTAGGATATAATTTAAAAAATTAAAATTATTTTTTACATTATTTTGTATCATTTTTTATTAAAATATTTTTTTAAATTTTTATTTTTACTTAGCACAATTTGTTGATATCATTATTTTTGTAGAATGTATAATTAAATAAATTATAGTTTTTTTATGGTTTAAAATAAACCATTTTGTTTAGATTAAAATAACTTATGTGTGTAGATTAAAATCACACTTTTTTGGAAATAGGTTTTTAAATAGTTTTTTAGAGTTAATAATACTATACTATTTTGCAAAGATACTTTTGACGCGGACTTAGCACCTTTTTTTTACCTTTTTTTAAAAAGGTAATTTTTATAGAGATATCACTCTTTTTTGTAAATGACATTAGTCTTCTTGAGCTTTTCCGTTTTATCAAGTTAAGTTATTAGCGACGATAGTGAAAAATAGCGACTTAAGAAATGAGGTAAGCAAAGAAGTATTCAATTTTATAGTTTATTATTTTATTATTTTAATATCTTCTTTTATGTACAGGATATAAAAATGGTTTCTTTTATATGCACGATATGAAAATAGTTGCGTAGCAAAAAATAATGCAGTAAGTAATGTTGATTGCTTACTGTATCCTATCTTATCTCTCAGCATTTTCATCCTGTATGTATTACATTTCATTTTGTTTAATAATAGTACTTATGTTATAGTTATGTGCACTATTTGGTTTGGAATCGCTGAAAGAAGATAACATAGAAAAGATTCGAGATGGTGTACCATCCTAAAAAACCAAACTTGTATTTGCAATGGGCCATCTTTGAAAAAGATCAGGATAACTTTGAGAAAGCTGCCACTATATATATATTAGAGAATATTGATAACGTACTACCACATATGATAAATACATAATAACAAGAAACAATGCGGAAAGTAATGTTGATTGTTTCCTGCATTCTATCTTGTCTCTCAGCATTTTCACCCTGTATGCATTATATTTCATTTTGATTTTAAAATATTTAATAATAGTATTTTATATTATTAAAATTGTGCTATATAATAAGAATGATTTTTATTTTTGGTAGTTTGTAATTGCTGAAAGGAAATAATACAGAAAAGATTTGAGATGTATATTCGAGATGGTGTATCATCCTATAAATACTATATAAGATATGAAAATGGTTGCGTAGCAAGAAACAATGCGATGTTGCGTAGCAAGAAACAATGCGAAGTAATGTTGATTGCTTACTGCATTCTATCTTGTCTCTCAGTATCTTCATCCCGTATGCATTACATTTTATTTTAAAATATTTAATAATAGTATTTTATAATTCAAAAAGTATAATTAAAATTGTGAGGTAAGCAAAGAGGTATTCAATTTTATAGTTTATTATTTTATTATTTTAATATCTTCTTTTATTTACAGGACATAAAAATGGTTTCTTATACAAGATATGAAAATAGTTGCGTAGCAAAAAACAATGCGGTAAGTAATGTTGATTGCTTACTGCATTCTATCTTGTCTCTCAGCATTTTCATGTATGTATTACATTTCATTTCCTTTAATAATAGTACTTTATGTTATAATTATGTTCACTATTTGGTTTGGAATCGCTGAAAGAAGATAACACAAAAAATATTCGAGATGGTGTATCATTTTTCTCAAAGATGGTCCATTGCAAATGCAAGTTTGGTTTTTTTAGGATGATACAACATCTCGAATCTTTTCTGTGTTATCTTCTTTCAGCGATTCCAAACCAAATAATGCACATAACTATAACATAAAGTACTATTATTAAACAAAATGAAATGTAATACATACAGGATGAAAATGCTGAGAGACAAGATAGCATGCAGTAAACAATCAACATTACTTACTGCATTATTTCTTGCCACGCAACCATTTTCTTGTATATAAAAGAAACCATTTTTATATCCTGTATATAAAAGAAGATATTAAAATAATAAAATAATAAATTATAAAATTGAATACTTCTTTGCTTACCTCACAATTTTAATTATACTTTTTGAATTATAAAATATTATTATTAAATATTTTAAAATAAAATGTAATGCATAAGGGATGAAGATGCTGAGAGACAAGATAGAATGCAGTAAGCAATTATCATTACTTATCGCATTGTTTCTTGCTACACAACTATTTTCATATCCTATATAGTATTTATAAGATGATACACCATCTCGAATATATATCTCGAATCTTTTCTGTATTATTTCCTTTCAGCAATTCCAAACTACAAAAAATAAAAATCATTCTTATCATATAGCACAATTTTAATAATATATAATACTATTATTAAATATTTTAAAATCAAAATGAAATATAATGCATAAAGGGTGAAAATGCAGAGAAAAGATAAAATGCAGTAAACAATCAACATTACTTACCACATTGTTTCTTGTTATTATGTATATATCATATGTGGTATGTTATCAATATTCTCTAATATATATATATATATATGGTGGCAGCTTTCTCAAAGTTATCCTGATCTTTCTCAAAGATGGCCCATTACAAATGCAAGTTTGGTTTTTTAGGATGTTACACCATCTTGAATCTTTTCTGTGTTATCTTCTTTTAGCGATTTCAAACCAAAGTGCACATAATTATAATATAAAGTACTATTATTAAACGAAATGAAATGTAATACATACAGGATGAAAATGCTGTGAGACAAGATAATATGCAGCAATCAACATTACTTACTGCATTATTTCTTGCCACACAACCATTTTCTTGTATTATATATATAAAAAAAACCATTTTTATGTCCTGTATATAAAAGAAACCATTTTTATATCCTATATATAAAAGAAGATATTAAAATAATAAAATACAATAATAAACTATAAAATTGAATACTTCTTTTTCTTACCTCATTTCTTAAGTCGCTATTTTTCACTATCGTCGCCGCTAATAACTTAACTTTCGTTTATCGCCGTCACTTACTAAGTTTTGCACAAATTCAAGACTGATACACAAATATAACCTATACCTGTCAAACCAGGTTAAAGACTATAACCTAACTTTCGTTTATCGACGTCACTTACTACTACAATCGATTATCGATCACACTATACGATCGATCACACTTCCAGAGCATCACTAGCGCGATCTTGTGTCGAATGCCTCAACAGTACGTTTTTACGGTCGACGACGACGACGAAGACGAAGACGACGTTTCTTAAATGATATTTTTCACATTTGGACTTTGCGTCATAATAGCTCGATTTATAGAGCATGTAGCCCAAAAATAAAAACACTTTTATTATATAATTCGACCCCGCTCTATCGATTGAGACTACTTAGAAGTCGATCCGTTGAGCGGATATATGAAAACCAGAAATATTGAGTGCTCTCAACTGACCGACTCGCGTAATAAGACACGGTAGTGTCTGTCTTGTGCTTGCGCGGACTTAGCACAAGACACTACCGTGTCTCTTGAAAATCTATTTAAAAAAATTATTTCATTTTGTACAGCACCTATAGTCCAAGATATGAACAATTAAAAGTGCACAGAGTCTCTCAAACCCTGCAGTATGTCAACGTAAGAAAAATAAGCAAGGTACTTTTGAGGGTTAAATATTACAAAACATATAATAGTGTATAAAATTATATAAGGTGTAGTAAAAAAAAATCCATTATTTTTGCATTAAATTGAAGGCTTTATTTAGCATAGTTAAAATGATCCAATTTAGGTCAAATATGCACCGTTTTGTTCGATAACTTGTTGCCATTTTGAAGGTAATTTCATGATGCCTCTCTCATAGAAACCCTCGTCCCTATTGGCAAAAAACTGGGACAGTCGATTTTCTCAAGCTTCTTTTGAGGCGAATTTTTCACCAGCAAAATCATTCGCCATAGACAGGAGCAGGTGGTAATCACTTGGTGCCAGGTCCGGACTATAAGTTGGATGCATAAGAACTTCCCAACCAAGCTCCCGGACGACGTGTGTGGCCTGGCGTTGTCCTGATGGAACATAATTCCTCTCCTATTGGCCAAAGCTGGCCGCTTCTGGGCGATTGCTTCCTTCAGACGGTCCAATTGTTGACAGTACAGGGGCCGTATTCTTGAAATTTTTGCGTATATGTAGATTTTATTGCGCAGCTATTTTACGGTATGATTAAACCTGCGCAGTAAAACTTACGCATACGCAATTATTTCAAGAATATGGCCCCAGGTCCGAATTAAGAGTTTCGTCGTAGGGGAGCAGCTCATAGTAGATGATTCCCTGCCAATCCCACCAAACACACAGCAAAACCTTCCTGACCGTCAATGACTTGGCCACCATTTGCGCCGGCTCACCGCGATTCGACCACGATCGTTTTCGCTTGACATTGTCGTAAGTGACCCATTTTTCATCACCAGTAACCATCCGCTTCAGAAATGGGTCGATTTTGTTGCGATTCAGCAGTGATTCGCAGATGGAAATTCGGTCCATGAGATTTTTTTGCGTTAACTCGTGTGGCACCCATACATCGAGCTTCTTTTTGTATCCAGCCTTATTTAAATGGTTCCAAACGGTTTTTTGTGCAATGTTTAGCTCCTGGGCAATCGAAACAGTGCTTACATGACGGTCGGACTCGACGATTTCCATTATTTTATCGACATTTTCGACAATTGGCCTTCCAGAGCGTGATGCATCTTTGACATCAAAATTACCGGAACGGAATCGACGAAACCAAAATTGCGCGTGATTGGCTGTTACAGTATCAGGACCATAAACACTATTCACATTTTCAGTCGCCTGGCTTGCGTTTTCGCCTTTATCGAAGAAAAACTGTAAAATATGGCGTATTTTCTCTTTGCTGGTGTCCATCTTTGACGCGCGCTCAAACAATACTGAGTCAAGCAATCACAAAACTGTCTGAGAAGTTTTTTTAGTACGAAATCTTATCTTTCTAACGCCATTTAGCGTAACCCGATCGCACTTATACAATGCAAGATACAGATTACTAAAGCCATCTATTGGAAAAATAATGGATTTCTTTTTACTACACCTAATATATCATTTTATGTGTATATATCATTATATAATGAACACATCATTATAGAATATTATTGCATAATTATATTATTATTATGCATAATTATATATAACATTATGCAAGTAATATTTTAAAAAAATTATAAATTATAAAAATATAAAAGAAGTACTTTTGTATGTATTACATTACGTATATATTAATAATGCGACTCGGTCATACTAATTTTAGGTTTATATGATTTTTAGAATTTGTCTGTAATCACAAAGTCATAGAAAAATAATTTAAAATTTTATTAATTAAACATATGTAGTATTTTGAAAAATATTATTTTTTAAGATTTAAATTTGTCTCAAGCAACAGTACTTGATTATTTAAACTGATTTTATATCTGTTCTTGAGCTGTTAAGTTTATTAAGTTTTTTATTAAATAATGTATACACTTTTAAATATTTTTTATGGCAAATATACTTTTATATACTTTTTCTCTTTTCAATTGTTTCACTTTTAATAAATTTCTAAAAAAGTCTAATATATTAATGTTAAAATTGTTTCAAAATAAATTGACATAATCTGTGTAATATAATATAATATCGCGTTGCTTGATTTACAAGTATTTAATAAAAAACTCATATTGTTAATGCAACAAAAATCTTGTAATCTTTCTGAAAAAGTTTTTATCATTTATATGTATATTAAAATAGTTAACAATTAACATCATATTATATCTTACCACATGCTATTGTCCAAGTACAATTCGATAGATGTTCTAAAAGAATTTCATTTCCACTTGAATCTTTTTTTTTAAATTCATGCGCAAATATTACAGATTCTTCAACAAATATATTGAAGAAATCTTGTAACATGTGTGCACTAAATGTTGGTGCAGTGTTCGTCCTTATTTTAGCTCATATGCGTCCTAAAATAATTATTATAGAAATGAAAAGTGTAACAAACAATATCGTAATATTAAAACACATTAATATTAAATATTATAATAATATTAAGAAAAAGATTAGTATTACTTGTTAGTATTACAGATATTAGTATAAAGAAGTAGTGCATGAAATTTGTGATACATTGCTAACAATTAGTATTATTAAGTAATATTAGGAATTATAAATAATATAAGTAAAATGTATAGTACGAAAGTAAATATACAGGGTGGCCCATTTAACTTGAGACAACTAAATATTTCGAAAAATAAGCTTTGAACGAAAAAATGTCCCAAATAAACTTTTAATATTATCAAGGGGGACGTCTGCCTGTGTAAAAATTAACCCGCCCCTTGGGGGTGAGACGGGGGGCAACTTTGAAATTTTAAATGGGAACCCCCATTTTTTATTGCAGATTCGGCTTCCTTGGAAAAAGAACCTTGGAGTCAGAACAATTCGTCAATGTGCTTTATTTCGAGGTGCTTTTTTGTCACCTATGATTCTGCACCAAACGTTAACGGACCAAGGATTAGGAACAATAAAAAAGAAATTAAGTCAGAACAATTCGTCAATGAATTGTTCCTAGTCCTTGGTCCGTTAACGTTTGGTGCAGAATCATAGGTGACAAAAAAGCACCTCGAAATAAAGCACATTGACGAATTGTTCTGACTCAATTTCTTTCATTTATTTTGTTTCTCCTTTTCAATAAATTTCAAGTCAAGTAAATTTCATTAATACTATCGGCACGTATGGAGAGAAGTCGTCGGTATTGTTTGTGAGCAATACCTACTGTACCTCATTGGATGCCTCATAGTTTTGGTACGCTAGCTACTTGTTTTTTTACGGACGCGTTCTTTATTTCAGCAAATAAATAATGGATTATTTATCTTTAGACGAAAAAGTTGAAATAATTTTGATTTATGGTGAGTCTGGAAGAAATATCGACGAAGCTGTTACCCTCTATGCTGACCGTTTCCCTGATAGGCCACGATCACGTGCTACTTTTTTTCGTGTGGTAAAGCAATTTACTACCGAAGGAAATGTAACAGCCAAAAAAAGAACCCGTAGAGCGACTGCCACGAAAGAGAACAATCAAATTGCTGTGTTAGCTGCAGTAGCCAATAACCCCCATGTCAGTCTTCGAGAGGTATCTCGAAATTCAGGTATTTCTCGTACTAGTGTTTCGAGAATCCTGAAGCATCACAAATTCCATCCCTATCATATCTCAATGCATCAGGAACTTCATGGCGATGATTTTAATAATCGAGTGGTATTTTGCAATTGGGCACTCACACAAATACAAAGAGACCCACAATTTTTTTATCGAGTAATGTTCTCCGACGAATCAACTTTCACGAACCATGGCAATGTTAATCGTCACAACATGCATTACTGGAGTGTGGAAAACCCACACTGGTTACGTGAAGTTGAGCATCAACGTCCTTGGTCCGTTAACGTTTGGTGCGGAATTTTAGGTGACAAATTAATCCGTCCCGTATTTATTGAAGGTACATTGAACGGAGAAAAATACTGTAACTTATTGCAAAATGAACTACCGATTCTGTTGGAAGATGTAACTCTTGAAGTGCGACAAAACATGTGGTTCCAGCATGATGGTTGTCCAGCACATTATTCAGCAATAGTAGAGAAGTGTTACATCGTAATTACAATGATTGCTGGATCGGTAGAGGTGGTCCGGTAAATTGGCCTGCCAGATCGCCAGACCTTACATCATCAGATTTTTTTTGTGGGGTTACCTTAAAGAAAAAGTGTATACAGAAGTACCAAATACTCGAGAAAACATGGTGGAACGTATTAGATATGCTTGCGCACAAATAACGCCAGATACACTTTCTACATGTGTACAAGCGTTCCAAGCTCGAGTTAATAAATGCATCGAAATGGAAGGTCATTTCGAGCATTTATCGTAATTGAATAGTGAGAGACGAGGGGACTCACTGAAATAAAGCACCCCGATGGTGAGAGGCGAGGGGACTCACCGAAATAAAGCACCCCGATGGTGAGAGGCGAGGGAGCTCAAAAGTACCCCGGTGGTGAGAGAAAATGACAAAAACTAATTTTCTCTGTTTACAGCACCATCTATCACAATTCGAAAAAAATGTTTCGGACAAAACTTACGTATTTTTTTCCAAGGAAGCCGAATCTGCAATAAAAAATGGGGGTTCCCATTTAAAATTTCAAAGTTGCCCCCCGTCTCACCCCCAAGGGGCGGGTTAATTTTTACACAGGCAGACGTCCCCCTTGATAATATTAAAAGTTTATTTGGGACATTTTTTCGTTCAAAGCTTATTTTTCGAAATATTTAGTTGTCTCAAGTTAAATGGGCCACCCTGTATATTTACTTTCGTACTATACATTTTACTTATATTATTTATAATTCCTAATATTACTTAATAATACTAATTGTTAGCAATGTATCACAAATTTCATGCACTACTTCTTTATACTAATATCTGTAATACTAACAAGTAATACTAATCTTTTTCTTAATATTATTATAATATTTAATATTAATGTGTTTTAATATTACGATATTGTTTGTTACACTTTTCATTTCTATAATAATTATTTTAGGACGCATATGAGCTAAAATAAGGACGAACACTGCACCAACATTTAGTGCACACATGTTACAAGATTTCTTCAATATATTTGTTGAAGAATCTGTAATATTTGCGCATGAATTTAAAAAAAAAGATTCAAGTGGAAATGAAATTCTTTTAGAACATCTATCGAATTGTACTTGGACAATAGCATGTGGTAAGATATAATATGATGTTAATTGTTAACTATTTTAATATACATATAAATGATAAAAACTTTTTCAGAAAGATTACAAGATTTTTGTTGCATTAACAATATGAGTTTTTTATTAAATACTTGTAAATCAAGCAACGCGATATTATATTATATTACACAGATTATGTCAATTTATTTTGAAACAATTTTAACATTAATATATTAGACTTTTTTAGAAATTTATTAAAAGTGGAACAATTGAAAAGAGAAAAAGTATATAAAAGTATATTTGCCATAAAAAATATTTAAAAGTGTATACATTATTTAATAAAAAACTTAATAAACTTAACAGCTCAAGAACAGATATAAAATCAGTTTAAATAATCAAGTACTGTTGCTTGAGACAAATTTAAATCTTAAAAAATAATATTTTTCAAAATACTACATATGTTTAATTAATAAAATTTTAAATTATTTTTCTATGACTTTGTGATTACAGACAAATTCTAAAAATCATATAAACCTAAAATTAGTATGACCGAGTCGCATTATTAATATATACGTAATGTAATACATACAAAAGTACTTCTTTTATATTTTTATAATTTATAATTTTTTTAAAATATTACTTGCATAATGTTATATATAATTATGCATAATAATAATATAATTATGCAATAATATTCTATAATGATGTGTTCATTATATAATGATATATACACATAAAATGATATATTAGGTGTAGTAAAAAGAAATCCATTATTTTTCCAATAGATGGCTTTAGTAATCTGTATCTTGCATTGTATAAGTGCGATCGGGTTACGCTAAATGGCGTTAGAAAGATAAGATTTCGTACTAAAAAAACTTCTCAGACAGTTTTGTGATTGCTTGACTCATTGTCAGTATTGTTTGAGCGCGCGTCAAAGATGGACACCAGCAAAGAGAAAATACGCCATATTTTACAGTTTTTCTTCGATAAAGGCGAAAACGCAAGCCAGGCGACTGAAAATGTGAATAGTGTTTATGGTCCTGATACTGTAACAGCCAATCACGCGCAATTTTGGTTTCGTCGATTCCGTTCCGGTAATTTTGATGTCAAAGATGCATCACGCTCTGGAAGGCCAATTGTCGAAAATGTCGATAAAATAATGGAAATCGTCGAGTCCGACCGTCATGTAAGCACTGTTTCGATTGCCCAGGAGCTAAACATTGCACAAAAAACCGTTTGGAACCATTTAAATAAGGCTGGATACAAAAAGAAGCTCGATGTATGGGTGCCACACGAGTTAACGCAAAAAAATCTCATGGACCGAATTTCCATCTACGAATCACTGCTGAATCGCAACAAAATCGACCCATTTCTGAAGCGGATGGTTACTGGTGATGAAAAATAGGTCACTTACGACAATGTCAAGCGAAAACGGTCGTGGTCGAATCGCGGTGAGCCGGCGCAAATGATGGCCAAGCCATTGACGGTCAGGAAGGTTTTGCTGTGTGTTTGGTGGGATTTGCAGGGAATCATCTACTATGAGCTGCTCCCCTACGACGAAACTCTTAATTCGGACCTGTGCTGTCAACAATTGGACCGTCTGAAGGAAGCAATCGCCCAGAAGCGGCCAGCTTTGGCCAATAGGAGAGGAATTGTGTTCCATCAGGACAACGCCAGGCCACACACGTCGATAGTGACTCGCCAGAAGCTCCGGGAGCTTGGTTGGGAAGTTCTTATGCATCCAACTTATAGTCCGGACCTGGCACCAAGTGATTACCACCTGCTCCTGTCTATGGCGAATAATTTTGTTGGTGAAAAATTCGCCTCAAAAGAAGATTGTGAAAATCGACTGTCCCAGTTTTTTGCCAATAGGGACGAGGGTTTCTATGAGAGAGGCATCATGAAATTACCTTCAAAATGGCAACAAGTTATCGAACAAAACGGTGCATATTTGACCTAAATTGGATCATTTTAACTATGCTAAATAAAGCCTTCAATTTAATGCAAAAATAATGGATTTTTTTTTACTACACCTTATATAATTTTATACACTATTATATGTTTTGTAATATTTAACCCTCAAAAGTACCTTGCTTATTTTTCTTACGTTGACATACTGCAGGGTTTGAGAGACTCTGTGCACTTTTAATTGTTCATATCTTGGACTATAGGTGCTGTACAAAATGAAATAATTTTTTTAAATAGATTTTTTAATAGATACGTCAAAGATTAAAGATATTACTGTGCAATTTAGTTTTACTCTAAATATCTTTGTAACAAAGATATTTGTAAAAATTAAAGATATTTGATTAAAGATATTTGTAAAATAAAAACATTTAAATTTTCGCAAAAAACGACATATTTTTTTTTTAAAACATATATTTTTTTACGCAATGAGATAGAAGAGTTCAAATGTAGTGAAATGGAAAGGTCATGAGTCGAAGTTTATGAAAAAAAGTATGTTACAATGGTTTGTCTGAAAAAGTATATAATAATTATTTCACATAGTGAAACCAGAGAAATTTTCACACTTTCTTAGTAACATTTTTAACGTCGCTTTTGATACAAATAATTTTATTTAAGAAACTTTCATTTTAAAAACTGTCCAACCATTAAAGCGTTAATATTTTAAATAATAAAATTTTTTTTATATTCTTTTTATTTTAAAGTTTCTATGATGGGCATTAAGCTGAAACCAAATAAAAATAAAGAGTGCGTAAAAGGAATGGAAAGGTAAGTTTTTTTAATTCTAAAAAATGCTCATACATGTGTATATACATATATATACATATATATATCTGGCTACACTAGTTCAGAGTTTATCTTTTATACTCCACATTAGAAGGATAAAGATAAAGTCTAATGCAGCCATTTCAGGCCAGTTGAGCTATAAAGAAAAGACTTATAATTTTATATTATTCACGTGTTAGAAGATTGAGTAATCAACTGTAATGCTATTTAGTTAGTGATTACATCAGCGAAGATAGTGCTTTCGCATGGTATACCCAAATGAAACATATTGTATATTATCTGTTTCAAAAGAGAAAAAAAAAGAGAAAAAATCTTATATTATTTTGTTTTTAACCAATTTATTAATTACATTGGAGTGTACGTGTAAACACATAATTTTTAGTAGTCATAACGTTTACTCAAACTTCTAATACGTCAACAATACGAAATTATTATTGTTTTAACAGACACTCCAAGACAATGAAAGAGCGTTGCTCATTCCATCACAAATCACAAGATTCTACTAGCGGCAAACTATAATATTTAATAACTCCAGCTTAAAAAAGATTCTTATGTGAGTGAAATCCCTCCTAACATTCGATGCAAGCTGGATCTGTGGTTTGCAAATTAGTATTCTCTATCATTTGTCTGCTATATATAAAGTCAAACATTATAATATTAATAAACGACACGCGACACTGAGATCCCTTTTGTACAATAATCTTATAAGTGTAATGGGCATTGTCACAATCCAGTACTACTAACTACTATATAAAATATAAATATACAATAAAATATTTATGTGTAAATAATAAAAATAATGTAATAGGACGTTTTTCTTCATTGCCTATTGCACACGTGACAGATATCTTAACCTCACGTGTCTCACTTTCTTCATATTATTATCTTATTATTAGCATTATCGATATTGAATTCTTGCTAGCTTAAAAATGTTTGTGTACTGTAGAAATGGGAACAAGTCCTTAAGATAACAAAATCTCGAAAACTTGCAGATATGTTTGAAAAACATGATAATAAGGTATCAAGACAATTTTTTAAAATTATATATTTTTAAATTATATTTATATATTTTTTAAATTATATATTAAAAAACAATAATATGACATACGCGAAGTTGAAATATCTGTCATGCTTGCAATAGGTAACGTAGAGAAAAGTGCGTTAATTTTTGTATATTTATGTTTACATTTGTAAGCTCCTAAAGGAAAGGCAAAAATAAATTCTGAGGAATAAATAGAAATACCTCGAATAAGGATCATAATTATACGAAAACGAAAAGCTGTTAAATCTCTGCTATTGTGCTGACTCAGTGTGTATTAGGTGTTTGGAGTTTTTGTATTGTCAGGTCAAGGAATTTCGGCAGCGAGCCGGTGGAGACGAGCGAGCGATCGAGAGAGTTCGCATTCGGAGTAGAGACGTGTAATGAGAAGGTCGCGAAGAAGAGATTACCAATTGTATCGAAAGCATAAGTAGAGTGTGAGCGAACAGTGCAGCGGCGCTAATTTATAATTAAAGATTGACATTTATTTTATTTTATTTTGTTTTTTATTCGTACTAACACAAGCGTACACATTTTTATTATATATCCGACATGTATAAACATGGACGGACGTGTTTAGACATGTATCCTTAGGTTAATATTACATACCACAAAATACTTGTCGAATGTATAGATTGACTATCAGATAAAGAATTCTTGATAAAAACTCTAGAAATTTGACCGTCAATCGATACGTTCGACAAATATTTTGACATATCAACACGTCATATAAACACATCAGCAAGTTTTCGAGATTTTCTTATCTTAAGGACTTGTTCCCATTTCTACAGTCCCCAAACATTTTAAAGCTAACAAGAATTCAATATCGATAATGCTAATAATAAGATAATAATAAGGAGAAAATGACACACGTGAGGTTAAGTTATCTGTCATATGTGCAATAGGCAATGAAGAAAAACCTGTTAGATTATTTTTATTATTTACATATAAATATTTTATTGTATATCTATGTTTTACATATGGTATAGTGTCCGTGCACAATTGTACTGTAGTCTTTCATACACATGTATCACGGTATTGTACGATATAATTATTAATTGGTTACCGATAGTATATCATACGAAATGCCATTACAATGAGATAATGTTTTCAAATATTGTTATTTAACTATTCATTTAATCTAATGAAAGACTGGATTGTGATAATGACCATTACACTTACAAGATTGTTGTATAAAAGGGATCTCAGTCGCGTGTTGTTTATTAATATTATCATGTTTGATTTTATATATAGCAGACGAATGATAGAGGATACTAATTTGCAAACAACGGATTCAGCTTGCATCAAATGTTAGGAGGGATTTCACTCACATAAGAATCTTTTTTAAGCTGGAGTTATTAAATATTATAGTTTGCCGTTAGTAGAATCTTGTGATTTGTGATGGAATGAGCAACGCTCCTTCATTGTCTTGGAGTGTCTGTTAAAACAATAATAATTTCGTATTGTTGACGTATTAGAAGTTTGAGTAAACGTTTATGACTACTAAAAATTATGTGTTTACACTCCAATGTAATTAATAAATTGGTTAAGAACAAAATAATATAAGATTTTTTCTCTTTTTTTTTCTCTTGTGAAACAGATAATATACAATATGTTTCATTTGGGTATACCATGCGAAAGCACTGTCTTCGCTGATGTAATCACTAACTAAATAGCATTACAGTTGATTACTCAATCTTCTAACACGTGAATAATATGAAATAAGTCTTTTCTTTATAGCTCAACTGGCCTGAAATGGCTGCATTAGACTTTATCTTTATCCTTCTAATGTGGAGTATAAAAGATAAACTCTGAACTAGTGTAGCCAGATATATATATGTATATATACACTGTGTGTGTGTGTGTATAATTTATATTGAAAATAGAATCTGAAAATAGAATATCTGAAACTCTATCTGAAAATAAAACTTTCAAGAAATATAACTTTCTCTGATTATAAATCTGATGCTTTTACAAAGTTTTACAAAATATTACTAATAATTTATAATTTATTAATAATTTATAAGTAGGGTAGGATATATATGTAACAAAAAATGATAGATTAAAAATCACATTGTAATAATATAATATTTGCATAATAACATTATACATGTATTTGCATGCTGAAGATACATATGCAGTTTGTCAACGAAATTTGAATAAGTACAGAAAAAAAAATCAAATAGGAGATTATTGAAATTTATTGAAATTAATTGATTTGAAATTTGACATGCAATTTAATTTTGACATATTATTTGGCAAACATAAAAAAATATAACTAATGAATTTAATCTAACTTGACTTAATACATATTATGCTTGTATCTTATACGTTTAATTTTAATTGTTTTTTTAATTGATTATGCAACCATGTTTTTACTTGCGGAGATGATCTATGTCTTAAATAGGGATTTTGTTTTATAACTTCATAAAATGCATTTAAAGAAGGTAATTTGCCTTATAACTTTGTAACCGTGGATTTCTGTGAGCTGCGGATAGCCGCGGTTATCCAAAGTTCGGGCGGTGGAGTCGAAGGCTGAGTGAATTAGGCGTGCGTTTAATGTCTTACAACTAGGCTTTATTAGATGCTATTACTTATACACTAACTTACATGCTAACTTATTCCTACTATATACAATTCCGGTATTGCCGGCTTAATGTTTCGCTATTGGCGCGGGTGCGCGTGAACGCCGCTTAACGGGTTCGGCCCGGCTCGCCGGAGATCGTCGGTGCGCTCTCGGAGTTCGGTCTCGCGGCGGAGATCGGGCGTGTTCGGCGGGCTTCGCGGTGTTCCGGCGGCGCGGGCCTGCTTGCGGAGATCGGACGGGTTCGGCAGGCTTCGCGGTATCTCGACGGCGCGGTTACGGGTTATCTCGTACGGCGAATTAATTCGTACGGCGGATTAATTCGTACGGCGGATTAATGGATGGCTCGGAAAAGGCGGAGGCCTCTCATCGCGAGGCGGGTTACCGCTCAGCACGCGGCATGCCACTCAACCCGTGGGCTTGGATCTCGCTACTCAGCTCGTAGCCGGTTTTGAACGCGGATCGGTACTGTCGCTCAACTCGCGAGTCTATGAAACGCTCAACGCGCGTCTTGGAGGAATTGCTCGTTCAGCTCACAAGCGATCGGGATCCGGTGACTAAGTCCCGGTGGATAGACCTGCTCAGCTCGCTGGTCGGAAGGAAGATGCTTATCACCGAAAATCCTGCGGTATATATACCCGCAGGTCGGTGATAAGCGGGTTGGTGCGGCGCGGAAATAATTGTTTATGTCGGGGGTGACTTCTCGCAGTAACGCTTCGTTACACCCCCCCTCTCGCAGATTCAAACTCTCGCTTATATGGAAAGAAAGTTTATTTCGGTGGCCTTACAGTATACTGCCCGTCGGGCTTCCTACGGATAATGTACGTCCCCTGGGCTGTGCGATGGCGGTATCGCCCTCCGGTGCGGATCCGGCTCCAGGGGATGTCCCGGATGGCCGCCTCCGGTAGGGTACTATACCCGGTGATCGGTGCGTCCGTGGTGGCGGGTGCCGGCGAGGGTTGGTCGATGACGGGCGACGGCTCGGCTGGAGTTCGGCCGGTGGGCGGCTCTGGTGGCGGTTGGTCGGCGGGGGCCGCAGGGTGTCCCTCGGATGGTTCGGGCTCGTCTAGGTCCGACAGGGACCCGAACAACTCCTCGAGCTCCGTGGTGAGTGCGGCGGCAACCTGCGCCGTCTGTGTGTACAGACGCTCTTGCCGAGAGACGGCGGAACGGCCGCGAATCCTTGCCGGCGGGAGCCCTCGGTCCTCCAGACTCACCGTGGGCCTGGTGCGCGGTGTAGCTTCCGGGGGAGGAACTCGCCTCGGTTTCTGCGGTGGTGCCAGCGGTCTACCTTCCTTTGTCTTTGCCATTCTGACGCTATCTGTCTCGCCATCGCTCGTGTCGTCTCTTTATACCCGGTTGTTATGTTGTCGGTTTCGGGCAGTCCTTCAAATCCTTCAGGTGTGCGGTCTCGATTCGCTGCTTATCGGTGACGTCACGGATTCGTACGACGACCGGGGAGATGTACTCCTGTACGATGTATGGCCCGGCGTATCGTGGCGCGAGTTTCCCGGCGAATCCGGTGTCGGCGTGGGAAAGCGGGTGCTCCCGCTTGAGCACGTGACTGCCGACGGCGGGTTTCCATTCTCTGCGGCGGAGGTTGTAGTATTTCTCCTGCCGTGCTGTTGCTTCGCGCTGTTGTTTCAAGGCCTCCTCAAACTTAGTTCGTAGCCTTTTTATTTCCTGTACGCGCGCCGTCGGGCGGGATGGTGTTTCCGCGTCGTCGGGTAGGCCGATTTCATGCTGCGCGCGCAGTGTGCCGGGAGCGGTGAGCTCGTGGCCGTACGTTAGCATGGCCGGGGTGAAACCGGTGCTATCGTGGACCGCGGTGTTGGCCGCAAAGATGAGTTGGGGCAGCTTCTGATCCCAGTGCCGGTGGTTTGCTCCGACGTACTGGGCGACCATTGTCTTGACCGTACGGTTAGCTCGCTCGACCGGATTGCATTGTGGCGAGTACGGCGGTGTAAGGCGGTGGTTGATTCCGGCGCGGGCAAGCATCCCGCGGAATTCACGGCTTTGGAACTGCCGGCCGTTGTCGGTGATGACGCGGTGTGGACAACCGTGCCGGAGGATCACATCTTCTTCCACGCTCCGTGTGACGGCTGCGGCGGTGGCTTGTCTCAGCGGTCGTGCGGTGATCCATTTTGAAAAGATGTCTTGGCACATCAGGATCCACGTATGGCCGGCGGTGGATCTGGGTAGCGGGCCGATCAGATCGACGGCGATCACGAGGTTGGGCGCGTCTACTTCTGAGTGGTGCATCAATCCTGCGGTGGTTCGTTGTTGCGGTTTGTACCGTTGACAGTTCTGGCAGTGGCGTACGTATTCGGAGGCCTGTCGGAACATTCCCGGCCAGTAGTATCTCTGGGCCAGCCTCTTGGTGGTCTTGGCGATTCCCAGATGTCCGGCGGTATCGGCATCGTGGCATTCCCTTAACGTGCGGTCTCGTAGCGGTTTCGGTACGCAGAACTTCCACATGGTCGGGTCGTCTTCGTCCTCCGGTGACCGTCCTTGAACGTGGCGGTACAGTTGCCCATTCTCGACACGGTAATCGGGGTGTTTGTCTGGTTCCCGTTGAACCGCCTCCGTCGTCCGGTTGTACCACGCACACTTTTCTTCTGGTTCAATGGCTGCGAGGTCCCAGTTTGTAGCCTCGGCTACCTCCTCCCCCTCCTCTAGAGGCTGGCGTGACAGCGCATCTGGTACGTAGTTAAGGGCCCCCTTCCGGTATTCCACGTCGAACTCGTGCTGCTGCAGGGCTACGGCCCACCGCGCCAATCGTCCGGTCGGGTTCTCCAGTCCGCGAAGCCATCGTAGCGAGAAGTGGTCGGTGATGACCTTAAAGTGGTAACCCTCCAGGTACGGTCTCATTTTCTCGATGCCCCACACGACCGCGAGGCATTCCTTCTCGGTGGCGGAGTAGTGCCGTTCCGCCGCTCGTAACGTACGGCTGGCGTACGCTACGACTCGCTCCTGGCCGCTGATGTCCTGCGTGAGCACGGCTCCTAGTCCTACGTCGCTGGCGTCGGTCTGCAGTACGAAAGGCACGTTGAAGTTCGGGCACTGCAACACTGGTGCGGTGGCAAGGTGGTCGCGGGTTTTGCGGAAGGCGGCTTCTTGCTGCGGGCCCCATTCCCACCGTTTCTTTTTATGCAGGAGGTCGTTCAGGGGGGCCGTTGTTGTGGCCACGTTCGGGATGAACCTGCGGTACCACGAGACCATTCCCAAAAATCGGCGTAGTGCGGGTAGCGTCGTTGGCGGCGGTATCTCTAGTATTGCTCGGACTTTTTCCGGGTCGGTTCTTAATCCCTGCTGGTCGACGACGTGGCCCAGGTATTTTAGACTTGTTCGTCCGAACTGGCATTTGTCCGTGTTAATCCGCAGGTTCGCTTGCAGCAGCCGTTGCAGTACCTCCCTCAGGTTTCGTAGATGTTCTTCGAACATACGGCCCAGTATGACGATGTCATCCAGGTATGCAAAGGCTCGAGGCTCCATGTCTGGACCGATTACTTGGTCCAGCAACCGCTGGAATGTGGCGGGAGCGGCGTGCAGGCCGAACGGCATGACCCGAAACTGAAACTGGCCACGTCCGGGGATTGCGAATGCGGTCAGCGGGCGGCTGTCCGGGTGAAGTGGCACCTGCCAATATCCGTTTTTTAAGTCTATTGTTGAGAGGAATTTGGCCTCCCTCAGTTGATCCAGGATGTGCTGGACAGGCGGCAGCGGATAGGCATCCCGGACGGTGGCGTCATTGACTTTTCTGAAATCGATACAAAACCTGTATCGTCCGTCCTTCTTTTTCGCTAGGACAACCCCTGAGTTCCAAGGGCTGCTTGTCGGCTCGATGCATCCCTCCTTGAGCATGCTATCTATCTCGGTATCCACCACCTTCTGCAGCGCGGGATTGAATGTGCGGTACCTCTGCCGGATCGGTGCCTGGTCTGACTTTAGGCGGATGCGGTGTTCCGCTAGCGTGGTGGTGCCTCGGCATGTTTTGAACTGCGGCAGCATCTCGTCCAGCAGTCGCTGGAGTTCCTTCTTCTGCCGTTCGGAGCAGTCTGCCAGTCCGGTCGTGGTCGGTTCGGTGTGGTCGGGGTGGAGGGTGGAAATCCCTGGTAGTGACCATCGGAACCCAGCCTTGTTCAGAAGCTTGACCCCTGCTATGACGTCTGGGCTGAGCCCTGCCAGCACGTGGAAGACCTGCTGCCCTCGGTATTGCCCTATTTTTATTGTAGCGGTGATTTCTTCGGTGACGGTGGCCTTCCGGCCATTAGCCAGGAGGACCGCGGTGTTGATGCGGCGGTGGCGGACGTATGGGCGGATGCGGTCGGCGAGTTCCCCGGAGATGTACGAGAGGACCGCTCCGCAATCCAATAGTGCCGTGTGTTGTTCTCCGAGTATCTCGATCACCCCCCTGGGTCGGGGGTCGGCGGTGTTGTCGGGGTCGATGCTTGGTAGAGACGGTATCAGACGGCGGCATCTTTTTCGGCATCGGTTGTCGGCCGGGGAGCTCCCCTGGTATCCTCGGCCCTCGTTGCGTTTCCCGCCCCGTGACAATTGCGGGTCAAAACGCCTTCCTTCCCGCACTGGGAGCAGAAGAGTTTTGCCGGGCGGCGGCAGAACCGGCGGGTGTGGCCCCTCTGGCCACAGTTCCAACAGCACTCCTGTGGGCGGTATCCGGGTGTCACGGCGGCGGCGGCGGTGGCGGTGGTGGTCTTCTCTTTGGGTGGCTGGTATGCCTTTTCGTATCGGCGGTTATTTTCATATTCGTCGGCCGCGTTTAACATCTCCGTCAGGCTTCGAAAATCGTTTCGTCTGATGTAGAAACGGTATTCCGGCCGCAAATTGAAATATGTCCGTTCGAGCCGGTCCTCCGCGCTCATCTGACCGTGACGGCGCATCAGCGTTTGTATTGCCGTGGCATATTCTCGGGCGGTCTCTTTTGGCCCTTGAACGCGTCGCGCAATGGCCTCTTCTGCTTCGAATCGGCTTCGAGCGGGTACGTAATTCTGTCGGAAGCTTGCTTCAAAATCTTTCCACGAGCTCCAGTCCCCGCGGTTGTTGCGATACCATAAGAGAGCCTGGTCTTTGAAGAGGAGCGGTAAACATTTGCGGAGCTGTTCCCGCGTTAGGCCGTAGCTATCCCTCAGATCTTCGAGCCGCTCAAGAAAGGCGATGCCATCCTTGCCGTCAAACTGGCAGCCCCATTTGCGAACGGTGTCTAATAGAGCGGTGGTCTCCGCGAGCGTACTACCGGCTCGGCGGGTTCTCCGGTTTGTGGAATTTTCGCCTTCGTCTTCCTCGTCCGTGTCTCCTCCGGTCTCGCTCTTGGATTTCGCGCCTGGCTCCTCGTGGATGTACTGTAACAGACGCGTGCGCAATTCGTCTCGCCCCCCTTCGGTCGGAAGACCCCTGTTCGCGAGCTCTTCAACGAGCTCGTCCTTTTGTAAACGGTGTACCCACCCGGTGGTGGTCGGTGGTCGCATTTTCGCGGCGCGGGTTCGCCTACTCAGTCTTCGAGTCCCTGTTCGGGCGCCATTTGTAACCGTGGATTTCTGTGAGCTGCGGATAGCCGCGGTTATCCAAAGTTCGGGCGGTGGAGTCGAAGGCTGAGTGAATTAGGCGTGCGTTTAATGTCTTACAACTAGGCTTTATTAGATGCTATTACTTATACACTAACTTACATGCTAACTTATTCCTACTATATACAATTCCGGTATTGCCGGCTTAATGTTTCGCTATTGGCGCGGGTGCGCGTGAACGCCGCTTAACGGGTTCGGCCCGGCTCGCCGGAGATCGTCGGTGCGCTCTCGGAGTTCGGTCTCGCGGCGGAGATCGGGCGTGTTCGGCGGGCTTCGCGGTGTTCCGGCGGCGCGGGCCTGCTTGCGGAGATCGGACGGGTTCGGCAGGCTTCGCGGTATCTCGACGGCGCGGTTACGGGTTATCTCGTACGGCGAATTAATTCGTACGGCGGATTAATTCGTACGGCGGATTAATGGATGGCTCGGAAAAGGCGGAGGCCTCTCATCGCGAGGCGGGTTACCGCTCAGCACGCGGCATGCCACTCAACCCGTGGGCTTGGATCTCGCTACTCAGCTCGTAGCCGGTTTTGAACGCGGATCGGTACTGTCGCTCAACTCGCGAGTCTATGAAACGCTCAACGCGCGTCTTGGAGGAATTGCTCGTTCAGCTCACAAGCGATCGGGATCCGGTGACTAAGTCCGGTGGATAGACCTGCTCAGCTCGCTGGTCGGAAGGAAGATGCTTATCACCGAAAATCCTGCGGTATATATACCCGCAGGTCGGTGATAAGCGGGTTGGTGCGGCGCGGAAATAATTGTTTATGTCGGGGGTGACTTCTCGCAGTAACGCTTCGTTACAACTTGATCAAACGCTGTTAGCACAACTGTTTTTTCACATTCGCTCCATCGTGTTCGTTTCGTGTGACCATATGGAGAACCTACGCGTATTCCCTCTCACATATATGTATATGCAGACTCTCCATTATAATATACGGATTGTCCCGTAAATAATTGCCGTATCACCCGTTAATATGAGATTCTTCTGGTTATTTGGAGACGATTTTCTTCGGTGAAAATGTCAAGACACCAATAATTTTCGAGTACTAAATGATTGAAAATGAAAAGCGTACTTGCAAACTAAACTTTTTAAAAGTAAAATATTAACAAAACTACATTCTTCAGTTAGTTTCAAATCAAGTTTAATAGAATTTCAATTTAAGGTTCAGTTACAAAGATATCATTTATATTTAGTTATAAAGATGTAATTGAAAAAGTGGCAAAAATTAGGAACTAATAATAATGACCTCTCTCGACATTTTCGTTGAGAAAATATTGTTTTCAAATAACTTCAAAAATCTTCCGTTAATGGGTGATATGATAAATCTAGAACATCCTCTATATAAATAAAACATTTAAATAAAAATAATATAATATTAACTAGAACGTCTTTTAATTTTTCGTCCAGTGTTGTCCTTCTGATTTAGATGTATCAGTAAATGAGCTATTATCGTTTGTTTCTGTAATACATTAGTACACATTGATAAATTACATTATTAAGGGCCGGTTGTTCCATCGTCAGATAAACTATCAGATAATTTATCTAATGGTTAAAACTCTGACTTGCGTTGTTCCACTTTTCGGTAAAATTTATCTCCCTAATAAATGACCAGTTCCAATAGGTAAATTACACGACACTTTCAGTACCGTGTAAACTACTTATCTTATGGATAAATATGTAGTGAAGTCAAAAAACTTGACATGCTATGATTTATTTTACGCTGCTGAAAGAAAGATACTTAGGTTATTTAAAAATTTAACATTTGTGTATTAATCTGTGCAATAAAAATTTTAAATATTATACGGAAATGAAATTGTACGAAAATCAATTTCTGTATGAATGCAATGAAAATAAATGCTGAAGAAGCTGATGAAGAAATAATAGTGGTGGTTCGCAAACGATATACAGTTCGTCCGCGTCCAGACTTATTCAATGAATACGATAATATAGAATTTTTAAGATGATTTCGGTTTCGCAAACGTACTGTCCAAATGATTTTAACTCTTATTGAACAAAGAATAAGAAGCAAGACTGACAAGTAAATATGGAACGTATATTTACATAAATACTAAATAAACAAAAAGATTCATATTAATTTATATGATATTATATTAATAGCTTTCAATTCCAATAAATTTGCCCAAACACCGAAGAAATGTGTAATAAAATACGCAGTACGACAGAACCAAAGTTAGTTGATACATTAGGATCTGAGCAGAAAGATTGCCGTAATAGTAGAGTAGTCGTAAGTCAAAAGATCACGTATAAAAAGATCGACATACATACGTACATCGTTTTGTGCATTGACTTACGATCACGTCTACGAATATTGCGACAATCTGCCTGCTCAGACCCTTACGTGCATTCAGTCAGAAATTATAGACAATCACTTGAAGTTGCTACGTACGTTTCCGGAAGTTACTATCGCGATATATCTCGCTTATCTTGTAGGTAACTATCGATAGGATAAATAATCATGGAACAACATTCACGTATAAGTAGCTGGTAAAACTATCTGGTAAAATTTAACCTATAGATAATAATCTGTCAAGTAAGGTGAAGCAATTTGTACCTTTATTTATAGTTATTTCTGTATTTTCTTTTCTGATATATTCTTCTTCGTCGTCATTACTATTATCATAACTATCTTTACTAGAATTTTCTTTTGAACTTTGAGAATCACATCCATGAGCCGCTTCTAAATGTTGTGTAATATTCAAAATGTCACGACTAATAATAGCTTGCCTGTACACTTCCTTGTGTATTTTTTCAGCATGTTCCATAAAATTTGCAAGGTCAGATATTTCAGTGTCAGCAAGCTCCATACACAAAAGCTCCTTGCACAAAACGTGGCAATGTGCTTTCTTAACTTAGTGCTGCTTAATAAATGTGCAACTTTTGCATTGCAATCTTCAGAAAGTTTTCTCATAAGAATACAAGCTCTTAAATATTTGAAACGTTTTCGATTATAACTTGGAAGACCAAAAATATATGGATTTTCTGCAGGAACTTTAGCCTTTTTCCGAAATTGTAGTATTAATTTTATACATTCCAATACATTATGGTTTAATATATCACAGGTACTGTACAACCAAGTTTGCCTCTAATCACAAATCGTACATATTTCTTTGCTGCTTCTTGTGCCTTCAATGAAATTTTTTAAAAAAGATTATTAATTGTGTCTCTGAATCAATACCTTTATATTGTTCAAAATCTGTTATAAATATTCAATTTCACCAATTCGTTTACGATTGAACAGTTGGACTGAGGTTAACGTACATTCTAACAGTGTCAACCAATTTTCATATGCGTATTCTTTCTTTAAATCGTCAAATGCTTTCTGTCGTTTACATTTTAAAAACATGTACAACTTAGCTATATCATCCAATGATGGAAGATCATCATTTTTTTGTCTTTGATGTTGTAAGCGAGTTTCCATAACTGTCTTGTTAACACTGGTGCCGTAATCTTCCGTTAATAATTCTAAAAAATTTTTGACTAAAGCTTTTTTTTCATTATCCTGACGTTTGATACATTCCGTCATAAGTACATGACCACTTTTTTTAATTAAAGTTCCTAACATAGCTGCTGTAGTGGGTTTAGAATAAATTCCTGTTTCATCATTTAAACCAGATACTTTGTTAACTGCACTAATAACATCTTCATAAAATTGTAGATGATATACAGATTCAAAATCAGTTATGTGTTTATTAGTCTCCTTAAGTTATTAGAAAACGACCTAATAGCCTTAAATGCGCACGAATCATATCATGTTGATGTTGGAGTTTATATTTAATGGATAATTTGTTGCCATATAAAATAATGAGTTTGTCGTATTTTATTATACGATACACGTCATCTTCTCTTAACACAGGTAATATAACAAATCGTAATTTTCTGTTAGTCGCGTTATATATGTACTCTACCTAAAATTGAACGTCCCACTAAAACTGTTACAGATTTAACATGTTTACTACTGCGACCAGTACATCGATAAAAATGTTGGCGAAGTGAAATTTTGGAAAAAAATCCATAACACTTTGCCCAGGGTAAATAATCTTTAACTTCTTTATTTTTTGAAGCTTGTGGTCTTCGACAGACGATTAAATCACCTTTACCAATGTTTTTATCGGTATTATATTGATAATATCGTCGTACAGTACCTGTGATATTAAACCATAGTTTCTTGGAATGTATAAAATTAATACTACAATTTCGCGAAAAGGCTAAATAAGTTCCTGCAGAAAATCCATATATTTTTGGTCTTTCAAGTTATAATTGAAAACGTTTCAAATATTTAAGAGCTTGTATTCTTATGAGGAAATTTTCTTTTTATCTTTACTGTTGTTAGATGAATTTTCAATGTGAGAAAAATTTTATCAAGTACTCCCGCTGTTGGCACTTCTACCGATTTATTAATTTCTAAAAACGTATTTGATTTATTAGGTAATTGAAAGAAGTCACCCAAATGGGACTGATAAAGGAAATATAACAATCGCTATCGCTACACACACATATAACAGCAACATAATGGCACTTTTGACTGATAACGATAAAAAGTGGTAAACTGAGTTATATGGAGAAATTTAAGATAATCTTACCTGCGTCTGACAGGCGACACATTGTTCCTTTTTTATTATTATCTTTAATATTATCGTTTTCATTACTTTTATCTGAAACAAAAAGTTATTGTAAAATTAATCAACACTTACAAAATGTGCTTACATTAAATATCTTTAAAAAAAATTCTAGTTGTATGTACATATGTAAATCTATACTGAATTTGCCAATGTTTGATATTAGTAATAAGATCTTTAGAATTATTCTGGTTATTGCTATTCTCTTTAGCTGAAACGAGAAATTACAACAGCTTTATAGATTAATCAATTTATACATGTTTTGTATTTAAACGTTAAATGTACAATTTTTTTAAAGATTTTAAATTTCTGTGCAGCTTAAATTTCTATATTTTGAATCTTACCTAAATCCGATGACACAACAGAAATATTCTCAACATCTTCATATGTTTTACTTTCCTTTTTGTCTGGAACAGTTATAAATTTAAAAAAATAATTTTTTATAAATTACACTCATGATAAGATATGTTTACATTATAAATCATGCACATATGATAATTCTACATATTTTCAGTTGACACAATTACATTTATAATTTGTATTTAAACATATTTCAATAATAGAAGGAAAAGCCAACTGCGTCGAGCACCTATAGGCGCTCTCAGTGTCACAAACGTAAAATTTCTAAGCGCCTATAGGCGCCCACAGTAGCCTAGGGGTTAAGAAAAAATATACCTCGAGAGGGATAGTATTGATAGCGCGAAGTTATGACGTAAAACACTACCGTCGGTGACGTCACGATAGTGTTCGATAGTATTAGCCGAATACTAACTCCATGAAAAGCCGTAGTGCTACAGCCGTAGCGCTACCAGCGAGCTCCCCGAACGCACGCAAGATCTACTATATATATTCTCGTAGTACGCTCGTATCACATTCGCATCAGACGTTTACGTGAAAGCTGTGCTTCGAATAAAAAATTGTTTGAAATTTAATAAAACTTAATAAGACTGTTTCAATTTTTATTTTAAAATTGAATTTTTTTCAAAGTTTCCGAGTGCCATGGGATACTGGTCGATAACATTATCAATCGTCATTAGTATTTTCATCATACATTATTTATTTAAAAATTTCAACTTTTTTAAAAGATACAATGTTATCCACATACCATCATTTCCAATACTGGGTACGATGACATCAGTTATACTACGTACAACATCATTCGTCGATTTCACCCGAAGGATATACAACTATAATCAAGACGCAAAGTACATTGGATTGTATGCTACAACGAAGCCGATTCTCTTGCTCCGTGATTGGGAACTCATTAAATCTGTTCTTGTCAAGAATTTCGATTCTTTTTACGATCGCCCTGTTTTTGCTGACTTTAATGAACCTATAGTTATAAACAATCTATTTAGTCTGCAAGGAAAAAAGTGGAAAGATGTAAGACAGTTGCTAAGTTCCTTCTTTGCATCCAGAAACATGAAAATTATATTTACTTTCATGATGGAACATGCTGAGGACTTCGCTGAAGTTATGTCGACATTACCGGTGGAGAAAAGAAACGTGAATATGAAAGATTTCTTCGACAGATATACGAACGATATTATTGCTGAGTGTTGTTATGGAATTAAAATTAATTCTGTAAGAAATCCGACAAACAAATTCTATGTTTGCGGTAAGGAAATAACTCACATGTCAGTGATTCGTACCATAAAATATATTTTTGTTAGAACCTTTCCGACACTCGGGCGAATATTCAATACAAAACTTTTAAACACTCAGACGACGAAATATTTTGAGAGTAGTATAAAAAACGAAATCACCACTCGCTGCGCTGAGCAGATTACACGTCCAGATCTGATGCAACTAATGATAGATAACAAATCGAACAAGATACAATTGGATATAGACGACATGACCGCACAAGCCTATGGTATTTATTTCGGTGGTTTTGAAACAACTTCAAGCATTATGTCTTTCATCGCTCATGAAATCGTCGTTGATCCAAGTGTTCAGACCAAACTGCAGCAAGAGATAGATAACATCTTGGACGAATCGAACGGTAACGTAACTTATGAGATCATTAATCAGTTGAAATATTTACACGCGGTAATAAAGGAAGCTCTCAGACTTTTTTCACCTTCCATCTTGGAGAGAGTATGCAGTAGAGCTTTCGAATTGCCACCTGCGTTACCGGGGGAAAAGCCTTTCATTGTAAATAAGGGCATGATTGTTTGGATTCCGGTTAACGCAATTCATCATGATGAGAAATATTATGATGATCCCGGAGAATTTCGTCCGGAAAGATTTTTAGATAACAGTTCTACTTCAGTTTATCTTCCATTTGGAATAGGATCGAAAATGTGCATTGGCAGTAGATTCGGCATATTGATGATCAAAGTGGTGCTGTTTCATCTATTAGCACGATGCGAATTGAAACATTGCGCGAAAACCACGTCAATAAAATTCAGCAAGAAACATATACTAATGATGCCAGAGGATGGATTCTGGTTAAATGTTCAGAACAGAGACGATATGCATCCTGCATTGAAAACCACAATTTGAAGGCGTCGTTGCTATTTTTTTCACAACATGTTTCGAATGGTAATTGGTAAGAAATTATAATTCCATTTTAAGAAATATTTGTAAAAAATATTTGTAATATTTGTATATTATTTGTAAATTTTATCAGTATTATAAAATTAATAGAATTTCTAAAACTTAATTTTTGTTTTTATTTATTTGTCATTCACGAGATAAAATCATTGACGGTACTACATATGTAGAGTTACTCAGTATGATATGATGTGATATGATGTGATATAAATGATGTCTAAAAAATATATGTCTCTTTGTTACAGGATCTATAAGAGTGGGATATACAGGGCCATTTTAATCTTCACCTCGAAAAGGAAGCAAGATCGCAAAAAACTTTTTAGACAAAAGTTGTTTGGTTCTGAGGAGGACAGAAGATAGGAATATCAGTTAGACTTAGGTGGCGTTGTTAAGGTCATATCACATTGAATTTTTTAAATTGAAACTTCTAATTTTTATTGCATATTCTTATCTCGAGAGCTTTCCAAAGCACTATAAGAAAGTATTTTTTTCTTAAGCATTTTTTAAGTTATAAGGTTTGAAGTTAATAACTTTTGACATAAAATACAAGATAATTTAAGAAACATTTTGTTTTCATTAATCTTATCTTGATACTTCTTTGGACAGAATAATGAGATCAATCATTGGTGTTAAGAAAACATGGTTGATTTGAAAAAGTATATGTTGCAAAGTACATATTTGTGGTGTTTGGCAACATATTTATCATGGTCAAGCAGTATTGACCATGATTGGTCGATTTGCTTAAGATCTACTGCTTATTGCTTAAGTTTTTTTATGTGCCACGGCTTTAAATTTGTACAGCATCTAAAGATAAACTTAAGACGATTTTAAATATAAAACCCGACTATAAATACCAGCCTAAAACAAATTTTAAAATTTGGGAAATAGTAATGACACACGTAAAATTAAAATATCTGTCATGCGTGCGTACAGTAGACAATGTAGAAAAACGTTTTAATTTTTGTTTATCTGTGTTTTACGTATACTGGTATAATTTGTCTGTTGTAATTTATAAGCAGGATTGAACGTATTTAGATGCATTCTACCATATATCCTTTTGTCGGACTTTATTTTGGAATCCCGATTATGTCCTATTTCATTAATTTCTGTATTGAAATTCAATTATCAATTAGTGGACGTTTATATGTCAGAGACAATACGTGCACGGAGAAAAGAAATATGATATACTATCCATAAACAATAATAGCACTGCACTTCATCACGCTTAAAATCTCACGTGTGTCACTACATCGTGAGATTCTACGTACAAATGTACATTACATTTATTAATTAATATTTACGGGCAGCGTAAACGTTATCCACCATACGTACAACACAGATATAAAAACCTACCTAAATAATAAAGATATATTCCATCGCGACATTCTCCTACATTGCCTACTACACACATGACAGATCTTAACCTCGCAAACACTATCTTCATACATTAATTATTACCATTTTTTAAATATAATAATTTTAGTATCAATAATTAACAATGAATAGTGCATTCTTCGCAAACCCAACCAACCATAAAAAAGAAAAATTCGTAAAATAACACGTCCCGACGGATGTCGTGCACGTGCGGGAAATCGGTCCGCGTAAATACGAGCTGCGAGATGCGCATTTTCGCCCGCTAGTCCAAAGGCAATTATCATGTCCGTGTACTCTTGTGGAGTAAATCTCATTTTTGTCGCGAATGAGCACCACGCGCATGCAAATATTTCACGCGACTGCAGACGTGTCCGTCGGATCAGACAAACAGCGATCATAAGCGATCATCTTTTGTCTATGATCGCTATCTCCTTTTTCACCCGCTGCGTGTATCCGACGGGCACGACGTCTCCACGGGAGTACACGGACATAATAATTGTCTTTGAGCTAGCGAAAATGCGCATCTCGCAGTTCGTATTTACGCGGACCGATTTCCCGCACGTGCACGACATCCGTCGGGACATGTTATTTTACGTGCTGTTCAAAAGTTACGTGAAAGTGGGTGTTTGGTGCACAACTATGGACCAGCTGGTGGTGTAGTGCGTTATCACGTTCGAGACGAGGAGAGGATCCTCGACAGATTCGAGGAAGACCCGGGGGCGAGCGTGCGTCGCGCAGCGCGCGACCTGAAACTCTCGCGATACGCGGTGCATTGCACTTTACGTGTGAACGTTTTGCACCTGTACCATTATCAGCGTGTGCGTGTGCGTGTGCTATCGGTCCGTATTTCCTCCCGCCGCGCTTGAATGGCGAAACATACGCAGATTTTATAAGCAACGAGTTGCCAGTGCTTCTCGCCGATGTGCTTCTTCATATGCAGACACAGCTGATTTTCCAGCACGACGGAGCTCCTGCACACTTCTGCCGGCAGATACGCGGTTTTTTAGACGCGCATTATCCAGGTAGGTGGATGAGCCGTGGCGGTCCGATCACCTGGCCGGCACGGTCACCAGACTTAAACGTCTTAGATTTTTTTGTGTGGAGGACATATAAAAAATCTGGTAGAACACCGGCGTAGAGAAAACGAGGTACGTGAAGCTATTGTTGCGGCCTTCGATACCATTACGCCAGAAATGGCGTACAACGCTACGCGCGATATTGTTCGAAGGGCCGAACTCTGTCTACGAGAGAGAGGACGGCACTTTGAACAATTTTAAATAATGAGAGTGGATTAGGCCTACTGGGGATACCACTATAAAAAAAACGCACCATGCTATCTACCACAAGGTGGTGAGGAAATGATAGCGTCTGCTCATTTACTCGCCACGCAGAGCCACGTGATAAATTGTCACGGCGCTGTCATACGGCGCTTGTAACTCCGCCTCTCAAAATCAGTTGTTATACAGTAGTTACTCGTTGCTAAGAAGTAAGCCATTTTTCTTTTACATCGACACCCATCTTTCATTTGACATCTCTATAGATCCCGCCTACCGGTTTCCCGTGCACTCATTGGCTCGTACGTTATAATTAATTACGAAATAAATATTGCAAAAATTACAAAATAATACGTGACATTCCTTCTATTTTGACCTATTCTATCTGCACACTTCGGCTTTTCCAAAATGTTTCAGACACCCTGTGCCATAATTATTCATAATATCATATATTAATATAATAATCTTAATACAATTTTCTATTATACTAAGAAATTAAAGTACCAATACAATGTATTGGATGTATTGAATACATAATACAAAATTATGCAAAAATTAAAATTACAAAATAAAAATTTTTAATAAATAAAATAAAAATTTTTCTTTATTTTAAGGATACGCACAATTCGTATCTAATACAAAAAAATTACCTTTAGATAAAATATTAAAAATAAACAAAAATAAAAGAAGCAACTAAATGTTTAAAACTCACTACTAACTAAGAAATTAAAAATACGTAACAATACATAATGCAAAATTATGCAAAACTTAAAAGTTACAAAAGAAAAATTGATTTGAGTTTGAATGAGTTTGAAAATTCACATACGTGCGTGATTTGTTAAATGATTTTCTATTCGAAATGTTCGAAATGCTTCGTATTCGAACCCTAGGAATTCGAATGCGAATCGAATCAAATTTTAGCAGATTCGATTCGATTCGATTCTAATCCGAATAGTTCGCATATCTCTAACATACATATATATATATATATATATATATACACACAGAGTTCTCAAAAAGTCTTAAAACGCTAAAATATCTCGAAAATAATAAGTTTTAGAAAACAATGTTTCAGACAAAAGTTGTAGGGCTTAAAATAATCTATTTATTTTGATCTTATAAGTTTGACCTTGAGCACCATTAATAAGGTCAGGGTAAGGTCACCTTAAATTGTTTAAATGGAACTCCCTATTTTTCATTGCATATTCTTATAGCTTATCTCGAGAGCTTTTTAAAACGCTATAATAAAGTATTTTTTCATTAAAATAATCATATATAAATCATATAAAATATCTCGTAAAATATTCACCTTTCGATGACTTTACCTCAAGACTTTGCATAGACTAATGAGAGGAATCCACTAATGTAAAGAAAACACATAGTTGTTTTTAAGAAAAAATATGCAATTTGTAACTAACAATTACATATTTTTCCTTAAAAATAACTAAGTGTTTTCTTTACATTAATTGATAGAAAAATTTTCTTTCGTTTTGAGATCTTTACAATACTTAATAAAAAATTAATTAAAAAGATCAACCAATCCGCATAAGTATAAGCATAAGAAGTGATGCCATATACGTACAGGTGCGAATATAAAAAAAACAGACCATTTATATAAGCGTCCTCAAAAACTCTGTTATATATAAATTATTTGTATATACATTTACAAAGTCCCCCCCCCCAAAAAAAACAATTTGTTGTACATTGAGTAAAAATTAAGGTTACAACAAAACGAATTGTGATGTACATATCAGAAATCAATGCTGCTTGTATGTATGCAGAGAAATCATTTTCCAATGTCCTCAAAAACATCAATTGACAAATATATATGTACACATAGTAACATCTTTCATAGTCATTTATATATATGGGACATTCCACGTCAACTGAGACAGAGCGATGCCCAAAATGTGTTGCTACCAAAAAAATCGTTTAAGGGCTCAAAATGTTCGTAATCGCATGTACTTTCGAATGCAACCTGGCGCTTTCGGAAAATTCAAAATGGCGGTGAATAGGGGGCCCGTTAACCCCATAAATAATCAAATTTCATGCGGAAAACGGCGACCCCCAAAATTTGTCACAACTAAAAAAATCATTTTCGGGCTGAAAATGTTGGTACTCACATGTACTTTCGAAGAACATATGGTGTTTTCAGAAAATTCAAAATGGCGGCTAATAAGGAGCCCATAACTCCATTAATTATCACATTTCGTGTAGAAAATGACGATTCTCAAGTTGATGATAACATAGGCCGACAAAATTGGACTAATGTTAAGAACCAAGAACCAGACTATGTGGTATAAATTCAAAATGGCGGATCCAATTCGCGGACGAATTATGAAAATTCCATCGGATTGTCTCGAAAGATGTTATTCGGAGTTTTTGGGGTCGTTGAACACGAATCTGAAGTCAGATTGTTTCTGTGCTTATTGACATGGGGTCTTATGTAAAATGGCATTTTCGAGTGTTTCTGTAAGAAATTTGCATAAAATTAACAGATTCATTCAGAATTAATGTCGATAAAAAAGAAACATGATAAATGTTTGAGTGAACTAATTAGTTCGATTAGATACTCGAGGCATGAGAAATTAATTGAAAAGTTTCTGAAATGTTCAATTTCGTAATACGATAGACTTCATTACTTGTTCATTTGTTGCCAAATCAATTATTATACGATACAGAGCTATAGAAAGCTCTCAAAATTTATTTTAAGTATGTAAAATATTAAGTATGTAGAAAGCTCTCTGCGTTTACTAGGGTTGAGACTGTATTCAATATCAGTATTCGAAGATCGCATTACTTTCTTTTTTTATTTTTTTTTTTTTTTTTATTTTTTTTTTTTTTTTTTTTTTAATTTAAACAATTTTATTATTTTTTTTTTTTTTTTAAATTTTATTTCTATTATATTATTAATTTGATTATCTAGAATAAGATGATGTAAAACGTACGATTTTGTAAAGTTTAATATTGAACAACTGCAAGTGCCTCATTGGCGTTTGAATATCTGAAAACTTTTAACTGATTATTTTTCTGAACCGTAAACTCGTGTCCCAGCTGAATGTTTGTTACGGGAGGAGCCACAGAAAATCTTTTAGCGAGTTTTCTTTTAGCTCTGTCGTGATCTTTCTGACTATAATGAAAGAATTTGATTGCTTTAAATTTTGTCTGGGCCCATTTAAATAGAGAATCACAATCTAAAATTGCATTTACTGCTTTAACTTGCAGACTGGCACGAGTGGCTTCTCTCTTCAAAATCGCCCCGATACCATCACACGCTCCTTTTCCATGTGCGGTCGCGTGAAAATGCCACTCAGCCTTTACTTGAAAATCTAGTTCGTGATTCATCAAATTTATCATCTGAAATCTATTCTTATAGTGTTGCTTTGCTCCATCTATGAAATAAATAATGGTTTGTACTTTTGGGCAAAGTTTTTTTATCTCAGGAATTACTAATTGCTGTGCAATGAATACTGAAACAGTGTCATGTGTTGTACATTCTGATAATAATACAATGCTGCTGTGGTGAATTTCATCACCGTACTTGTAATAAAAAATAACCGGATGTACAGTGCATTGATTGTTATTATAATGGAAAGCCTGCGCTGCATCTTGCGCAACGTAGGCGTAATTTTCGGAAAAGTCGCACTGCAGAAGTACTTCGTCTTCTTTCAAATTTTCTTTTCTCTCCATAAGGTATTTCGACTGATTTTTCGCTATAAAATGATGAGGGAGTAAGTTCTTCAAGCCATTACATAGTTCTGCAATGAAGTCGTCGACAGAGAGACAATGCTTTTTTAATGTACACCTGTCAGTGGACTCCCATTTACTAAAAATGATTTCATCGATTGTACTTCTCTCTAAAACACTGGTAATATAATCTTTGAAATTTTCAAGACCTGGGCACTTGTTACACTCTCCCAAATAACAATTCGACTTTGCATTTGTACAGAGTACGTATGAAAAGCAGTCTGTGTACTGTTTAATTACTTCATCGTCGTTATCAGTGAGTCTTGACAAATCCACAGCATCCAGCATGACTTTGAAGTTTTGATGCACCACACAAACACAGACGCAATGGGTACCGCTTGCACCGCAGCTACAACGCAATTTCGCGGACGAAGTTCTGCAAATTTGCTCAAGCCAATTGGAAATGCTGGATGAAGCTTTTTAAAATCGACGTGTATACTTTTAACATCGCTAAGTAACAGACGCTTTTGCAGTTTTTCAATTTTGCCATCAACTTTGACCGAAATAACATCTTTCTTATTTGGCATGATACGACTGATATTGTCACTTTCGTAAAACTGTCGGACTTTCTCAATTGTTTCATGTGGTATGATTTTACCTCGTTTAGCAATGGGTGTTGCTAATACACCATGCAATTTCTTTAACTCCTTACTTTTTTGAGCTTGACGTATCGAAGTACCAAATTCATTAGCAATTTCACGCAGGGACCACGAATCAGGAGCAACAGTAAATATGGATAATCGAAGTGGATCATTAACAGGTAAAGAAGAGAATTTTTCTTTTATTCCATTCAAGAGCTGTTCCAATTGCTCTTCCCTCGACAGACGCTGCCGTTTTGGAGTTGAATATGAATCTTCGTACATTTCATTATTTGTGTCCATAGATTTTTCCGCATTACTTTTGCTACACATTTTTCGACATGTCTCACAAATTTTAGCATCTGTAGATAAATGTGGATGACTACTAGAAAACGATTTAGAAATGTTTCTTAGTCCTTTACCTACATGCCCTTCAATGTTTAATGGATTGCAACATCTATCAGTACGATAGGACTTTTTCCTAATATCTGACATGATTGGTACAGAAAACATACAAATAATTGTAATTGTTTTCTAATATTTTATCACAAGATTTGAATTTAGTTTTTAAATATACCAATAGATTACTTTTAGCCTTAAAACTTATATCAGCTCCAACCAGAACCATGTACATATTTTTTAGAGCAAACGGAAATAAATGCAAGGACGCAAGTCAAAATATCATCTTATACGATCGCCGAGACTCCATGACTCGCCTTACGTATGTGACGAATTACACTTGCCTTGCGAGACAGCTCCCAGTAGCTTTGACGCATGTTGTGCGCTTAGCGGGGATCTTTGGAAGCGCGAAGACCTTCGGAGGAGTTCGAGCGTTTCGGACTCGGCCCTGCCTTTTAGAACTATTCTAAATGCTCCTTTTATACTAATATACGTCTCTGTAATTGTTTCTTTACTTCTGCATTTATCTAATTGGTTCTCATTAAATTATGCAAATAACATGTAAACAAAATACTATAAGATAAAAATAACGCTTTTCCAGACTTCTGATTAATCTAAGTCCGTAAATGCATATTTTTAAAGTTTATCGATGACAGCATTTTTCAGTCATTCTTCAAACGACAATGTGGCATTTGATGTTGTTCAATACTAGACATTATAAAATTGTACATTTTACATAATCTTATTATAGCAAATCAAACGAATAGCATAATAGAAATAAAATTTAAAAACTTAAATAGAAATAATAAAGTAAAAAAGAAAGTAACTAGGGTATCGATATTCATACTGAAACCACTCTTAATCCTGGTAAACGTAGAGAGCTTTGTACATAATTACAATTTTATGTTATATCAAATATGTTCAAGATACACACAGTGAATCACTGAATAATCATCATAAAAATTTTGAAACAAAAATCAGACAATGCTTTCCCGAAGGTTTTCAACGTGCTGAATCAAAATCTGCCCTCGGAAGAGTCCCAGCACGTCAAGTTTTAGATATATTCTGCCCTAAAAGTGCAATAAATATTTCAGGTCATATAACATCGAGAGATAATTTTATTGGCGAAAAGATCTTCACGATATCTGAAAGTACACTTTTTCCCTTTAAAATCCATGTGAATAAAAATCCACAAAAAAAACATTATTTATCTCCGAGAAATCGTCGGTTGAATTTATTGACCTCACCAGTTCATTAGCTTCATCTCCTTAACCCCCCTTTCACGCCAAGACAGATTTCAAAAATTCCCAATGGCGGATCCAATATGGCGGACTAATTTAAAAAAATTTGAAAGTTGTTACTCGGGGTTTTCTTCGGGTCGCTCAATACGAATCTGTTGCCAGAAATCAGATTAATTTGAAAATTTATATAAATTGCGATTTACGATCCCAAAAACTCCGAATAACATCTTTCGAGACAATCCGATGGAATTTTCATAATTCGTCCGCGAATTGGATCCGCCATTTTGAATTTATACCACATAGTCTGGTTCTTGGTTCTTAACATTAGTCCAATTTTGTCGGCCTATGTTATCATCAACTTGAGAATCGTCATTTTCTACACGAAATGTGATAATTAATGGAAATTGAAAGAATAACTGACGTGCAAACTGGCAGTTGATACATTTATTAAAAACACGACGTTTCGACCATGGAATTTGGTCCTTTTCAAGTGTATCTGTCAATATGATAAAAATCAAAAGTAATACAAAACAATGTTACAATATGTAAAGTGTATAAAGGTTGTCACAATGGTTACTTACAATATAAAACGATGTCGAAAAAATCACATTATATAATACAATAAAATTGCGATATTACAAAGATGTCTAGTTAAAAAGACGCGTCGATAGTACATAACTGATAAAATGCGACTGAGCGATAGGGATGACAGTTGGTGATGCGGTCGAACGAAAAAGACTAACGAACATGTGGAGTAGGGGAAACATAAACAATTTGTTGTAGTTAGAACATTGTTGGGAAGCAGGATGGTGCGAAAAATACAAGATTATACGATGCTTATGAGACGGTCGTATAGTGATGAAAGATTTTCCGTATCTTTTTGTAGATTTATGGCTGAATTATGTTTCTTGATAAAAAACATTTCAGCAATCTCACGCTTTCTAGTAAAGTTCTCTTTGTGTAGAATCTTTGGATTCTTCCAATCGAATTCGTGTGAGTGCGACACACGATGACTGCTAACTACGGAGTGACTAGATGGATGTTTCTTTATGTTATAAGAATGTTCCTTGATACGAGTGCCCAAATGTCGCTTGGTTTGACCAATGTAGCACGCATTGCAGTTAGTACAATCCAATTTGTATACCAATTCTGTGTGTTTGGCAACGTCTAGAGTGTCTATGGGCTCTCCTCTTTCTCCCATCCTAGCAGATCTTGTAATGGACGACCTAGAAACTAATTGTTTAAACCTTTTAGAATTCAATATTCCTGTCTACTATCGATATGTAGACGACATATTCCTAATCGCTCCTAAAACGAAAATTCATACAATCCTTGAGGTGTTCAACAACTACCATCCTAGATTAAAATTCACCTACGAGACCGAAAAAGATTTCTCCATTCCGTTCTTAGACACCACAGTCATTCGTCGTAACAATGTTCTTATTACAAACTGGTATCGCAAACCCACCTTTTCAGGTAGATATATAAATTATTTTTCTAATCATCCATTCAAACACAAGAAAAATACTATTATCAACTTGGTAGATAGGGCCATTTTACTTTCCGACTCTCAGTTTCATAAAGATAACATTAACATCGTCAAAAAGATCCTACACAACAACTGTTTCCCCACACATATCACAAATAAATATATAAAAAATCGATTAAACTTCTTACGACACCGACCTAACGATAACTCTCCGAATCATACAATATTCGACATAAAAAACTGCATTTTTATCCCATACACCAACAAACTCGGGGATAATATTGAACACTCCATAAAAAACTCTGGATTGAACGTTGCATTTTCTGTTTCCAATAAGCTAAATTCTTACATAAAAAGGGGGAAAGACACTCTAGACGTTGCCAAACACACAGAATTGGTATACAAATTGGATTGTACTAACTGCAATGCGTGCTACATTGGTCAAACCAAGCGACATTTGGGCACTCGTATCAAGGAACATTCTTATAACATAAAGAAACATCCATCTAGTCACTCCGTAGTTAGCAGTCATCGTGTGTCGCACTCACACGAATTCGATTGGAAGAATCCAAAGATTCTACACAAAGAGAACTTTACTAGAAAGCGTGAGATTGCTGAAATGTTTTTTATCAAGAAACATAATTCAGCCATAAATCTACAAAAAGATACGGAAAATCTTTCATCACTATACGACCGTCTCATAAGCATCGTATAATCTTGTATTTTTCGCACCATCCTGCTTCCCAACAATGTTCTAACTACAACAAATTGTTTATGTTTCCCCTACTCCACATGTTCGTTAGTCTTTTTCGTTCGACCGCATCACCAACTGTCATCCCTATCGCTCAGTCGCATTTTATCAGTTATGTACTATCGACGCGTCTTTTTAACTAGACATCTTTGTAATATCGCAATTTTATTGTATTATATAATGTGATTTTTTCGACATCGTTTTATATTGTAAGTAACCATTGTGACAACCTTTATACACTTTACATATTGTAACATTGTTTTGTATTACTTTTGATTTTTATCATATTGACAGATACACTTGAAAAGGACCAAATTCCATGGTCGAAACGTCGTGTTTTTAATAAATGTATCAACTGCCAGTTTGCACGTCAGTTATTCTTTCAATTTCCTGATTTTATTATCGCTGGCGAAGAGAAGATTATTCACTTGATAATTAATGGAGTTATGGGCTCCTTATTAGCCGCCATTTTGAATTTTCTAAAAACACCATATGTTCTTCGAAAGTACATGTGAGTACCAACATTTTCAGCCCGAAAATGATTTTTTTAGTTGTGACAAATTTTGGGGGTCGCCGTTTTCCGCATGAAATTTGATTATTTATGGGGTTAACGGGCCCCCTATTCACCGCCATTTTGAATTTTCCGAAAGCGCCAGGTTGCATTCGAAAGTACATGCGATTACGAACATTTTGAGCCCTTAAACGATTTTTTTGGTAGCAACACATTTTGGGCATCGCTCTGTCTCAGTTGACGTGGAATGTCCCATATATATATATACATGATATATGTGCATATATATACATATATATATGTATGTATATACACAATATAAATGAGCATTTTTTAGAATTAAAAAAACTTACCTTTCCATTCCTTTTACGCACTCTTTATTTTTATTTGGTTTCAGCTTAATGCCCATCATAGAAACTTTAAAATAAAAAGAATATAAAAAAAATTTTATTATTTAAAATATTAACGCTTTAATGGTTGGACAGTTTTTAAAATGAAAGTTTCTTAAATAAAATTATTTGTATCAAAAACGACGTTAAAAATGTTACTAAGAAAGTGTGAAAATTTCTCTGGTTTCACTATGTGAAATAATTATTATATACTTTTTCAGACAAACCATTCTAACATACTTTTTTTTCATAAAGTTCGACTCATGACCTTTCCATTTCACTACATTTGAACTCTTCTATCTCATTGTGTAAAAAAATATATGTTTTAAAAAAAAAATATGTCGTTTTTTGCGAAAATTTAAATGTTTTTATTTTACAAATATCTTTAATCAAATATCTTTAATTTTTACAAATATCTTTGTTACAAAGATATTTAGAGTAAAACTAAATTGCACAGTAATATCTTTAATCTTTGACGTATCTATTAAAAAATCTATTTTAAAAAATTATTTCATTTTGTACAGCACCTATAGTCCAAGATATAAACAATTGAAAGTGCACAGAGTCTCTCAAACCCTGCAGTATGTCAACGTAAGAAAAATAAGCAAGATACTTTTGAGAGTTAAATATTACAAAACATATAATAGTGTATAAAATTATATAAGGTGTAGTAAAAAGAAATGCATACTTTTGCATTAAATTGAAGGCTTTATTTAGCATAGTTAAAATGATCCAATTTAGGTCAAATATGCACCGTTTTGTTCGATAACTTGTTGCCATTTTGAAGGTAATTTCATTATGCCTCTCTCATAGAAACCCTCGTCCCTATTGGCAAAAAACTGGGACAGTCGATTTTCACAAGCTGCTCTTGAGGCGAATTTTTCACCAGCAAAATCATTCGCCATAGACAGGAGCAGGTGGTAATCACTTGGTGCCAGGTCCGGACTATAAATTGGATGTATAAGAACTTCCCAACCAAGCTCCCGGAGCTTCTGGCGAGTCACTATCGACGTGTGGCCTGGCGTTGTCCTGATGGAACACAATTCCTCTCCTATTGGCCGCTTCTGGGCGATTGCTTCCTTCAGACGGTCCAATTGTTGACAGTACAGGTCCGAATTAAGAGTTTCGTCGTAGGGGAGCAGCTCATAGTAGATGATTCCCTGCCAATCCCACCAAACACACAGCAAAACCTTCCTGACCGTCAATCCTGGCTTGGCCACCATTTGCGCCGGCTCACCGCGATTCGACCACGACCGTTTTCGTTTGACGTTGTCGTAAGTGACCCACTTTTTATCACCAGTAACCATCCGCTTCAGAAATGGGTCGATTTTGTTGCGATTCAGCAGCGATTCGCAGATGGAAATTCGGTCCATGAGGTTTTTTTGCGTTAACTCGTGTGGCACCCATACATCGAGCTTCTTTTTGTATCCAGCCTTATTTGTGGTTCCAAACGGTTTTTTGTGCAATGTTTAGCTCCTGGACAATCGAAACAGTGCTTACATGATACGGTCGGACTCGACGATTTCCATTATTTTATCGACATTTTCGACAATTGGCCTTCCAGAGCGTGATGTATCTTTGACATCAAAATTACCGGAACGGAATCGACGAAACCAAAATTGCACGTGATTGGCTGTTACAGTATCAGGACCATAAACACTATTCACATTTTCAGTCGCCTGGCTTGCGTTTTCGCCTTTATCGAAGAAAAACTGTAAAATATGGCGTATTTTCTCTTTGCTGGTGTCCACCTTTGACGCGCGCTCAAACAATACTGAGTCAAGCAATCACAAAACTGTCTCAGAAGTTTTTTTAGTACGAAATCTTATCTTTCTAACGCCATTTAGCGTAACCCGATCGCACTTATACAATGCAAGATACAGATTACTAAAGCCATCTATTGGAAAAATAATGGATTTCTTTTTACTACACCTAATATATCATTTTATGTGTATATATCATTATATAATGTACACATCATTACAGAATATTATTGTATAATTATATTATTATTATGCATAATTATATATAACATTATGCAAGTAATATTTTAAAAAAATTATAAATTATAAAAATATAAAAGAAGTACTTTTGTATGTATTACATTACGTATATATTAATAATGCGACTCGGTCATACTAATTTTAGGTTTATATGATTTTTAGAATTTGTCTGTAATCACAAAGTCATAGAAAAATAATTTAAAATTTTATTAATTAAACATATGTAGTATTTTGAAAAATATTATTTTTTAAGATTTAAATTTGTCTCAAGCAACAGTACTTGATTATTTAAACTGATTTTATATCTGTTCTTGAGCTGTTAAGTTTATTAAGTTTTTTATTAAATAATGTATACACTTTTAAATATTTTTTATGGCAAATATACTTTTATATACTTTTTCTCTTTTCAATTGTTTCACTTTTAATAAATTTCTAAAAAAGTCTAATATATTAATGTTAAAATTGTTTCAAAATAAATTGACATAATCTGTGTAATATAATATAATATCGCGTTGCTTGATTTACAAGTATTTAATAAAAAACTCATATTGTTAATGCAACAAAAATCTTGTAATCTTTCTGAAAAAGTTTTTATCATTTATATGTATATTAAAATAGTTAACAATTAACATCATATTATATCTTACCACATGCTATTGTCCAAGTATCGATATACAGTGGCGTGCAAAAGTTTCCGGCCAGTAACATTTTATACTCTAATTTTTTTTTTAAAACCCTAATAAAATTTTACTTATTACCAGTTGCGAGTATACCATATAGGTAACAAAATAATATAGTAAAAAAATATTGTTTATGTTTATGAAAATATTTATTGTTGTAAATGTCATATTTACATGTGCAAAAGTTTCCGGCCATTTTGTATTACCCATAGTAGGCCTCGAGTTATTTGTTTATATTTACATAATATTGCGTTCAATGAATACACTTAGTTCGTAGGAAGTCCTGAGAGCTTAAACATGGCTCGGCAATACGCAAGTACAAATTCGAGAGAGAGTAATTAAATTTTCTGAAAATGGAAAGTGTTCTCGTGAGATTGCTTCATTATTATCGATAGGAAAATCAACCGTGAATGATATTATTGCTAGGTATCGTGCTGGATACGGTTTGGAAGATCGCCCGCGTAGTGGAAGACCACGAAAGACATCTAAAAAAGTAGATCGAGTCATTAAACGCAAGTCAACTGCAGATGTAAGGAAAACTGCTGCTCAAATTGCACGCGAGTTACAGAATGAGAATCTTGCCGATGTTAGTCGTAGCACTGTGACACGAAGACTACATGATGTAGGACTATTTGGCCGTATAGGTATTAGAAAACCGCTAATCAGTAAAAAGAACAGGAAAGCCCGATTACAGTTTGCTAAGATTCACAAAAATTGGACAGTCGAAGATTGGAAAAAAGTAGCTTTCTCAGATGAATCTAAATTTAATCTTTTTGGAAGCGATGGCCGACAACATGTACGACGTCCTACGGGTACCAGAAATGACACTCGGTACCAAATTCCTACTGTAAAGCACGGTGGAGGAAGTGTGATGGTTTGGGGAATTTTCTCCGCATAAGGAGTCGGTCCATTTGTCGAGATCATTGGAACTATGAATGCTGCTATTTACAAGGACATTTTAAGAAAGAGCTTGCTAACATATGCTGAAGAAAAAATGCCACAGGATTGGATATTTCAGCAAGATAATGACCCTAAACATACTTCAAAGATGTTACAGGAGTGGTTTGCTAATAAAAATATAGAAGTTTTAAGCTGGCCATCTCAATCACCGGACTTGAATCCGATAGAACACTTGTGGGAGCAGCTAGATCGCCAAATTCGAAGGCATACACATTCAAATAAGACCGTCTTATTCGAATCGTTAAAGCAAGAATGGAATAATATTTCGTCTGCTTGCATTAATCGATTAATAGAATCAATGCCAGCTCGTTGTGCCGCTGTTATCGCTGCAAAGGGTATGGCTACAAAGTATTGACACTAAAATATTATTTTAAGTTACTGAAGTGCAATATAGAATGAGTGGACCAATAATTTTCTTTGTAATACAAAATGGCCGGAAACTTTTGCACATGTAAATATGACATTTACAACAATAAATATTTTCATAAACATAAACAATATTTTTTCACTATATTATTTTGTTACCTATATGTTATACTCGCAACTGGTAATAAGTAAAATTTTATTAGGGTTTTAAAAAAAAATTAGAGTATAAAATGTTACTGGCCGGAAACTTTTGCACGCTACTGTATGTTCTAAAAGAATAATTTCATTTCCACTTGAATCTTTTTTTTTAAATTCATGCGCAAATATTACAGATTCTTCAACAAATATATTGAAGAAATCTTGTAACATGTGTGCACTAAATGTTGGTGCAGTGTTCGTCCTTATTTTAGCTCATATGCGTCCTAAAATAATTATTATAGAAATGAAAAGTGTAACAAACAATATCGTAATATTAAAACACACTAATATTAAATATTATAATAATATTAAGAAAAAGATTAGTATTACTTGTTAGTATTACGGATATTAGTATAAAGAAGTAGTGCATGAAATTTATGATACATTGCTAACAATTAGTATTATTAAGTAATATTAGGAATTATAAATAATATAAGTAAAATCTATGAAAGTAAATATATAAGATGATTTATTTTAATCTTAATAGGCAATATTTCGACAATATGGAATTTTACAAAAAATCTTTTAAATAAAAGTTGCATGGTTTGGAGAAGGATAGATAATGGTAAATTTGCATATTTTCGAATATTTGTTTGTTAAGATTAAAATGAAATTTGTTGTTTGTTAAGATTACCCTGTATATACACATGCATATCCATATTACTTAAGTTTTAAATATTACTTACGTTATAAATATAGTACTAAAATATAAGTGATTAGAATAATAGAACAAATTTCTTTAAAATAATTTAAAATTATAAAGAAAGTAACTAATTACATAGTTATAAGAAAGCAAGTACTTTATTTTTGTAGATATATCTTACCAGGAGCAGTGAGTAATCCCATACCAAATGCTGGTTCAAAAAGTTTATAGAATACTTTTATATACAGGGTGCGGCGCTTACATCCGGACAAATTAAACCTTTTTTTTTAAAGCAAATTTATCGACACAAAATACAAATGAAATAGAAAATTCTTTTACACAGAAATAGTGGGACCTGTCAAGAGTAAAATTACTCTATATAACCTCCATTAGCCGCAATGCATTGTAGTGATGTGCGTTCGACTTGAGTAATTAAAAATCTCTTTTAATAAATTATTTTTTTAAAAAAAGGTAAAAAAAAGGTGCAAGGTCCACATCAAAAAGTATCTTTGCAAAATAGTATAGTATTATTAACTCTAAAAAAACTATTTAAAAACTTATTTCCAAAATAAGTGTAATTTTAATCTACACACATAAGTTATTTTAATCTAAACAAAATGGTTTATTTTAAACCATAAAAAAACTATAATTTATTTAATTATACATTCTACAAAAATAATGATATCAACAAATTGTGCTAAGTAAAAATAAAAATTAAAAAAAAATAAAATATTTTAATAAAAAATGTTACAAAATAATATAAAAAATAGTTTTAATTTTTTTTATTATATCCTACTAAAATACTGATATCGAGAAATTATGCTATTTGAAAATAAAAATTTAATATTTTTACAAAAAATTATACATAATTGTTTTAATTTTTAAAAAATTATGGTATTACAACGTTGCCCCAACTTAATAAAACTTTTTGAAATAAAATATATAAAAAAAAGTATAGTATAATATAGTATAGTTTGAAAGTTTAATTTAAAAAAGAAAAACAAATAATGTAAAAATATAAAATTAAAAATTATTTACAAAAAATTAAAAATTAAAAATTAATGGAAAAATATAAAAATGTATATAAAAATTAAAAATTAATATAAAAATAAAAAAATTTAATTGAAAGATTTGGCGCTGCTAATTTTTAAAATAGTATATTTTGTAGCAGCGCTAAGTCTTTTAATTAAATTTTTTTATTTTTTATCAATCATACTACGTCAATGCTCGGAAAACGTTACACTTTTTGGCCGGATTCCGAAGCGGCGGGGAAGTAGCTGCCTAGCGCTCCCCCACTACCGTGCAAGGCTCGACGGCCGAGCCGCCGATCGCTCCTGTGACGCTGTGCCTCAGGAGCGTTCCTATATAAAAGATAGGCTGGGGCGTACCTTCCGCTAAATCGTCTTTTTATTAATTTTAATTTTTAAATGAAATTATATAAATAATAAAATATAAAAATTTCTATTATTAATATATTTTATATGCAATATATAATGCATGTTTTTATAAGTTATAATATTTTAAACAATCTAAAATAATTACAATTAATAGTTTTTCACATCACCCATGAGGTACTATTATCGATGCGTTTTTTAAAGTGATTTCTGAAGTAAAAGATAATTAAGTTACTGAAATACGTGACTTAGCAGAAAAACAATATTTTATCGTAAGATAAAAACGAAAAAAGCAGAATAAAATTGAAACCAATTTGTATAAAAATTTTAATGTAATTTTTTAAAATTATTTACACGATTTTATTACCATATCTTATTAAAAGGCAGGTTGCACATATCTTTTTTATCCATTCTTCAAATAATGCAGAGGATTATTATACTATTACATAATTACTATTACACCGTTTTTATATATCTTACAATAAAATATTGTTTTTCTGCCAAGTCACGTGTTTCATTAACTTAATTATCTTTTAGTGGAATAGGCCTACAGGGGAAACCATTTGAAAAAAAATGCATCAATAATAGTACCTCATAGGTGGAAAACTATTAATTGTAATTATTTTAGATTGTTTAAAATATTATAACTTATAAAAAACATTATATATTGCATATAAAATATATTAATAATAGAAATTTTTATATTTTATTATTTATATAATTTCATTTAAAAATTAAAATTAATAAAAAGACGATTTAGCGGAAGGTACGCCCCAGCCTATCTTTTATATAGGAACGCTCCTGAGGCACAGCGTCACAGCGATCGGCGGCTCGGCCGTCGAGCCTTGCACGGTAGTGGGGGAGCGCTAGGCAGTGGCTAGGAGTGCTAGGCAGCTATGTACTTCCCCGCCGCTTCGGAATCCGACCGAAAAGTGCAACGTTTTCCGAGCACTGCACTACGTTATTGTAAACGTGTCCAATAAACGATGTCCTGTAGCGCATTTCTTCACCCCTCACCGCTGTCCCCCTTGCCAACACTTTAGCACATTTCTTCGTCCCTTACTGCGGCCTCCCTTGCAAACACTTTAGCACATTTCTTCGCCCCTCACCGCAGTCCCTCTTGCCTACATTTCCAGAGCATTGCTAGGGATCTTATGTCGAATGCCTCAACCGTACGTCTGAACGGTCGACGAGGACGACGACATTTCTTAATTAATATTTTTCACATTTTGACTTTGCGTCGTAATAGCTCGATTTATACAGGGTAATACTTGAGGTAATACTTAAGAATACGGGCCTCCTCACCGTTTTCGTTGAAACTTCACAATATTGCGTATTTTGATCCGTAAAACACGAATATGAAAGTTAAAATCGTCGTTCTATTCGTCGCTCGCAGTTATAACGTGTTGAAAATTGACAATTTCGGGGTTATGAAACCTGTCATACCGACGATGTACAGACTGTCTGTGCATGCGCAGTGATGTACTGCAGATCAGTTGACCATGCCAGCGTCAAAAGTGCGCGAAATTGAAAATGAATACAAATTAAGTCAAACGTGTGGGGGGTCCAGGGGGCGAAGCCCGCTGGTTGGGGGGGTTGGGGGGCGAAGCCCCCCCCACTATCACGAAACGAGTTCTATTACAAAAAGAAATTTGCCGTCGCGTACGATTTATCACGGATATCTCTTGTCTCGGGATTACTTTGTATCGTTGAAATCGATACGTCGTCCGATTGAAAGGTACCGAATAGATCGGCGAGATTTCTATACGAGGTAGGACGTTTCTACTCGCGACGTTTCACCACGCGTCCCCACACCTTGCGTCAGGGGTCTGTGCTAATCTTTTCGGTTTCAATCATTTTTAGTATAACGTAGACTCATCGATTTAGTAAGGCGAAGATTTATTTCACAAGTCATTCAAATTTTGTGCACATAGTTTATTAAATAATAAAATCATAAAACATATTAAATATCATATAAAATCAATATAAAACATCAACATATAAAATACATAAAAATTAAATAAAATACATATTAAATAAAATAAAAATATTAAATAAAATACATAAATAAAAAGCAATTGATTGAGTTTTTGATCGAAAATTCTTTAATACTTGGTGAAATTTATTGTCCAAAATGCAAAAACAAATTAAAAGTTAATAAAAGTAGCTTTCTATTTCGCTGTAAAAAAGTGATTTATGAGAAGAATAAACATAAAAAGTATGTAAAGAAACAATGCACCTTTAAAAGCGCGAAAATTGATACACGATTTGGTAAATTTAAATTAAACTTGAAATTATTTTTTATGAAACCTCCGAGACATTTTCTTCTTCCTTTTCTTCATGGAAAGACTTCGGTGGATATAATTTCGCAATCGTAAGGAAGAAATTGCTAATACGATCTTCATATTTATAAACGCGTTTGAAGAGATATTCAGCTAAATATCCCATGAGATGTATCGTACGAGTTCCATATCGTGGGATATTAGCTCTCACTTCTCTCCAAACACGTTCAATATGTTGAGTGTGAGCTCCTAAATAAACAACACAAATATGTAATATTAAATTTTATGTTGTGTACATAAATATAATAATAAATATAATAATAGTTAAACTAAATCTGTATTTACCTGTATCTGGATCGACGAAATTGATAGAGTGATTAACTGTTAGATGTTGGAAGCCTTCACTCTTTAAAGAGTTATATGACTTCCAACAATCTGACATAATCGTTGTCCCAGGTACAATCCATTCTTTTATAAGTTTGATTAACGTTTCTTCCTTACGATTGGGAACTGGCACAAGAAATATTTTTCCTGTTCCCCGTTCATATCCACCGAAGATCCATTTTCCTTCAATAATTCGGCCGCAATTGTACTTTCTTTTACCGATTTTGGCTTCGTCTATTTCTACAATTTTGTTGGCTCCTCCAAGTTTGGTGGAATTAATTTGAGCCCAATAGACGCAAACCTATAATGTTACATTAAAAATTTTATAAATGTCTATATATTTATTCGTTTTATAAATATATTTAAAATAATAAAATATTAAATGTATTAAATATATCAAACTATACTTACTTCTCGGCAAAAAGAAATCCAATCAACGACCGAAGGCTCGGAAATTTTTAGCTCAACACAGAGAAAATTATGTCTCGGAGGCCGCAACATTATAAAATATGCAGTTAATCGGCATATTGTTTCTAAGTTTAATTTGGATTTACCAAACCACGTATCAATTTTCGCACTTGTTTTAAAGGTGCATTGTTTCTTCACATACTTCTTATGTTTATTCTTCTCATAAATCACTTTTTTACAGTTCGAAATAGAAGGCTACTTTTATTAACTTTTAATTTGTTTTTGCATTTTGGACAATGCATTTCACCAAGTATTAAAGAATTTTTGATCAAAAACTCAATCAATTGCTCTTTGTTGTGTGTTATTGCTAAAAATTCGTGCAGCTGCATCGTGACAACAACGTGAATAGCAAAGTGACAAAACAGAAGAAAATCATTTCAAAGTATGTTATGTTTCTAACTTACCAACAAACAGTCGTCACGTGACTTTTTCTAAACACTTTTACATCACATTTTTAATCTGATATGTATTTTATGATTACAAAATTTGAATGACTTGTGAAATAAATCTTCGCCTTACTAAGTCGATGAGTCTACGTTATACTAAAAATGATTGAAACCGAAAAGATTAGCACAGACCCCTGATGCAAGGTGAGGGGACGCGTGGTGAAACGTCGCGAATAGAAACGTCCTACCTCGTATAGAAATGTCGCCGATCTATTCGGTACCTTTTAATCGGATGACGTATCGATTTCAACGATACAAAGTAATCTCGAGACAAGAGATATCCGTGATAAATCGTACGCAACGGCAAATTTCTTTTTGTAATAGAACTCGTTTCGTGATAGTGGGGGGGGCTTCGTCCCCCCAACCCCCCCAACCAGCGGGCTTCGCCCCCTGGACCCCCCACACGTTTGACTTAATATGTATTCATTTTCAATTTTGCGCACTTTTGACGCTGGCATGGTCAGCTGATCTGCAGTACATCACTGCGCATGCACAGACAGTCTGTACATCGTCGGTATGACAGGTTTCATAACCCCGAAACTGTCAATTTTCAACACGTTATAACTGCGAGCGACGAATAGAGCGACGATTTTAACTTTCATATTCGTGTTTTACGGACCAAAATACGCAATATTGTGAAGTTTCAACGAAAACGGTGAGGAGGCCCGTATTCTTAAGTATTACCAATCCGTTGAGCGGATATATGAAAACTAGAAATATTGAGTGCTCTCAACTGTCCGACTCGCGTAAAGACACGGGGAGCGTTTTGTTGCTTGCGCGGACTTAGCACGAGACACTACCGTGTCTCTTGATGAAATTGATATTTCATCAATTGTAAATCAATTTATGATTAGTTGGATTATAAAGATTATATATGTGTAATTTATGTAAAATATTATATATTATATAAAATAATTTATATAAAGTAGGTAAAGTAGCTTATTAAGATATAGTAAAAACTATATTATAATGAATTCTTTTTTTACATTTATGTCATCTGGTTCGTACATCACAACCAACTTGTTGCCCCACGAAAATTGAAAAGGAGATGAGTAGACTTCTGACATCTTTAATAGAATATCTAAAAGTTCTAAAAATTTGAGGATATTTAATATAATATCTTTAATATCATGAGATTATTTATATATTACAGAAATAAAGATACATTGTAATCGTACATAACATGTATACTCTATTTACAGTATATGTTCAAATCTTTTGTGAATATTTATGCATATATGTATACATCATGTGTGGTTGTACATCAAATTAAATAACAAATATACGAAAACTTTTTATTCTCATTGATCTTGGTTTACTTGTACATATTGAATATATCATATATAATGTCATCATATATCATATATGTCAATCATATATAATATGCGCACGCACGCACAGAGAGAGAGAGAGAGAGAGAGAGCTTTATAATCTTAGATATTTAGATATTTGTAATTTTGAAATGTTTATAAAAGGTTTGAATTACACACACACACACACACACACACACACACACACACACACACATTTAATTAAAACATTAATTATATATTTCAATTTTATTGTTGATATTATTTCTTATACATATATGTTTCTTATATATTATTTCTGATTTATATGTATATGATTATACAATTTTATTATGTTTAAATTATAATTTTGATAAATAAAACTCTTTTTTTGATAAATATAATGTCTATGAAATAATATTTAGAAATTAATTTGACAAACAAATAGTGTCTTACACATACATATTAAATTTAATCTTATCTTTAGTTATTATATATTAAAAGTAATCTTAACTATAATTAATTTTGATTTTAAAAGATTTTTATGCCAATTTTTTGTGTAGTATAAAAATATTAATAGTATTTATTCTTACCATCATGCCTTGCAATATAGGAGAAAGCAATAAATGAAAATCCGTTTAGTCCTCGTAAAGTATTTAGTTTTTTAACAGAAAACATTTTTAGGTAGTTCCAAAGAAAATAACTTATAACAACAATTGTCACACAAATTAATACACTAGTTACGAGCAACATTGTATTAAGCAATAATCAATGTAAAATACTAATGTAACTCGATATGAATGTTATTATAATAACAGGGATATCGTTATCTTAGTGATGCTTTTATATACATATTTCCCCACTATCAACAGAAAGGATTTCCGGATAGATGCCACATGCAGTGATGCAAACTCATCCACCTTTACAGCACGCTGTAGAGGTGGTGGGGATGGAGAGGGGATGGCTGTCCGTGGGTGCCAGCGCTCGGCCAGCGTCGGGCGGTAGAAGAGGATAGACGTATAATCCTCTCGCTTTCTTTGCCGAACGCGTCGTCGAACGGCTCGGCCAGCCTCGGCCAGCTTCGGACAATATTCAGTCTCTTTCTTCCCCTTTAAAGAAAGGGGAAAAGTCCTATCTTTGCCGAACGCATCGTCGAACGGCTTCGGGCAATATTCTCTTTCTCCCCCTTTCTTTTTCTATCGCTATATGCTCAACTTTGCTAACGCGCTTGAGTAGTCCGCGATTTCATACTACGTATGATAATAGTTTATTAAGTTATATTTAATTTATTGCATTTATGTCTATATTTTATTATGCAATAAAATATTGCAATATTAATGTTTATAAAACAATATTCACTTGCAAAGATAAATAAAAAAAGAAAATAAATTATTTAAATTATTCAAGTATATGTACATCTTTTTTCATTTAAAATAACCTTTCTTATTGTCATAAACGATATTTTTAATCGGTACTGTAATATAGTTGATGCAAATGAGAGAGAATAACAGTCTTTTGAAAGAGAAATTATTTGAAAAAATCTTTTATTTCAAATTTATTTGATTTCTAACATTTTTAGTTTCTTAAATTGTTTATTCATATTGTTAATTAACGATAACATTAATAAGTAGTACATAATAAATAACGATAATTTCACGTTGTCATAATATGTAACAGTAACAGTAACTTTAATATTAAAAAACAAAAAGGAAGGCAGTAACTGACCACAAGCCGGCACATACGATGTAATAATCTAAGTTTAATAAAGCGACGTTTCGACCTCAAATTGGGTCCTTTTCAAGTACATAAGACATAACGTAGGATGAGTCCAAATTACATATATTGTGATATCGAAAACATTTGTCACATTAGACTTTAATAGAAGTGAGAAACGTACGTCTTTAGTGACAGCGCGACAAACGCTTCCACCGCCGCAGAAGAAACGAAGAAGTTTTTGGCTACTAACCGTATAGACTTGATGACTCATCCCCCTTACAGTCCCGATCTCGCACCTTGTGATTTCTTCTTTTCGTTTGAAAATCTGGTCTCTGAAGTGCCTCCAGAAAGATGGACAAAATGCTTTGATGACTGGTTTTATCGAATGAAAAAATGTATACAATGCAACGGAGAATATTTTGAAAAACAATAAAATTAATTTCAAACATTAATTAATGTTTTTAAATAATTTTGCGGAAACTTTCAGAGCAACCTACGTAAAAGAAGAGATACACGGTGTGTAAACAATTTTAAAAAATGAATTTAAAATAATGATTCGATTATGTGTTGATTTTAGTGAATTGCAATACAATATTGAACAGGAATGTCATCGCCGAAAAAATGTATTTGATAAATTTTTTTTTTCAATCTTTTTATTTTTTATTTATAATAATTGTAGTAATAGTGGATAATATTTTTTATTCGCCCTCCTCTGCCTCTTCCTCTTCCACTGGTATTTCCCCGTTGGTTGTACCAACGGGCACGCGCCCGTCCGGCTCCTCGTCTTTGAACTGAAAGTAAATTACAAATAAATATAAAATGTGGAATAAAATACAATATTTGTTTGCGCGCGTTTGTGGATATGTATAATATGTGTATGTGTGCGCCCTGGTAGAAATAATTTACTGAAAATTTCCCTGAAACATATTTGAAATTTCTCTCAATCGACTTCGTTTGATCATCATTTCATCAACATTTACAAAAACTATACTACAATATTACTACAATATTTAATTAAATTCAATAAATTTCATAATATTTAATATTTTTATAATATTTTTTCAACAGTATATTTTGTAATATTATATTAAATTTTATAAGGAAAATTAAAATTTATTTAGAGATTAATTTAATATTTTTTATAACTCTTATTTTACTGTTTATTGAAATTGAAATAAAAATTATTAAAAAATTACTAAAAAAGTATCTCAAAATAACTTAAAATTTACTTTCTTTATTTAAATTTCAATGTAATGCTATTTAATAAATATATTATTAAATGTATATTGTTGTTAAATGTATGTTGTACAAATATATTGTTAAATGTATTGATTAAAAAATGAAGTATAAAATATTAAATATTATAAAATTTTATTGAAAATTGTTACTTTTGATAATATTAAGTTGAAATAATGAATCAATCAGGATTATATTAATAACATATCTATTAAATAGCATTACATTGAAATTTATAAAGAAAGTAAATTTTAAGTTATTTTGAGATACTTTTTTAGTAATTTTTTAATAATTTTTATTTCAATTTCAATGAACAGATAATTGAGAAACCCCATTTTAAATAAATTTCAGAACATTTTCGAAAAAATGTTTCTACTAGGGTATGTACGTATATATGTATGTGTGACATACCATGCTGCTGCTGCTGCGGCTGTTGCTGCTGCTGTGGCTGTTGTGGCTGTTGCTGCTGCTGTGGTTGTTGTGGCTGTTGCTGCTGCTGTGCCTGTTGTGGCTGCTGTTGCAGCATTTGCAGCTGTTGTTGGTGCTGCTCATGTTGCAGCTGTAGCTGCTGTTGATGCTGTTGTTGCTGATGTTGTTGCTGCTGCTGCAAAATTTGCAGCTGCTGCTGCAACTGTTCAATCTGCAGTAAAAGCTGCTCGTTATCTTTTGGTTGTTTTGTAAAATACATGATGAATTAGTTGATATTATTATGCGATACATGAATTATATAACATATAATTATATATAACATGTATTATATAAAAATTAAATATTGAAACAGTATTCTGTATTCAGTAATCAATTTTCGATACTCTTATCTTGATATTTTTTGCATAAAATAATGAAATTAATCAATTGGTGTAAAGAAAGCACATGGTTGATTTAAAAAAAAAAATGTTGCCAAACACCACAAGTATGTACTTTGCAACATTTTCTTTTTTCAAATCAACCATTATTTTTAACCCTTTGCACTCCTATGTCGAGTGTGACTCGACATCAGTTTTTATCTCAGGAGCTCCTTTGTCGAGTCTCACTCGACATTTTTTAAAAAAAAAAAATAAATAAAACTGACATTTAATTGAATTTGTTTCTTCCTTTATTTATTTAAATTGCCCTATTTTTAGTTGAAGTAAATTTCAAATAAAATACTTAAGAGCGTTGGAAACTGCTGGTAACAAAATTGAAATATAATTCAGAGTGCAAAGGGTTAACTAGTATTTTTTTACACTATACACAGGGTGTCTGAGACCACCCGTACACTCCTTATAATCCTTCGAAACCATACAACTTTTGTTTAAAACATTTTTCTCTAAAATGCTTTGTTTCCGAGATAAAAGGGGTGTACGGGTGATCTCAGACACCTTGTACACACACACACACACACACATACGCATCCGCACGCACGCACGCACGCACGCACGCACACATATATATATAGTTATTTATGAAATAACTATTAATCTATCAGATTGAAATAAACTGTTTCTAACTAACCTTCCATGTCTTGCACCCAAGAATGTCTTCATAAGAATGAGCACTAAGTAACACCGCGAACCTTAGTTTTTCATTTGTTTTCGTCGCGAAGCGGCCTGTCAGTTTGCTTACTAAGAAATATATGAATAATCTTCTCTTCGCCAGTGATATCAAAACTCAGGAAATAAGGCAATAATTGACGTGCAAACTGGCAATTGATACATTTATTAAAGATCACAACGTTTCGACCATAAGATTTGGTCCTTTTCAAGTGTATCTGTCAATATAATAAAAGAAGGAAACAATACAATAAAGATGTGTTACAGATATATATAGATTATCAAGATTATTACTTACAATTTACGAGTGTGACTCAGGGATTACATTATAATATAAAATTAAAATTAAAAAAGGTGAGATGTTAAAAATGTGTGAATTGGTTTACAAGTTGGATTGCTCTAATTGCAATGCATGCTACATTGGTCAAACCAAAAGACATTTAGGTACTCCTCGAATAAAGGAACATAGTTACGATATTAAAAAACACTCATCCAATCATTCAGTGGTTAGCAGTCATCGGGTGTCTCACTCCCATGAATTCGATTGGAAAAATCCTAAAATTCTTTATAAGGAAAATTACACAAAAAAGCGTGAAATTGCCGAAATGTTTTTCATAAAGAAATGCAGTTCGGCGATAAATCTACAGAGAGACACAGAAAATTTGTCTGCGTTATATGACCGTCTCATTGACATTGTATGATTCTCTACGACTATGCGAAATTTCATGTCACTTATTATTGGAGCATTGTTGCGTTGTAGCTGATATCTCACCTCACCCCCCCGTACCGCTTCTGTTTATTTTCATGTTATGACTCCTATAACAATAGTCATACCTAATTATTCAGTCTGTTTTTAGCGGTCATGAACAGTTGACGCGTATTGAATTGCTAGACATTTTTAACATCTCACCTTTTTTAATTTTAATTTTATATTATAATGTAATCCCTGAGTCACACTCGTAAATTGTAAGTAATAATCTTGATAATCTATATATATCTGTAACACATCTTTATTGTATTGTTTCCTTCTTTTATTATATTGACAGATACACTTGAAAAGGACCAAATCTTATGGTCGAAACGTTGTGATCTTTAATAAATGTATCAATTGCCAGTTTGCACGTCAATTATTGCCTTATTTCCTGAGTTTTGCTTACTAAGGTCAGTACTAAGGTCTTACGGTTACGACGTACATCGCTAGGTAGGAAAAATTCACGAAATTTTTCTACGATAAATTCAGAAGGTAACCGAGGATACCGAGGTAAATAAACTATTATTACACACACACACACACACGCACACGCACACGCACACACAGACACAACACACACACACACAACACACACACACACACACACATATTAACAACGGACTGACACGTCACATACGCACACACATGCTACACAAATACTACCGTCAATAATAATAATACCACAATACCACACTACTAACACACACACACACACACACACACATCACATTTTTCTTTTTTATTTATTTTTTTATTATAATTATAATATCTCTAATTTATCTTCCTGATTGGATTTTTTATCATTCTTATCTATGGAAACGTGTGGCAAATCGAAAAAAAATCTTAAGCGAAGCTTTGCAGAAGTTTGGCTTAAGGACGAGCGGTACAAATCTTGGATACGTAAAGTACCATCTGATACTAGTCTTTATTACTGCAATATTTGCAAAAAAAATTTGTCGTGCAATTCGACACACGTTTCAAGACATGCAATTCGGACTCTCATAAAAATAAAGAAAAATCATTTTTATCTGATAAAGACGATGATTATTTGTCAATAAAAAAAGCACGCAAATCAAAATTTCAACAAGATTGGTTGCAAATTGAACAATTTAAACATTGGTTACGCGAAGTGCCACATGATCCTAGTTCATTTTTTTGTTTAGTTTGTGATAAATCTGTTGGTAATTTATGGCATATCCATCGTCACGCAGAACGCAAAACACATGTGCACAATTATAAAAATCATGTCAAAGTAAACAAATTAAATGAAAACTCAAGTACGCAAGCTACATCGTCTTTATCATGTAATGAACGTAAAAAATTATTGGAAATTAAATATACCGCATTCATTACCGAGAAAAATATTCCTTATCAAATGGCAGAAGACATTCTCAAATTTTTTCAAAATGCAGCAGAAAACGATCTTCACTCGTTGAAAACTATGAACATGAGTCGAACAAGATGTAGAAATATTCTTACGAACGTTTTGTGTCCAATCGAAACGGAAAATGTCGTTAATAAGATTCAAAACACAAAATTTACAATATTTATTGATGAAACATCTGATATTTGTAATGAAAAATGGATGACTTTTCTTGTTCGCTACATTGACACGGAGACATTAGATATTCGAACTCAATTAGTAAAATTAATTAATATTGATGCCCAAGATTCCAGCGCAGAAAAGTTGTTTCATGCATTTAAATGTGAAATGTGGAAATTACAGATACCATTTTTAAATATTGTTGCTCTATCATGTGACAATGCGTCTGTCATGATAGGGAAACATTTGTCATTTAAAAAAAATTTGATGTCGACTAGTCTCCCTTCATTTGAGATTTAAAAAAGAATTGAAAGAACTATGTCCACATTTATTAACATTTACATGTCCATGCCATTCTTCTGCATTAGCAGCGCATGCTGCATGTAATAAAATACCTGCATTTTGCAAAGAATTTATTTAAAAAATTGCTAATTATATTAACAGCAGTCCGAAACGTATTGCAGCAATTTTTCGGGAATTTTGTGAATGTTTCCAAGAAACAAATCGCAAAATATTAAAATTATCCGATACACGCTGGCTTTCACATTATTTATGTGTAGAGAGACTTCTGGAATCTTGGGATACAATAAGATATTTCCTTAATGAAATAGTTGTTAGCGAAAAAACAACATCTGGAGAATATCTATTGTCTATGATGGGCAATGTAGAGTTAAAAGCTTACTTCCTTTTTTTGAAATATATTTTAAACTTTTTTAACGCATTTAACGCATTTTTCCAATCGTTGGAAACAAGAATTCATTTATTACAGCCTAAATCTTTAAGCTTTCTTTTCCAGATCTGTCAAAATTTTTTAAAAGAAGAACATTTAAAACCTTTCTCCATAAATATAGTATTCTCTCTGAAAGAAAATCAAAAAGTTCTTAACGAAATTATTTTAGGATTAGATTGTGAGGAATATCTTAATGAATTAATGAAGCAGGGGTATGCAGACATTGTTACAACAGTTCGAGAGAATTGTTTAGCATTTTATGTGACTGCTGCAGAAGAAATTCGTAAAAGATTACCCGTTGATAACATATTTTTATTAAAATTAAAAATGTTTAGACCTTTTACAACTCTATTTATGACGGATAGAGAAACAACATTTAATGATGTTTCTTTCATAGCTAAAACTATCGGTGGTTTTGATGAACATGCTTTAAAAAAAGAATGGTTATCATTACCGTTAGATTTTACATCAGAGGAGAAACAAAGTCTGTCTAAATTAAATTTTGACAGTATGTGGAAAACAATTTTAAAATGTCAGTATTCGAATAACATTCATAAATATCCAGTTTTAACAAATGTTGTGAATGCTATTCGATCGCTTCCAAATTCAAATGCCGATCCAGAGAGAATGTTTTCTGTCTTGAGCGATTTAAAAACAAAAAAACGCAACAAACTTTCGTCAGCTTCTGTTAATGCAGCTTGCGTTGTCAAGTCAGCGTTAAAAGCGAGAGGAGAAAAAACTACAAATATGAAAATAGAATTGAAAAATATTTATCCCTTATGTCGACGGACAAATTATATGCTAGGGCTGTTAAAAAAAACCGCAATGTTTTAAGGCTACATGCCGCGGATATTAATGATACTGCTGGTCCATCATTTGCAACCTGAAAATAATGTTAACCATTACATTATTAAAAACTTGTCTGTAAAAGACATCACGCTTATAAAAAATAAGTGTGTAAAAAATCTTGTCTGTAAAAGACATCACGCTTATAAAAAATAAGTATGTAAAAAATCTTGTCTGTAAAAGACATCACGCTTATAAAAAATAAAGCGTGTAAAAAATCTTGTCTGTAAAAGACATCACGCTTATAAAAAATAAGCGTGTAAAAAATCTTGTCTGTAAAAGACATCACGCTTATTAGTGTGTAAAAAATCTTGTCTGTAAAAGACATCACGCTTATAAAAAATAAGTGTGTAAAAAATCTTGTCTGTAAAAGACATCACGCTTATAAAAAATAAGCGTGTAAAAAATCTTGTCTGTAAAAGATATCATGCTTATACAAAAAGATAAGCGTGTAAAAAATCTTGTCTGTAAAAGACATCACACTTATAAAAGACATCACACTTTATATGGATGTCAAAATAAATATTTCTCTTTAATTTTGAAAAGGGTACAAAATATGATTTAAAACACTCGCGTGCACACGCACACATGCACACACACCAAGGAAATATAAAAAATTGATTTTTAATTTATATATAATTTATATTATTAATTTTTATTATTATTAGTTTAAAGATTCAAATCTATATTTAATTATTTTATATTTATACCAATATTTTTATATTATATAGTAAAGAAATAAACATCAGTTTTTGCCTCTTAACGATCGAGCCTTGGATCTTTCTGCCAATCAATGATCTGCGCAATCGCAGTACACAATTTAAAATACAAGGTGCGCGTCGACACAGTCGAACTTAAAACGCAAATCACCAACATGAAATCAACCCGATTCCATTTGTTAGTGTTAATAAGGATCCCCCCCCATCCCCCACATATAAATAATTTATTGCGAAAAATATTACCTCAGCCAGGATTCGAACCTGGAACACCCCCATTCCGTGCGGGTGTCATACCAATTCGATTACCGAGGCATGTTATATTTTTATATTAATTAATCAAAATTTTTTATATTTCCTTCCTGACGGAAGAAACCACCACCTTCTCGTGGTTTCCGTTGAGCAACAATGTGTACGTTATTTTATTAATTAACATTATTTAAAAAATTCCCAGAAGAGAATGTTGGAAAAACTTTTGCACAATAAATAAAAACATTTTTGTGTTAAAGATAAATGGTTTAATAAAAAAGATTTTCAATTAAAAGTAAAAAAGCGTGCACATTGGCCAAGAGTGGACTTTTACACTTACAAATTTTTATTTGCTACGTGTAACACACACACACACACGCGCACACGCGCGCGCACATACGTACACATGCACGCACACGCACAATTATTATAAATAAAAAATAAAAAGATTGAAAAAAAAAATTTATCAAATACATTTTTTCGGCGATGACATTCCTGTTCAATATTGTATTGCAATTCACTAAAATCAACGCATAATTGAATCATTATTTTAAATTCTTTTTTTAAAATTGTTCACACACCGTGTATCTCTTCTTTTATGATGCATTAGCTTATACAAAGAAGGCTTCAAATCTTTTTTTTTTTTTTAATTACACAATATAAATATTAAATATATTTGTGATTTGTTTCGGCGCGAGCGACTCAGCCTGAATAGAATTACTCCAGCCTCTGATTTTCAAGGCCCACAATAATGACCCTCTCCCTTCATATTTCAACAAATAGGTGAGAAAATAATGGGGCTGTCAGAAAGTGAAATATATCAAGACGTATATGAATAAAATTATAATTGTATAACGTTAATGATTTAAAATGTAGAAGAAGAAATATATTATCTTACCGAACAGAGAAAGTCAGGTTCACAATACAGATTAAACATCATGTAGTCTATTATAAGCATCGTGTGGAACGTAAAATAGAAAGTATTGATAAAGTAAATATTGTATATTTTTGATTCGTTTCTTAATGATTAAATACGATCATCACTTAATTTAAAGCTCATATTCGTAAGTAAAGTTACACATGCAATCATACAATAATATATAAATAATCGTGATAAGTATGTTTCCAGGTATAAACACACATTTATTTATCAAAATGAGTTTAATATTAAAGTTACTGTTACTGTTACATATTATGACAACGTGAAATTATCGTTATTTATTATGTACTATTAATGTTATCGTTAATTAACGATATGAATAAACAATTTAAAAACTAAAAATGTTAGAAATCAAATAAATTTGAAATAAAAGATTTTTTCAAATAATTTCTCTTTCAAAGACTGTTATTCTCTCTCATTTGCATCAACTATATTACAGTACCGATTAAAAATATCGTTTATGACAATAAGAAAGGTTATTTTAAATGAAAAAAGATGTACATATACTTGAATAATTTGAATAATTTATTTTCTTTTTTTATTTATCTTTGCAAGTGAATATTGTTTTATAAACATTAATATTGCAATATTTTATTGCATAATAAAATATAGACATAAATGCAATAAATTAAATATAACTTAATAAACTATTATCATACGTAGTATGAAACCGCGGACTACTCAAGCGCGTTAGCAAAGTTGAGCATATAGCGATAGAAAAAGAAAGGGGGAGAAAGAGAATATTGCCCGAAGCTGGCCAAGCCGTTCGACGATGCGTTCGGCAAAGATAGGACTTTTCCCCTTTCTTTAAAGGGGAAGAAAGAGACTGAATATTCCGAAGCTGGCCGAGGCTGGCCGAGCCGTTCGACGACGCGTTCGGCAAAGAAAGCGAGAGGATTACACACACGCACACACACCCTCCGCTACTGCGAAATCTCAATGTTTAAATGATAATAACTCTGCGAAAAAAAATCGTAGAGACCTCGGCGACATCGCGTTGTTCTTGTCTCGAAAAGCTCTTTCAAACAAACCCTCACTCGATCCTATATTCCATTTAAGATTTTTTCGCCTCCTTTCCCCCTCACCCCCCGGGGGTGTTAAAATGGGTGTTTTTGTGTTATGTGGTAGACTGTGTGATACTATTGTAACCCCGTAAATTTCAATCCGATATCTCAAACCGTTCAGAAGTTATTTAGGTGTCCCGGTACTTTTTCCCCACCCTGTATATACATACGTATATATATCAGGCTATAGTATTATGTTTACTTGGCCGCTAACAAGCGACGCTTCCCACTCCGAATTATCGAGTAGCGGCCAAGCGCCGAAGATACCAGTGGTGTGGGAATACACGTGTCTTTGGAAATTTCACCTAAAGCCAACTTTTGTTATCATTAGGCAATCTTTTTAAGCTCTACTTTGTTTCTTACATATTTTTCGCTATAATTGATCATTTTCGAGATATTTTAACGTTTTCGGACTTTTATAAGACGCTATATAACTTTAACTTCTATTGCGCACAGCGCCCTCTAGAGGCGCCATTCAAGCGAAATATTGCACAGCTAAACTCTACTCGGCAAGACCTTTCTAACGATATATAATTCGTACCCATTCGCGATTATCACTTCGTACACTTCCCTTGTGAGACTTGTGCAAGAAAATCTAGTAAGACCGGTATTCGTAGTTGGGTTTTATAATTAAGATCATCTTAATGTAACTAATGTAACTCAATTTTAATTTTGCGTGCTGATGAAGATTCCGTGAAGTCCACTACTTGTAATTTATTCGTAATAAATTTCGTTATACTTAATCGATTATTTGAATGTCATCCTTTTGTTAGCTCGTTCTTAACTTATTTGGCCTAGTTTATCCTACGATTTATTATTATTTATAACGAGTGGTTGAATATTTTCTTTATGTCTTTAGTATATAAAAAAAATTATTTTACAAATAAAATTATCAACATATTAAAATAACAAATAAAATTAGTATATCAAGATAATCTATCTCATTTGTATTCATATTTGTAGTTCTTATTAATTACATAATTACTTTGAATGACGTAAATTATATGAATAACTGACGTGAAAAATTGACATTATTGCATAAAAAGTCTCAGCAATTAAAAATTTTCTTTTCGCCTTTGGTTCATGTGTAATAGGCGTCCAACATCGTTGCGCAATATACTATTGCATAATATACTAAAGCTGTATATTCTCAAGGAAGTCGAGTTTTAAAATTAAACGAATTAACGTATCTATCATTTGTTAATCTTAAATGACTTTAACGCCATGCAAAATTATGCGAAAAATTACTACTCTTTTAATATGTTCTCAAATATATTTTCTTTTAATATGTTTCTCAAAATAAGAAATTTTTTATACGTTCTCATCATACGCACTTTTAGGTGATGAAACACCTCTTTGACAAATATTAATTTTTCTCTTTCGGAGTAAATCTGCGAAACTACAAAAGACAGAAAAAAAATTCAAACTGAAAATGGCTTGAAGAGTATATAAGAGTACTATAAAACAGTGAAAACAATTTTTTTATTTTTTGTTTTTCAAAATTCCCTCACCAGCTATTTTTTCAAAATTTTGAATTTTTGTTTTCATCAAATTAAAAGTTCTTTTTTTACGAATTCAGTCATGTGTGATAAAGTTATGTGATATCATTTTCGAAAATTAATTATAAATAGCTTCGTACATATGCTATTTGTCTCATCCATGTGCTGGATTCTTTATGCAATGCATTTTCCGGATAGAAAACAAAAACATTTAGGGGACATTTATATATGAGAATCAAAGAAGTTTTTATCATGCATAGGTTGAGCAATTATCATATAATTATATGTATAATTATATGTGTAATACAATTTGGTTGTTACAGAACTCTCTGCCTTTCGCATTTGCTATCTATTGAATTTCATATACACATTTTATTTTGCTTTTGTATTTTATATCTTTTTAATGTCTTTCACATTTTACATTAATTGTAAGTAAGTTTGAAATTGTATAAGATAATCGCCTAAAATTATATATAGTTCTTTAAATTTTTGCGTTAAATCTAATTTAAATGCAAAAAGATATTTACGAGATATTATTTATTATTCAAACTTGTGTATATGTAGATACATACATGTATATACAAGGTATTCGAAAAGAATATAGGACCCCCCTATTATCTCTAGAAGTACGTACTTATATGGAAAATAATCCAAATAAAAGTTGTAGAAATCATGAAGAACTATCTTTTGGTGACCTTGAACTTGTGACCTTGAAGATTATTTGAAAGTAAACTTTGACTTTTTAATTGGAAACCCCCTTTTTTGATCCCAGATTCGGAAAAAGCGGGAAATTTTAGCTTTGAAAAGTACTTTTGTACTAAAACGTACTAAAAGTACGTTTAGAAAAGTACTTAGATCATAGGTGACCTTTAGAAGTCATTTGGAGATCAAATTATTGATAATATGTAACGAATAATGGTATCGAGAGAAATGATCTGAACAAAAGTTGTAGGGATCATGAAGAACTATCTTTTGGTGACCTTGAACTTGATCTTGAGGTAGATTTGGTACAGATCCATCCAGCTAAGGCAAGATCGGTTGCAGATCCGGTGCATGATAAAAACTTCTTTAATTTTTATATATGAATGTCCTTCAAATGTATGTTTCAGCTTCTGGACAAGATAAATAGCGTATGTACGGAAATGTTTATAATTAAAATGTGCGTGCATGTATCTCTCGCGATTAACGCGCACGGTAGACCGGTTCACCCTTGTAAAAAGATTCGCGAGTCTAGGTGATAAATTGTCGGCTGTTAGACGAAAATAATTCTAACAAGGAAAGAGCCGGAAGTGTCCCCCTCCGGTTTCGATGAGCTTGTAATATGTTGTTTTCTAGACAAAAATAAGGGGCACGTATTTTTTTATACGTGGCCATATGTTTGTTTAGGGGGTGCAACAATCTTTTGAAAAAAATCGGTTTTTATCTTTTGGGGCAATTATCTTCGAAACTAAAGAAGATAGAACAAAAATTTTAAACAAAAGTTGAATGGCTTGAAGAAGGGAGAAGAGATAGTCACAACCACTTCTCCCCGCGCGCTAAGATGCTAGACGATAACGGTGGGCTGTTCCTTCTCCCCGCGCACTCGGACACTAGACAGTAACCGTGGGTTGTCCCTTCTCGCCGCGCGCTTAGATTCGCGCGTATTGGTCGATCTTCTTTATTTAATATCTCATTAATTATTACGAAAATCGCAAAATGATACAGACCTTTTCTACTCAGTTTAACTTACTCTATCTGTATACGAGTGGTGAGTCATCTTGTGCGGGACACCTTGTATACATATCATTATACACATTAATTATAAACTTGCCGGTACACACGCTATCGAGTCATTGCGCATAATTTTTCACACGTTCTATTGGGAACTTTCCGTAACAGAAAAATAGATTGATAAATAAGTTAGAAGAACATTCTATATAATTATTCCAGTTTTTTCCATTCACACGTGCCACAGGGTACGACATTGACATTTGAATCATTAATTAGATCACTCGTCCTGTTTATCAAAATCTTTAATCTTTTATTAACATTTGACTTTTGTATTTTAGTTCTACTTATAAAATACAAAGATTCAACTGTTATATCTAGTGGATGACACGTGTCGCGTGTAACGTGTGTAATTTTTTTTAGTGATTTTTAATCAAATAATTACTCGGTGATCGACGGTGAATAATGATTGAGTAAAAATGATGAAACGTAAGTTTATAAAAGAAAAATATTTTGCATTTAATTAGCTGTGGATTGTCAATGGAAACACAAATTAATATCTACACAAAAGTTGTGGAAGTCACAAGAAATATTGATTACGATCCGTTCATCTCTCAAGGAACTACAGTAACACGAAATCATCGCATCTCTACAGGTAAGTGATTGAGAAAAATGTCGTAATGACTCAATTTTTTGCAAAATTATCTTCTAAGCTTAGTTTTCTAATTACAAAAATAAATAGTAGTGAGTGAACAAGAATGAGAATAAGTCAGAGTGAGAGTGAGTGAGTGAGAGAGAGAAAGAAAACGTGTCATGTGCGTGTGTGTTTTGTGTATCGTATACGTATAGCGATAAGTTGAACGCTGCCAAAGACGTATATACCTAGACCAAGCATTCCTATACTTCTGCCATAGCAGCGAATGAAGCATGGAAATGGCAGTTTAGAACAGAGTGAGAAAGTTGATTTGCCCCTAGTGCTTTCTCACTTTCTCCTATTGACTGTCACAAAAAAATACTCCCACCACTTAAAATTTTTTTCAAAATTTGGAAATTTGGTTATGACCAAATAAAAGATTATTTTTTTACAAATTCAATCTTGTATAATAAAGTTACGTTGCAAACAACGGTTTTTCAGAATTAATTATAAAACTTCCCACTACACACGCTTTCGAGTCAGTCAATGCGCATAATTTTTTACACGTTCTATTGGTAATTTTCCGTAACAGAAAACAAATAAATTAGAAATAAGTTAGAAGGACATTTTATATAATTATTCCAGTTTTTTCCATTCACACGTGCAACGTTACGACATTGCATTTGAATATTAATTAGATCACTCGTCCTGTTTATCAAAATCTTTAATCTTTTATTAACATTTGACTTTTGTATTTTAGTTCTACTTATACGTACTATGATTCAACTGTTATATCTAGTGGATGACACGTGTCGCGTGTAACGTGTGTATTTTTTTGAATGATTTTTAATCAAATAATTACTCGGTGATCGACGGTGAATAATGATCGAGTGAGTGAAAATGTGTGAAACGTAAGTTTATAAAAGAAAAATATTTTGCATTTAATTAGCTGTGGATTGTCAATGGAAACACGAATTAATATCTACACAAAAGTTGTGGAAGTCACAAGAAATATTGATTACGATCCGTTCATCTCTCAAGGAACTACAGTAACACGAAATCATCGCATCTCTACAGGTAAGTGATTGAGAAAAATGTCGTATTCCTGATTCAATTCTTTGCAAAATTATCTTCTAAACTTAGTTTTCCAATTACAAAAATAAATAATAGTGAGTGAACCAGAATGAGAATAAGTCAGAGTGAGAGTGAGTGAGTGAGAGAGAGAAAGAAAACGTGTCATGTGCGTGTGTGTTTTGTGTATCGTATACGTATAGCGATAAGTTGAACGCTGCCAAAGACGTATATACCTAGACCAAGCATTCCTATACTTCTGCCATAGCAGCGAATGAAGCATGGAAATGGCAGTTTAGAACAGAGTGAGAAAGTTGATTTGCCCCTAGTGCTTTCTCACTTTCTCCTATTGACTGTCACAAAAAAATACTCCCACCACTTAAAATTTTTTTCAAAATTTGGAAATTTGGTTATGACCAAATAAAAGATTATTTTTTTACAAATTCAATCTTGTATAATAAAGTTACGTTGCAAACAACGGTTTTTCAGAATTAATTATAAAACTTCCCACTACACACGCTTTCGAGTCAGTCAATGCGCATAATTTTTTTTTACACGTTCTATTGGTAATTTTCCGTAACAGAAAACAAATAAATTAGAAATAAGTTAGAAGGACATTTTATATAATTATTCCAGTTTTTTCCATTCACACGTGCAACGTTACGACATTGCATTTGAATATTAATTAGATCACTCGTCCTGTTTATCAAAATCTTTAATCTTTTATTAACATTTGACTTTTGTATTTTAGTTCTACTTATACGTACTATGATTCAACTGTTATATCTAGTGGATGACACGTGTCGCGTGTAACGTGTGTATTTTTTTTAGTGATTTTTAATCAAATAATTACTCGGTGATCGACGGTGAATAATGATCGAGTGAGTGAAAATGTGTGAAACGTAAGTTTATAAAAGAAAAATATTTTGCATTTAATTAGCTGTGGATTGTCAATGGAAACACGAATTAATATCTACACAAAAGTGGAAGTCACAAGAAATATTGATTACGATCCGTTCACCTCTCAAGGAACTACAATAACACGAAATCATCACATCTCTACAGGTAAGTGATTGAGAAAAATGTCGTATTCCTGACTCAATTCTTTGCAAAATTATCTTCTAAGCTTAGTTTTCCAATTACAAAAATAAATAGTAGTGAGTGAACAAGAATAAGAATAAGTCAGATTGAGAGTGAGTGAGTGAGAGAGAGAAAGAAAACGTGTCATGTGCGTGTGTGTTTTGTGTATCGTATACGTATAGCGATAAGTTGAACGCTGCCAAAGATGTATAACCTAGACCAAGCATTCCTATACTTCTGCCATAGCAGCGAATGAAGCCGGAAATGGCAGTTTAGAACAGAGTGAGAAAGTTGATTTGCCCCTAGTGCTTTCTCACTTTCTCCTATTGACTGTCACAAAAAAAATATTCCCACCACTTAAAATTTTTTTCAAAATTTGGAAATTTGGTTATGACCAAATAAAATATTATTTTTTTACAAATTCAATCTTGTATAATGAAGTTATGTTGCAAACAACGGTTTCAGAATTAATTATAAAACCTCCCAGTACACACGCTTTCGAGTCAGTCAATGCGCATAATTTTTTACGCGTTCTATTGGTAATTTTCCGTAACAGAAAACAAATAAGTTAGAAATAAGTAGAAGGACATTTTATATAATTATGCAAGTTTTTTTCATTCACACGTGCAACATTACGACATTGCATTTGAATATTAGTTAGATCACTCGTCCTGTTTATCGAAATCTTTAATCTTTTATTAACATTTGACTTTTGTATTTTGGTTCTACTTATACGTACTATGATTCAACTGTTATATCTAGTGGATGACACGTGTCGCGTGTAACGTGTGTATTTTTTTGAATGATTTTTAATCAAATAATTACTCGGTGATCGACGGTGAATAATGATCGAGTGAGTGAAAATGTGTGAAACGTAAGTTTATAAAAGAAAAATATTTTGCATTTAATTAGCTGTGGATTGTCAATGGAAACACGAATTAATATCTACACAAAAGTTGTGGAAGTCACAAGAAATATTGATTACGATCCGTTCATCTCTCAAGGAACTACAGTAACACGAAATCATCGCATCTCTACAGGTAAGTGATTGAGAAAAATGTCGTATTCCTGATTCAATTCTTTGCAAAATTATCTTCTAAACTTAGTTTTCCAATTACAAAAATAAATAATAGTGAGTGAACCAGAATGAGAATAAGTCAGAGTGAGAGTGAGTGAGTGAGAGAGAGAAAGAAAACGTGTCATGTGCGTGTGTGTTTTGTGTATCGTATACGTATAGCGATAAGTTGAACGCTGCCAAAGACGTATATACCTAGACCAAGCATTCCTATACTTCTGCCATAGCAGCGAATGAAGCATGGAAATGGCAGTTTAGAACAGAGTGAGAAAGTTGATTTGCCCCTAGTGCTTTCTCACTTTCTCCTATTGACTGTCACAAAAAAATACTCCCACCACTTAAAATTTTTTTCAAAATTTGGAAATTTGGTTATGACCAAATAAAAGATTATTTTTTTACAAATTCAATCTTGTATAATAAAGTTACGTTGCAAACAACGGTTTTTCAGAATTAATTATAAAACTTCCCACTACACACGCTTTCGAGTCAGTCAATGCGCATAATTTTTTACACGTTCTATTGGTAATTTTCCGTAACAGAAAACAAATAAATTAGAAATAAGTTAGAAGGACATTTTATATAATTATTCCAGTTTTTTCCATTCACACGTGCAACGTTACGACATTGCATTTGAATATTAATTAGATCACTCGTCCTGTTTATCAAAATCTTTAATCTTTTATTAACATTTGACTTTTGTATTTTAGTTCTACTTATACGTACTATGATTCAACTGTTATATCTAGTGGATGACACGTGTCGCGTGTAACGTGTGTATTTTTTTTAGTGATTTTTAATCAAATAATTACTCGGTGATCGACGGTGAATAATGATCGAGTGAGTGAAAATGTGTGAAACGTAAGTTTATAAAAGAAAAATATTTTGCATTTAATTAGCTGTGGATTGTCAATGGAAACACGAATTAATATCTACACAAAAGTTGTGGAAGTCACAAGAAATATTGATTACGATCCGTTCATCTCTCAAGGAACTACAGTAACACGAAATCATCGCATCTCTACAGGTAAGTGATTGAGAAAAATGTCGTATTCCTGATTCAATTCTTTGCAAAATTATCTTCTAAACTTAGTTTTCCAATTACAAAAATAAATAATAGTGAGTGAACCAGAATGAGAATAAGTCAGAGTGAGAGTGAGTGAGTGAGAGAGAGAAAGAAAACGTGTCATGTGCGTGTGTGTTTTGTGTATCGTATACGTATAGCGATAAGTTGAACGCTGCCAAAGACGTATATACCTAGACCAAGCATTCCTATACTTCTGCCATAGCAGCGAATGAAGCATGGAAATGGCAGTTTAGAACAGAGTGAGAAAGTTGATTTGCCCCTAGTGCTTTCTCACTTTCTCCTATTGACTGTCACAAAAAAATACTCCCACCACTTAAAATTTTTTTCAAAATTTGGAAATTTGGTTATGACCAAATAAAAGATTATTTTTTTACAAATTCAATCTTGTATAATAAAGTTACGTTGCAAACAACGGTTTTTCAGAATTAATTATAAAACTTCCCACTACACACGCTTTCGAGTCAGTCAATGCGCATAATTTTTTACACGTTCTATTGGTAATTTTCCGTAACAGAAAACAAATAAATTAGAAATAAGTTAGAAGGACATTTTATATAATTATTCCAGTTTTTTCCATTCACACGTGCAACGTTACGACATTGCATTTGAATATTAATTAGATCACTCGTCCTGTTTATCAAAATCTTTAATCTTTTATTAACATTTGACTTTTGTATTTTAGTTCTACTTATACGTACTATGATTCAACTGTTATATCTAGTGGATGACACGTGTCGCGTGTAACGTGTGTATTTTTTTTAGTGATTTTTAATCAAATAATTACTCGGTGATCGACGGTGAATAATGATCGAGTGAGTGAAAATGTGTGAAACGTAAGTTTATAAAAGAAAAATATTTTGCATTTAATTAGCTGTGGATTGTCAATGGAAACACGAATTAATATCTACACAAAAGTGGAAGTCACAAGAAATATTGATTACGATCCGTTCACCTCTCAAGGAACTACAATAACACGAAATCATCACATCTCTACAGGTAAGTGATTGAGAAAAATGTCGTATTCCTGACTCAATTCTTTGCAAAATTATCTTCTAAGCTTAGTTTTCCAATTACAAAAATAAATAGTAGTGAGTGAACAAGAATAAGAATAAGTCAGATTGAGAGTGAGTGAGTGAGAGAGAGAAAGAAAACGTGTCATGTGCGTGTGTGTTTTGTGTATCGTATACGTATAGCGATAAGTTGAACGCTGCCAAAGATGTATATACCTAGACCAAGCATTCCTATACTTCTGCCATAGCAGCGAATGAAGCCGCAAATGGCAGTTTAGAACAGAGTGAGAAAGTTGATTTGCCCCTAGTGCTTTCTCATTTTCTCCTATTGACTGTCACAAAAAAAATATTCCCACCACTTAAAATTTTTTTCAAAATTTGGAAATTTGGTTATGACCAAATAAAATATTATTTTTTTACAAATTCAATCTTGTATAATAAAGTTATGTTGCAAACAACGGTTTTTCAGAATTAATTATAAAACCTCCCAGTACACACGCTTTCGAGTCAGTCAATGCGCATAATTTTTTACGCGTTCTATTGGTAATTTTCCGTAACAGAAAACAAATAAGTTAGAAATAAGTTAGAAGGACATTCTATATAATTATGCAAGTTTTTTTCATTCACACGTGCAACGTTACGACATTGCACTTGAACATTAGTTAGATCACTCGTTCTGTTTATCAAAATCTTTAATCTTTTATTAACATTTGACTTTTGTATTTTGCGAATGATCATTTTCTTTGCCAGTAGAAATTAAAACTCGAATAAAAGGAGACTAGTTGACATCAAACTGGCATATGATTGGTGAGCTGCGAGCCGACTCGGTTTTGTCAGACTTTAAACCGCAGTGATTCACCAACTTTTAGAAATCTAGATTCGATTTCCATTTTTAGGAGATTAATAAAATATCATCTCGACTTGTGAGATGAAGAAATTATTGCGAAAAATATTACCTCAGTCAGGATTCGAACCTGGAACTCCCCCATTCCGTGCGGATGTCATACCAATTCGACCACCGAGGCATGTGATAATATTTATCGCAATAATAGGTACGCTAAGAGAGACGCTTTCTAAGGTAGCGCCTCTAGTAAGGGACACCAAATTTTTAAGTCATTGGTGAGATATAACTTTTACGAACGATCATTTTCTTTGCCAGTAGAAATTAAAACTCAAATAAAAGGAGACTAGTTGACATCAAACTGGCATATGATTGGTGAGCTGCGAGCCGACTTGGTTTTGTCAGACTTTAAACCGTCTCTCTTAGTGTACCTATTATTGCGATAAATATTAAATCGCAATTTATATAAATTTTCAAATTAATCTGATTTCTGGCAACAGATTCGTATTGAGCGACCCGAAGAAAACCCCGAGTAACAACTTTCAAATTTTTTTAAATTAGTCCGCCATATTGGATCCGCCATTGGGAATTTTTGAAATCTGTCTTGGCGTGAAAGGGGGGTTAAGGAGATGAAGCTAATGAACTGGTGAGGTCAATAAATTCAACCGACGATTTCTCGGAGATAAATAATGTTTTTTTTGTGGATTTTTATTCACATGGATTTTAAAGGGAAAAAGTGTACTTTCAGATATCGTGAAGATCTTTTCGCCAATAAAATTATCTCTCGATGTTATATGACCTGAAATATTTATTGCACTTTTAGGGCAGAATATATCTAAAACTTGACGTGCTGGGACTCTTCCGAGGGCAGATTTTGATTCAGCACGTTGAAAACCTTCGGGAAAGCATTGTCTGATTTTTGTTTCAAAATTTTTATGATGATTATTCAGTGATTCACTGTGTGTATCTTGAACATATTTGATATAACATAAAATTGTAATTATGTACAAAGCTCTCTACGTTTACCAGGATTAAGAGTGGTTTCAGTATGAATATCGATACCCTAGTTACTTTCTTTTTTACTTTATTATTTCTATTTAAGTTTTTAAATTTTATTTCTATTATGCTATTCGTTTGATTTGCTATAATAAGATTATGTAAAATGTACAATTTTATAATGTCTAGTATTGAACAACATCAAATGCCACATTGTCGTTTGAAGAATGACTGAAAAATGCTGTCATCGATAAACTTTAAAAATATGCATTTACGGACTTAGATTAATCAGAAGTCTGGAAAAGCGTTATTTTTATCTTATAGTATTTTGTTTACATGTTATTTGCATAATTTAATGAGAACCAATTAGATAAATGCAGAAGTAAAGAAACAATTACAGAGACGTATATTAGTATAAAAGGAGCATTTAGAATAGTTCTAAAAGGCAGGGCCGAGTCCGAAACGCTCGAACTCCTCCGAAGGTCTTCGCGCTTCCAAAGATCCCCGCTAAGCGCACAACATGCGTCAAAGCTACTGGGAGCTGTCTCGCAAGGCAAGTGTAATTCGTCACATACGTAAGGCGAGTCATGGAGTCTCGGCGATCGTATAAGATGATATTTTGACTTGCGTCCTTGCATTTATTTCCGTTTGCTCTAAAAAATATGTACATGGTTCTGGTTGGAGCTGATATAAGTTTTAAGGCTAAAAGTAATCTATTGGTATATTTAAAAACTAAATTCAAATCTTGTGATAAAATATTAGAAAACAATTACAATTATTTGTATGTTTTCTGTACCAATCATGTCAGATATTAGGAAAAAGTCCTATCGTACTGATAGATGTTGCAATCCATTAAACATTGAAGGGCATGTAGGTAAAGGACTAAGAAACATTCCTAAATCGTTTTCTAGTAGTCATCCACATTTATCTACAGATGCTAAAATTTGTGAGACATGTCGAAAAATGTGTAGCAAAAGTAATGCGGAAAAATCTATGGACACAAATAATGAAATGTACGAAGATTCATATTCAACTCCAAAACGGCAGCGTCTGTCGAGGGAAGAGCAATTGGAACAGCTCTTGAATGGAATAAAAGAAAAATTCTCTTCTTTACCTGTTAATGATCCACTTCGATTATCCATATTTACTGTTGCTCCTGATTCGTGGTCCCTGCGTGAAATTGCTAATGAATTTGGTACTTCGATACGTCAAGCTCAAAAAAGTAAGGAGTTAAAGAAATTGCATGGTGTATTAGCAACACCCATTGCTAAACGAGGTAAAATCATACCACATGAAACAATTGAGAAAGTCCGACAGTTTTACGAAAGTGACAATATCAGTCGTATCATGCCAAATAAGAAAGATGTTATTTCGGTCAAAGTTGATGGCAAAATTGAAAAACTGCAAAAGCGTCTGTTACTTAGCGATGTTAAAAGTATACACGTCGATTTTAAAAAGCTTCATCCAGCATTTCCAATTGGCTTGAGCAAATTTGCAGAACTTCGTCCGCGAAATTGCGTTGTAGCTGCGGTGCAAGCGGTACCCATTGCGTCTGTGTTTGTGTGGTGCATCAAAACTTCAAAGTCATGCTGGATGCTGTGGATTTGTCAAGACTCACTGATAACGACGATGAAGTAATTAAACAGTACACAGACTGCTTTTCATACGTACTCTGTACAAATGCAAAGTCGAATTGTTATTTGGGAGAGTGTAACAAGTGCCCAGGTCTTGAAAATTTCAAAGATTATATTACCAGTGTTTTAGAGAGAAGTACAATCGATGAAATCATTTTTAGTAAATGGGAGTCCACTGACAGGTGTACATTAAAAAAGCATTGTCTCTCTGTCGACGACTTCATTGCAGAACTATGTAATGGCTTGAAGAACTTACTCCCTCATCATTTTATAGCGAAAAATCAGTCGAAATACCTTATGGAGAGAAAAGAAAATTTGAAAGAAGACGAAGTACTTCTGCAGTGCGACTTTTCCGAAAATTACGCCTACGTTGCGCAAGATGCAGCGCAGGCTTTCCATTATAATAACAATCAATGCACTGTACATCCGGTTATTTTTTATTACAAGTACGGTGATGAAATTCACCACAGCAGCATTGTATTATTATCAGAATGTACAACACATGACACTGTTTCAGTATTCATTGCACAGCAATTAGTAATTCCTGAGATAAAAAAACTTTGCCCAAAAGTACAAACCATTATTTATTTCATAGATGGAGCAAAGCAACACTATAAGAATAGATTTCAGATGATAAATTTGATGAATCACGAACTAGATTTTCAAGTAAAGGCTGAGTGGCATTTTCACGCGACCGCACATGGAAAAGGAGCGTGTGATGGTATCGGGGCGATTTTGAAGAGAGAAGCCACTCGTGCCAGTCTGCAAGTTAAAGCAGTAAATGCAATTTTAGATTGTGATTCTCTATTTAAATGGGCCCAGACAAAATTTAAAGCAATCAAATTCTTTCATTATAGTCAGAAAGATCACGACAGAGCTAAAAGAAAACTCGCTAAAAGATTTTCTGTGGCTCCTCCCGTAACAAACATTCAGCTGGGACACGAGTTTACGGTTCAGAAAAATAATCAGTTAAAAGTTTTCAGATATTCAAACGCCAATGAGGCACTTGCAGTTGTTCAATATTAAACTTTACAAAATCGTACGTTTTACATCATCTTATTCTAGATAATCAAATTAATAATATAATAGAAATAAAATTTAAAAAAAAAACAAAAAAATAATAAAATTGTTTAAATTAAAAAAAAATAAAAATAAAAAAAAAAAAAAAATAAAAAAATAAAAAAAAAAAAAAAAATAAAAAAAGAAAGTAATGCGATCTTCGAATACTGATATTGAATACAGTCTCAACCCTAGTAAACGCAGAGAGCTTTCTACATACTTAATATTTTACATACTTAAAATAAATTTTGAGAGCTTTCTATAGCTCTGTATCGTATAATAATTGATTTGGCAACAAATGAACAAGTAATGAAGTCTATCGTATTACGAAATTGAACATTTCAGAAACTTTTCAATTAATTTCTCATGCCTCGAGTATCTAATCGAACTAATTAGTTCACTCAAACATTTATCATGTTTCTTTTTTATCGACATTAATTCTGAATGAATCTGTTAATTTTATGCAAATTTCTTACAGAAACACTCGAAAATGCCATTTTACATAAGACCCCATGTCAATAAGCACAGAAACAATCTGACTTCAGATTCGTGTTCAACGACCCCAAAAACTCCGAATAACATCTTTCGAGACAATCCGATGGAATTTTCATAATTCGTCCGCGAATTGGATCCGCCATTTTGAATTTATACCACATAGTCTGGTTCTTGGTTCTTAACATTAGTCCAATTTTGTCGGCCTATGTTATCATCAACTTGAGAATCGTCATTTTCTACACGAAATGTGATAATTAATGGAGTTATGGGCTCCTTATTAGCCGCCATTTTGAATTTTCTGAAAACACCATATGTTCTTCGAAAGTACATGTGAGTACCAACATTTTCAGCCCGAAAATGATTTTTTTAGTTGTGACAAATTTTGGGGGTCGCCGTTTTCCGCATGAAATTTGATTATTTATGGGGTTAACGGGCCCCCTATTCACCGCCATTTTGAATTTTCCGAAAGCGCCAGGTTGCATTCGAAAGTACATGCGATTACGAACATTTTGAGCCCTTAAACGATTTTTTTGGTAGCAACACATTTTGGGCATCGCTCTGTCTCAGTTGACGTGGAATGTCCCATATATATATATACAGGGTGACCCATTTTAATCTATGGACCCCAATTCCTCCGAATGTATGCATGGTACAAGAAAATGTTTCAGACAAAAGTTTTGTGACTTCGAGGGGGACATAAGATGGTGTCATTGGTTTGACCTTGAAGAATTATTTGAAAGTCACATGAAAGTCACCTCAATTTTTTTAAATGGCATTCCCTATTTTTTATTGCATATTCTTGTAGCTTATCTCGAGACCTTTCCAAAACACTATAAATAAATGTTTTTTCGTTAAATATTTTCCGAGTTATAAGGCTTGAAATAATTTCTTAATTTTACATAAACTATAAAATATCTCGTAAAATATTCACTTTTCGATGAACTTACCTCAATACTTTTATGCACAGAATAATGAGAGGAATCAATTGGTGTAAAGAAAACACATAGTTGTTTTTAAGAAAAAATGTGCAATTTGTAATTAACAATTACATATATTTTCTTAAAAACAACTATGTGTTTTCTTTACACCAATTGATTCCTCTCATTATTCTGTGCATAAAAGTATTGAGGTAAGGTCATCGAAAAGTGAATATTTTACGAGATATTTTATAGTTTATGTAAAATTAAGAAATTATTTCAAGCCTTATAACTCGGAAAATATTTAACGAAAAAACATTTATTTATAGTGTTTTGGAAAGGTCTCGAGATAAGCTACAAGAATATGCAATAAAAAATAGGGAATGCCATTTAAAAAAATTGAGGTGACTTTCATGTGACTTTCAAATAATTCTTCAAGGTCAAACCAATGACACCATCTTATGTCCCCCTCGAAGTCACAAAACTTTTGTCTGAAACATTTTCTTGTACCATGCATACATTCGGAGGAATTGGGGTCCATAGATTAAAATGGGTCACCCTATATATATACAGGGTGACCCAATTTAACTTAGGCAGCCAAATAACTCGAAAAATAAGCACACTACGAAAAAATGTTTAGAATCAAAATTTCGTCATTTCGAAGGGGACGTACAATGACGTTAAAATCAGCCCCCCCACCTCTCCCCCTGGGTGGTGAGGGGGGGCAAGTTTAAAATCTTAAATGGGAACCCCTATTTTTTATTGCATATTCGGAATCTTTGGCTAAAAACACATACAATTTGTTTGAAACATTTTTCTCGATTCATGATAGATGGCGCTGTAATCGACGAAATTCAATTTCTTCGATTTCTCTTACTGAGAACCCATGCTTACGATTCTGCAATAAATTAACAATAAAAATACTACGTTTTCATTGTTAATACTCGAAATTAGTCTTAAAACAAACTTCTCATTATTTTTTATTACTCATTAATTACTTCTCAAGAAACTGCTTTTAGCGTAACCTGCCCTTTAGGCAACTTGAATGGTCCGAAGTACCGAGACATTTTGGACTTTCCATCTAATGAAGTTCCTCTAAGTATCCCTCCAAAATTTTGTCCATTTAGTGCCAAAGTCACAAGTGTTTATGTATTTTTTTAACATTTGTACTCTGATAAAATTCTGGTAAAATAGCAAATTATACGCCTACAGAAGTAGTCGATATTCTTATAACCTTTGGTGAATGTGATAGAAATTACAGACTTACTGCCCGTACTTATGCGGAGTGATTCCCAAATCGCCGCCATCCTACTGATCAACAAATTATAAACATTGAAAGGAGATCTCGTAATAATCCACTTCATCGCGAAAGGCGAAGGAATAGACTTCATAATAATAATGACCCTAGATTGCTCGCAGTTTTGGCTATGGTTCATCAAAATCCCCATATTAGTACCCGTCAAATAGAACGAGAACTGGGAATCCCTCAAACTACGGCACATAGATTGTTACGATCAGTCAATTACCATCCATATCATATTACTCTGGTACAGGAATTAAGTGAGGCCGACTGCGTACTCAGAATACTATTTTGTAGATGGGCTCTTGAGATGTTAGATCAGAATCCAGATTTTTTTAGTAATGTTTGTTTCAGTGATGAAGCAACATTCATCAGCAATGGTAGTCTCAATAGGCATAATTGCCACTATTGGTCACCAGAAAATCCACATTGGTATCGTAAGGTGCTTAATCAACATCGTTGGAGTTTATATCTATGGGTAGGCATTTGCAATGGCCAAGTCATTGGACCTCATTTTTTTGAACGTCCAATTAATAGTCCAATGTATTTAGAATTCCTCGAAAATGATTTGCCGGCATACCTAGAGCATGTTCCCCTTGCAGTTAGACTAAATTTATGGTATCAACAAGATGGTGCTCCTGCTCATTATGCTCGTATTGTACGGATGTTTTTGAATCAAAGGTTCCCAAATCGGTGGATAGGGCGGGGTGGCGAGGGCCAGTTCTGTGACCTCGAGATCACCGGATTTGAACCCCCTTAATTTCTTTTTATGGGGATACGTTAAAGATGCAGTGTATAGTGAAGCTCCAACGACAAGATTGAATATGATGGAAAGAATAAGAAGAGCTTGTGAAGCTATAACTCCTTTAATGCTAGAAAATGTACAACGTAACTTTCGCTGTCGATTACTGTTATCCTTAGAAAATAATGGTGCACACTTTGAGCATCTCCTCCATGTGGAGAGAGCTGATAACAATGCAATCTTGCCTTAACTGGTTGGGTCACCACACGACCTTGCCTTCACTGGCTGGGTCACTACTTGACCTTGCCTTAACTGGTTGGGTCACCACACGACCTTGCCTTCACTGGCTGGGTCACTACTTGACCTTGCCTTAACTGGTTGGGTCACCACACGACCTTGCCTTAACTGGTTGGGTCACCACACGACCTTGCCTTCACTGGTTGGGTCACCACACGACCTTGCCTTCACTGGTTGGGTCACCACACGACCTTGCCTTCACTGGCTGGGTTACCACACGTTCAAGCACCCCGAATTGTGAGAGGCGAGGGGACTCACGTTAATCAAGCACCCCGAAGGGAACAGAAAACTGCTACGTTCAAGTCGTTGTTCCTGGGTTACGCTAAAAGCAGTTTCTTGAGAAGTAATTAATGAGTAATAAAAAATAATGAGAAGTTTGTTTTAAGACTAATTTCGAGTATTAACAATGAAAACGTAGTATTTTTATTGTTAATTTATTGCAGAATCGTAAGCATGAGTTCTCAGTAAGAGAAATCGAAGAAATTGAATTTCGTCGATTACAGCGCCATCTATCATGAATCGAGAAAAATGTTTCAGACAAATTGTATGTGTTTTTAGCCAAAGATTCCGAATATGCAATAAAAAATAGGGGTTCCCATTTAAGATTTCAAACTTGCCCCCCCTCACCGCCCAGGGGGAGGGGTGGGGGGGCTGATTTTAACGTCATTGTACGTCCCCCTCGAAATGACGAAATTTTGATTCTAAACATTTTTTCGTAGTGTGCTTACTTTTCGAGTTATTTGGCTGCCTAAGTTAAAATGGGTCACCCTGTATATCTGGCTGCACTAGTTCAGAGTTTATCTTTTATACTCCACATTAGAAGGATAAAGATAAAGTCTAATGCAGCCATTTCAGGCCAGTTGAGCTATAAAGACTTATAATTTTATATTATTCACGTGTTAGAAGATTGAGTAATCAACTGTAATGCTATTTAGTTAGTGATTACATCAGCGAAGATAGTGCTTTCGCATGGTATACCCAAATGAAACATATTGTATATTATCTGTTTCAAAAGAGAAAAAAAAAGAGAAAAAATCTTATATTATTTTGTTCTTAACCAATTTATTAATTACATTGGAGTGTACGTGTAAACACATAATTTTTAGTAGTCATAACGTTTACTCAAACTTCTAATACGTCAACAATACGAAATTATTATTGTTTTAACAGACACTTTAAGACAATGAAAGAGCGTTGCTCATTCCATCACAAATCACAAGATTCTACTAGCGGCAAACTATAATATTTAATAACTCCAGCTTAAAAATGATTCTTATGTGAGTGAAATCCCTCCTAACATTCGATGCAAGCTGGATCCGTGGTTTGCAAATTAGTATTCTCTATCATTCATCTGCTATATATAAAGTCAAACATTATATAATATTAATTATTATAATATTAATAAACGACTCGCGACACTGAGATCCCTTTTGTACAATAATCTTATAAGTGTAATGGGCATTGTCACACAATCCAGTACTACTAATTACTATATAAAATATAAATATACAATAAAATATTTATGTGTAAATAATAAAAATAATGTAACAGGACGTTTTTCTTCATTGCCTATTGCACATGTGACAGATATCTTAACCTCACGTGTCTCACTTTCTTCATATTATTATCTTATTATTAGCATTATCGATATTGAATTCTTGCTAGCTTAAAAATGTTTGGGTACTGTAGAAATGGGAACAAGTTCTTAAGATAACAAAATCTCCAAAAACTTGCAGATATGTTTGAAAAACATGATAATAAGGTATCAAGACAATTTTTTAAAATTATATATTTTTAAATTATATTTATATATTTTTTAAATTATATATTAAAAAACAATAATATGACATACGCGAAGTTGAAATATCTGTCATGCTTGTAATGTAGAGAAAAGGTAACGTAGAGAAAAGTGCGTTAATTTTTGTATATTTATGTTTACATTTGTAAGCTCCTAAAGGAAAGGCGAAAATAAATTCTGAGGAATAAATAGAAATACCTCGAATAAGGATCATAATTATACGAAAACGAAAAGCCGTTGAATCTCTGTTATTGTGCTGACTCAGTGTGTATTAGGTGTTTGGAGTTTTTGTATTGTCAGGATAGGTCAAGGAGTTTCGGCAACGAGCCGGTGGAGACGAGCGAGCGATCGAGAGAGTTCGCATTCGGAGTAGAGACGTGTAATGAGAAGGTCGCGAAGAAGAGATTACCGATTGTATCGAAAGCATAAGTAGAGTGTGAGCGAACAGTGCAGCGGCGCTAATTTATAATTAAAGATTGACATTTATTTTATTTTATTTTATTTTTTATTCGTACTAACACAAGCGTACACATTTTTATTATATATCCGACATGTATGAACATGAACGGACGTGTTTAGACGTGTATCCTTAGGTTAATATTACATACCACAAAATACTTGTCGAATGTATAGATTGACTATCAGATAAAGAATTCTTGATAAAAACTCTAGAAATTCTGTATTTGACCGTCAATCGATACGTTCGACAAATATTTTGACATATCAACACGTCATATAAACACATCAGCAAGTTTTCGAGATTTTCTTATCTTAAGGACTTGTTCCCATTTCTACAGTCCCCAAACATTTTTAAGCAAGAATTCAATATCGATAATGCTAATAAGATAATAATAAGGAGAAAATGACACACGTGAGGTTAAGTTATCTGTCATATGTGCAATAGGCAATGAAGAAAAACCTGTTAGATTATTTTTATTATTTACATATAAATATTTTATTGTATATCTATGTTTTACATATGGTATATTGTCCGTGCACAATTGTACTGTAGTCTTTCATACACATGTATCACGGTATTGTGCGATATAATTATTAATTGGTTACGAATAGTATATCATACGAAATGCCATTACAATGAGATGATGTTTTCAAATATTGTTATTTAACTATTCATTCAATCTAATGAAAGACTGGATTGTGATAATGACCATTACACTTACAAGATTGTTGTATAAAAGGGATCTCAGTGTCGCGTGTTGTTTATTAATATTATGATGTTTGATTTTATATATAGCAGACGAATGATAGAGGATACTAATTTGCAAACAACGGATTCAGCTTGCATCAAATGTTAGGAGGGATTTCACTCACATAAGAATCTTTTTTAAGCTAGAGTTATTAAATATTATAGTTTGCCGCTAGTAGAATCTTGTGATTTGTGATGGAATGAGCAACGCTCCTTCATTGTCTTGGAGTGTCTGTTAAAACAATAATAATTTCGTATTGTTGACGTATTAGAAGTTTGAGTAAACGTTTATGACTACTAAAAATTATGTGTTTACACTCCAATGTAATTAATAAATTGGTTAAGAACAAAATAATATAAGATTTTTTCTCTTTTTTTTTCTCTTGTGAAACAGATAATATACAATATGTTTCATTTGGGTATACCATGCGAAAGCACTGTCTTCGCTGATGTAATCACTAACTAAATAGCATTACAGTTGATTACTCAATCTTCTAACACGTGAATAATATGAAATTATAAGTCTTTTCTTTATAGCTCAACTGGCCTGAAATGGCTGCATTAGACTTTATCTTTATCCTTCTAATGTGGAGTATAAAAGATAAACTCTGAACTAGTGTAGCCAGATATATATATGTATATATACACTACCGTCGGAAAGTTGTGTGTGTGTGTGTGTGTGTGTGTGTGTGTGTGTGTGTGTGTGTGTGTGTGTGTGTGTGTGTAATTTATATTGAAAATAGAATTCTGAAAATAGAATATCTGAAACAACATCAATTAATACATTTCCGACCGCTCGTTACTAAATAGTAAAGAAATAAACATCAGTTTTTGCCTCTTAACGATCGAGCCTTGGATCTATTTGCTAATCAATGATCTGCGTAATCGCAGTACACAATTTAAAATACAAGGTGCGCGTCGACACAGTCGAACTTAAAACGCAAATCACCAACATGAAATCAACCTGATTCCAAATGTTAGTGTTAATAAGGACCCCCCCCCATCCCCCACATATAAATAATTTATTGCGAAAAATATTACCTCAGCCAGGATTCGAACCTGGAACTCCCCCATTCCGTGCGGGTGTCACCAATTCGACTACCGAGGCATGTGATAATATTTATCGCAATAACAAGTACATATTATAAGAACGTTTATTATTGGCACGTATGTTAAACAACATCAATTAATACATTTCCGACCGCTCGTTACTAAATAGTAAAGAAATAAACATCAGTTTTTGCCTCTTAACGATCGCAAAACTGTTGAATATCTGAAACTCTATCTGAAAATAAAACTTTCAAGAAATATAACTTTCTCTGATTATAAATCTGATGCTTTTACAAAGTTTTACAAAATATTACTAATAATTTATAATTTATTAATAATTTATAAGTAGGGTAGGATATATATGTAACAAAAAATGATAGATTACAAATCACATTGTAATAATATAACAACAATTAATACATTCTTGACCGCGCATTACTAAATAGTAAAGAAATAAATTTCAGTTTTGCCTCTTAACGGTCGAGCCTTGGATCTTTTCTGATTCCAAATGTTAATGTTAATAATAACCCCCCATCCCCCACATATAAATCATTTATTGCGAAAAATATTACCTCAGCCAGGATTCGAACCTGGAACTCCCCCATTCCGTGCGGGTGTCAAACCAATTCGACTACTGAGGCATGTGATAATATTTATCGCAATAACAAGTACATATTGTAAGACGTCTTTATTATTGGCACGTATGTTAAACAACAACAATTAATACATTCTTGACCGCGCATTACTAAATAGTAAAGAAATAAACTTCAGTTTTGCCGCATGGAATGGGGGAGTTCCAGGTTCGAATCCTGGCTGAGGTAATATTTTTCGCAATAAATGATTTATATGTGGGAAATGGGGGGTTATTATTAACACTAACATTTGGAATCAGGGTGATTTCATGTTGGTGATTTGCGTTTCAAGTTCGACTGTGTCGACGCGCACCTTGTATTTAATTGTATACTGCGATTACGCAGATCATTGATTAGCAAAAAGATCCAAGGCTCGACCGTTAAGAAGCAAAACTGAAGTTTATTTCTTTACTATTTAGTAATGCGCGGTCAAGAATGTATTAATTGTTGTTGTTTAACATACGTGCCAATAATAAAGACGTCTTACAATATGTACTTGTTATTGCGATAAATATTATCACATGCCTCGGTAGTCGAATTGGTATGACACCCGCACGGAATGGGGGAGTTCCAGGTTCGAATCCTGGCTGACGTAATATTTTTCGCAATAAATGATTTATATGTGGGGGGTGGGGGGTTATTATTAACACTAACATTTGGAATCAGGTTGATTTCATGTTGGTGATTTGCGTTTCAAGTTCGACTGTGTCGACGCGCACCTTGTATTTAATTGTGTACTGCGATTACGCAGATCATTGATTAGCAAAAAGATCCAAGGCTCGACTGTGTCGACGCGCACCTTGTATTTAATTGTGTACTGCGATTACGCAGATCATTGATTAGCAAAAAGATCCAAGGCTCGACCGTTAAGAGGTAAAACTGAAGTTTATTTCTTTACTATTTAGTAATAATATAATATTTGCATAATAACATTATATGTATTTGCATGCTGAAGATACGTATGCAGTTGGCTTTGTCAACGAAATTTGAATAAGTACAGAAAAAAAATCAAATAGGAGATTATTGAAATTTATTGAAATTGATTGATTTGAAATTTGACATGCAATTTAATTTTGACATATTATTTGGCAAACATAAAAAAATATAACTAATGAATTTAATCTAACTTGACTTAATACATATTATGCTTGTATCTTATACGTTTAATTTTAATTGTTTTTTTAATTGATTATGCAACCATGTTTTTACTTGCGGAGATGATCTATGTCTTAAACAGGGATTTTGTTTTATAACTTCATGAAATGCATTTAAAGAAGGTAATTTGCCACTCCTTATAACTTGATCAAACGCTGTTAGCACAACTGTTTTTTCACATTCGCTCCATCGTGTTCGTTTCGTGTGACCATATGGAGAACCTACGCGTATTCCCTCTCACATATATGTATATGCAGACTCTCCATTATAATATACAGATTGTCCCGTAAATAATTGCCGTATCACCCGTTAATATGAGATTCTTCTGGTTATTTGGAGATGATTTTCTTCGGTGAAAATGTCAAGGCACCAATAATTTTCGAGTACTAAATGATTGAAAATGAAGAGCGTACTTGCAAACTAAACTTTTTAAAAGTAAAATATTAACAAAACTACATTCTTTAGTTAGTTTCAAATCAAGTTTAATAGAATTTCAATTTAAGGTTCACTTACAAAGATATCATTGATATTTAGTTATAAAGATATAATTAAAAAGATATAAAGAAAAAGTGGCAAAAATTAGGAACTAATAATAATGACCTCTCTCGACATTTTCGTTGAAAAAATATTGTTTTCAAATAACTTCAAAAATCTTCCGTTAATGGGTGATATGATAAATCTGGAACATCCTCTATATAAATAAAACATTTAAATAAAAATAATATAATACTAACTAGAACGTCTTTTAATTTTTCGTCCAGTGTTGTCCTTCTGATTTAGATGTATCAGTAAATGAGTTATTATCATTTGTTTCTGTAATACATTAGTGGTTAGAGGAAAATATTTTTAAAGGATGGTTAGCTCCCCATCCAGAAAAAAAAAAGTTTTGTGCGTTGTTTATAATAAAACTATCAGATGTTGTAAAACGGATTTAAGACAGCATTCACAGACAGTTACACATATATATAATATGAAAGGTCAAATTCAAAGTTTCGATAATAATGAGTACAATCATAATAAAAATGTGTTACAATATAATGAAAAAGTAAAACGCGCGGAAATCAAATTAGCAGCTTTTTTTGCTGAACATAATGTAGCTTTTTCTACCGCTGATCACTTGATTCCATTAATAAAAGATATTTGTATTGAATCTAAAGTTGCACAAGATCTTACACTGGGCCGAAGTAAATGTATCCAAATTGTTAAAAATATTATTTCAAAGCGCGAAGAAGAAAAATTAATTTCCATTTTGCAAACACGCAAATTTTCCATTTTAATTGACGAAAGTACAGACATAACAAATACAAAATTCATGTGCTTACTTGTAAAATATGTTTCACCAGTTGATAATAAAGTTAGAACACAGTTATTAGAGTTATTAGCATTAGATGCTTCAAATTGCAAGTCAAATTTTTGAAAGTTTTAAAATATTTTTAGAAGAAAAAAATATTAACATTAAAAATATTGTTGGAATAGCAAGTGATAACGCTTCAGTAATGACCGGGTGTAATAATTCTTTTTTCTCGCGTTTAAAAAACCGAAGTATCCGGTGTAATATTATTAAATTGTATTTGCCATTCATCCGCGATTGTGGCTAGTAAAGCTTGCGTAAAATTGCCACAAAAATGTGAAAATATTATTAGAAATATTTCGAGTTATGTTTCGGGCAGTGCAAAAAGATATGTAACTTTAGAACAGTTTCAAAATTTTTTAAATGTTGAAAACCACAAAATTCTTAAATTATCAAATACAAGGTGGCTTGCTTTACATCATTGCGTGACTAGACTTCTTGATAATTGGGAAGTTCTGCAACATTACTTTCTTTTGGCCGTTGTAGAGGAAAAATCTCGATCAGCAGAAACTATTCTTGCACAATTAAATGATAATGCCATTAAAGCCTACTTATTATTTTTAAAATATTCGTTAAATTATTTTAATAAATTTAATGCTCTTTTTCAGTCACGCAAAATTTTAATACATCATTTATATTCCAGTAGTCAAGAAATAATATTTAATATAGCTGACAATTTCATGGTTTTAGAGACTTTGGAGAACATCTCTACTTTAAATGTAGATAATGAAAATAATATTAAACAACTGACCGATATATATGTGGGACCATTATGTGAAAGCTTTTTGCAAACTCAGCCTTTAGAATTTGTGCAAGAAGTAAAATTAAAATGTTTAGATTTTTATAAAACAGCTGTAAAAGAAATGATGAAACGGTTACCTTATAACGATATATTATTTCAATTAACAAAATGGAAATTAACTTTGAAATAATATTTTTTTTGGATACAATTAACTTTTTATCCTAAAATTGCACTTTATCGTGAAAGTAGAGCTCAAATTAAAGATTTGTCTTTTATTGCTACGCGTATAAATATTGAAAATATTGATATCACTCAATTAGCTAGAATGGAGAATTTTGCCAAATACTTTTAATGATTTAGAAAAAAAAGAATTAGCTATTTTTAAAATTGACGACATGTGGAAAAAAATATTTGATCGTAAAGATTTTAATGAGGAAAAGATGTTTCCAAATTTAGAGTTATTAGTTGAGTCTGTTCTTACTTTTCCTCATTCAAATGCCGAAGCGGAACGGATCTTTTCAATAGTGACGGACAATAAAACTAAGAAAAGAAATTGTTTGGCTGATGACACAATTTCCGCTATTTGTAAAATTAAATCTAGTTTTCAGGCTGAGAATATTAACTGTATCAATTTTGAAGTAGATTCGAGACATTTAGAATTGCACAACGCGCAAAACTTATATCCGAAGCAACATAAATCTGATAGTGATTAATTTTTTTTTATTTTAATTTTTTTTTATTTTAACTTCTTTAAATTTAAATTTAAATTTTAATATTTCTAATTGTTCTTTATTTCCGCACATGTAGGAATTTTTTAAATTAATTATAAAATATTAACTTTCTTTTTTTACTGCAGGTGTTTTTATTCAAATTTTATTCTTTTATATAATAATAATATATATTTTGTTTTCAGATTAGAATATTTTATATTTGTTAATAAGAATTATAAAGTTTATTTTATGTTTAAAAAGATTATATTATAATTGTTAATTAATAATATTATTATATTAATATAATATATTAATTTATAATTTAATTATATAATATATAATGCAATATTTTATTTTAATGAAATATTTATTTTTATGTCAAAAATATATTGTAATTTTCTTTTCATGAATACTGGTAAGGTTTTTGGCAGTTTTCCTTATCCATGCAACAAATGTTGGTATTCATAATAATTTCTGCCAAATTAAACATTTCTAATTATAGAACAATGTGTTTTTTTTTACCATTATTCTCATCCTATTCCTCTATTTTTAAGTAATAATTTTTTTATTGTCTAATTTATTTTAAAATTCTGTAATTTATATTCTTTTTAAATCTATATTATTAATCTGTTAACCATTAATTTAAAAAAAAAAATTTAGATTTTTTTATATTTACTGGGATTGAGGGATCCGCATGCTTATAACACGTTACTGTACACGACCTAGCTTGTGGAGGGGCAACCCGACCCGTCTAGCAGCACTGGAACGCACCCAAGATCTACTATAAAATATATTCTCGTAGTACGCTCGTATCACATTCGCATCAAATGTTTACGTGAAAGCTGTGCTTCTCAAAAAATTGTTTGAAATTTAATAAAACTTAATAAGACTGTTTCAATTTTTATTTTAAAATTGAATTTTTTTCAAAGTTTCCGAGTGCCATGGGATACTGGTCGATAACATTATCAATCGTCATTAGTATTTTCATCATACATTATTTATTTAAAAATTTCAACTTTTTTAAAAGATACAATGTTATCCACATACCATCATTTCCAATACTGGGTACGATGACATCAGTTATACTACGTACAACATCATTCGTCGATTTCACCCGAAGGATATACAACTATAATCAAGACGCAAAGTACATTGGATTGTATGCTACAACGAAGCCGATTCTCTTGCTCCGTGATTGGGAACTCATTAAATCTGTTCTTGTCAAGAATTTCGATTCTTTTTACGATCGCCCTGTTTTTGCTGACTTTAATGAACCTATAGTTATAAACAATCTATTTAGTCTGCAAGGAAAAAAGTGGAAAGATGTAAGACAGTTGCTAAGTTCCTTCTTTGCATCCAGAAACATGAAAATTATATTTACTTTCATGATGGAACATGCTGAGGACTTCGCTGAAGTTATGTCGACATTACCGGTGGAGAAAAGAAACGTGAATATGAAAGATTTCTTCGACAGATATACGAACGATATTATTGCTGAGTGTTGTTATGGAATTAAAATTAATTCTGTAAGAAATCCGACAAACAAATTCTATGTTTGCGGTAAGGAAATAACTCACATGTCAGTGATTCGTACCATAAAATATATTTTTGTTAGAACCTTTCCGACACTCGGGCGAATATTCAATACAAAACTTTTAAACACTCAGACGACGAAATATTTTGAGAGTAGTATAAAAAACGAAATCACCACTCGCTGCGCTGAGCAGATTACACGTCCAGATCTGATGCAACTAATGATAGATAACAAATCGAACAAGATACAATTGGATATAGACGACATGACCGCACAAGCCTATGGTATTTATTTCGGTGGTTTTGAAACAACTTCAAGCATTATGTCTTTCATCGCTCATGAAATCGTCGTTGATCCAAGTGTTCAGACCAAACTGCAGCAAGAGATAGATAACATCTTGGACGAATCGAACGGTAACGTAACTTATGAGATCATTAATCAGTTGAAATATTTACACGCGGTAATAAAGGAAGCTCTCAGACTTTTTTCACCTTCCATCTTGGAGAGAGTATGCAGTAGAGCTTTCGAATTGCCACCTGCGTTACCGGGGGAAAAGCCTTTCATTGTAAATAAGGGCATGATTGTTTGGATTCCGGTTAACGCAATTCATCATGATGAGAAATATTATGATGATCCCGAAGAATTTCGTCCGGAAAGATTTTTAGATAACAGTTCTACTTCAGTTTATCTTCCATTTGGAATAGGATCGAAAATGTGCATTGGCAGTAGATTCGGCATATTGATGATCAAAGTGGTGCTGTTTCATCTATTAGCACGATGCGAATTGAAACATTGCGCGAAAACCACGTCAATAAAATTCAGCAAGAAACATATACTAATGATGCCAGAGGATGGATTCTGGTTAAATGTTCAGAACAGAGACGATATGCATCCTGCATTGAAAACCACAATTTGAAGGCGTCGTTGCTATTTTTTTCACAACATGTTTCGAATGGTAATTGGTAAGAAATTATAATTCCATTTTAAGAAATATTTGTAAAAAATATTTGTAATATTTGTATATTATTTGTAAATTTTATCAGTATTATAAAATTAATAGAATTTCTAAAACTTAATTTTTGTTTTTATTTATTTGTCATTCACGAGATAAAATCATTGACGGTACTACATATGTAGAGTTACTCAGTATGATATGATGTGATATGATGTGATATAAATGATGTCTAAAAAATATATGTCTCTTTGTTACAGGATCTATAAGAGTGGGATATACAGGGCCATTTTAATCTTCACCTCGAAAAGGAAGCAAGATCGCAAAAAACTTTTTAGACAAAAATTGTTTGGTTCTGAGGAGGACAGAAGATAGGAATATCAGTTAGACTTAGGTGGCGTTGTTAAGGTCATATCACATTGAATTTTTTAAATTGAAACTTCTAATTTTTATTGCATATTCTTATCTCGAGAGCTTTCCAAAGCACTATAAGAAAGTATTTTTTTCTTAAGCATTTTTTAAGTTATAAGGTTTGAAGTTAATAACTTTTGACATAAAATACAAGATAATTTAAGAAACATTTTGTTTTCATTAATCTTATCTTGATACTTCTTTGGACAGAATAATGAGATCAATCATTGGTGTTAAGAAAACATGGTTGATTTGAAAAAGTATATGTTGCAAAGTACATATTTGTGGTGTTTGGCAACATATTTATCATGGTCAAGCAGTATTGACCATGATTGGTCGATTTGCTTAAGATCTACTGCTTATTGCTTAAGTTTTTTTATGTGCCACGGCTTTAAATTTGTACAGCATCTAAAGATAAACTTAAGACGATTTTAAATATAAAACCCGACTATAAATACCAGTCTAAGACAAATTTTAAAATTTGGGAAATAGTAATGACACACGTAAAATTAAAATATCTGTCATGCGTGCGTACAGTAGACAATGTAGAAAAACGTCTTAATTTTTGTTTATCTGTGTTTTACGTATACTGGTATAATTTGTCTGTTGTAATTTATAAGCAGGAATGAACGTATTTAGATGCATTCTACCATATATTCTTTTGTCGGACTTTATTTTGGAATCCCGATTATGTCCTATTTCATGAATTTCTGTATTGAAATTCAATTATCAATTAGTGGACGTTTATATGTCAGAGACAATACGTGCACGGAGAAAAAGAAATATGATATACTATCCATAAACAATAATAGCACTGCACTTCATCACGCTTAAAATCTCATGTGTGTCACTACATCGTGAGATTCTACGTACAAATGTACATTACATTTATTAATTAATATTTACGGGCAGCGTAAACGTTATCCACCATACGTACAACACAGATATAAAAACCTACCTAAATAATAAAGATATATTCCATCGCGACATTCTCCTACATTGCCTACTACACACATGACAGATCTTAACCTCGCAAACACTATCTTCATACATTAATTATTACCATTTTTTAAATATAATAATTTTAGTATCAATAATTAACAATGAATAGTGCATTCTTCGCAAACCCAACCAACCATAAAAAAGAAAAATTCGTAAAATAACACGTCCCGACGGATGTCGTGCACGTGCGGGAAATCGGTCCGCGTAAATACGAGCTGCGAGATGCGCATTTTCGCTCGCTAGTCCAAAGGCAATTATCATGTCCGTGTACTCTTGTGGAGTAAATCTCATTTTTGTCGTGAATGAGCACCACGCGCATGCAAATATTTCACGCGACTGCAGACGTGTCCGTTGGATCAGACAAACAGCGATCATAAGCGATCATCTTTTGTCTATGATCGCTATCTCCTTTTTCACCCGCTGCGTGTATCCGACGGACACGACGTCTCCACGGGAGTACACGGACATAATAATTGTATTTGAGCTAGCGAAAATGCGCATCTCGCAGCTCGTATTTACGCGGACCGATTTCCCGCACGTGCACGACATCCGTCGGGACGTGTTATTTTACGTGCTGTGCAAAAGTTACGTGAAAGTGGGTGTTTGGTGCACAACTATGGACCAGCTGGTGGTCTAGTGCGTTATCACGTTCGAGACGAGGAGAGGATCCTCGACAGATTCGAGGAAGACCCGGGGGCGAGCGTGCGTCGCGCAGCGCGCGACCTGAAACTCTCGCGATACGCGGTGCATTGCACTTTACGTGTGAACGTTTTGCACCTGTACCATTATCAGCGTGTGCGTGTGCGTGTGCTATCGGTCCGTATTTCCTCCCGCCGCGCTTGAATGGCGAAACATACGCGGATTTTATAAGCAACGAGTTGCCAGTGCTTCTCGCCGATGTGCTTCTTCATATGCAGACACAGCTGATTTTCCAGCACGACGGAGCTCCTGCACACTTCTGCCGGCAGATACGCGGTTTTTTAGACGCGCATTATCCAGGTAGGTGGATGAGCCGTGGCGGTCCGATCACCTGGCCGGCACGGTCACCAGACTTAAACGTCTTAGATATTTTTGTGTGGAGGGCATATAAAAAATCTGGTAGAACACCGGCGTAGAGAAAACGAGGTACGTGAAGCTATTGTTGCGGCCTTCGATACCATTACGCCAGAAATGGTACAACGCTACGCGCGATATTGTTCGAAGGGCCGAACTCTGTCTACGAGAGAGAGGACGGCACTTTGAACAATTTTAAATAATGAGAGTGGATTAGGCCTACTGGGGATACCACTATAAAAAAAACGCACCATGCTATCTACCACAAGGTGGTGAGGAAATGATAGCGCCTGCTCATTTACTCGCCACGCAGAGCCACGTGATAAATTGTCACGGCGCTATCATACGGCGCTTGTAACTCCGCCTCTCAAAATCAGTTGTTATACAGTAGTTACTCGTTGCTAAGAAGTAAGCCATTTTTCTTTTACATCGACACCCATCTTTCATTTGACATCTCTATAGATCCCGCCTACCGGTTTCCCGTGCACTCATTGGCTCGTACGTTATAATTAATTACGAAATAAATATTGCAAAAATTACAAAATAATACGTGACATTCCTTCTATTTTGACCTATTCTATCTGCACACTTCGGCTTTTCCAAAATGTTTCAGACACCCTGTATAATTATTCATAATATCATATATTAATATAATAATCTTAATACAATTTTCTATTATACTAAGAAATTAAAGTACCAATACAATGTATTGGATGTATTGAATACATAATACAAAATTATGCAAAAATTAAAATTACAAAATAAAAATTTTTAATAAATAAAATAAAAATTTTTCTTTATTTTAAGGATACGCACAATTCGTATCTAATACAAAAAAATTACCTTTAGATAAAATATTAAAAATAAACAAAAATAAAAGAAGCAACTAAATGTTTAAAACTCACTACTAACTAAGAAATTAAAAATACGTAACAATACATAATGCAAAATTATGCAAAACTTAAAAGTTACAAAAGAAAAATTGATTTGAGTTTGAATGAGTTTGAAAATTCACATACGTGCGTGATTTGTTAAATGATTTTCTATTCGAAATGTTCGAAATGCTTCGTATTCGAACCCTAGGAATTCGAATGCGAATCGAATCAAATTTTAGCAGATTCGATTCGATTCGATTCTAATCCGAATAGTTCGCACATCTCTAACATACATATATATATATATATATATATATATATATATATATATATATATATATATATATACACACAGAGTTCTCAAAAAGTCTTAAAACGCTAAAATATCTCGAAAATAATAAGTTTTAGAAAACAATGTTTCAGACAAAAGTTGTAGGGCTTAAAATAATCTATTTATTTTGATCTTATAAGTTTGACCTTGAGCACCATTAATAAGGTCAGGGTAAGGTCACCTTAAATTGTTTAAATGGAACTCCCTATTTTTCATTGCATATTCTTATAGCTTATCTCGAGAGCTTTTTAAAACGCTATAATAAAGTATTTTTTCATTAAAATAATCATATATAAATCATATAAAATATCTCGTAAAATATTCACCTTTAGATGACCTTACCTCAAGACTTTTGCATAGACTAATGAGAGGAATCCACTAATGTAAAGAAAACACATAGTTGTTTTTAAGAAAAAATATGCAATTTGTAACTAACAATTACATATTTTTCTTTAAAAATAACTAAGTGTTTTCTTTACATTAATTGATAGAAAAATTTTCTTTCGTTTTGAGATCTTTACAATACTTAATAAAAAATTAATTAAAAAGATCAACCAATCCGCATAAGTATAAGCATAAGAAGTGATGCCATATACGTACAGGTGCGAATATAAAAAAAACAGACCATTTATATAAGCGTCCTCAAAAACTCTGTTATATATAAATTATTTGTATATACATTTACAAAGTCCCCCCCCCCAAAAAAAACAATTTGTTGTACATTGAGTAAAAATTAAGGTTACAACAAAACGAATTGTGATGTACATATCAGAAATCAATGCTGCTTGTATGTATGCAGAGAAATCATTTTCCAATGTCCTCAAAAACATCAATTGACAAATATATATGTACACATAGTAACATCTTTCATAGTCATTTATATATATGGGACATTATATATATATATATTTATATATATTTATTTATATATTTACATTACATTTATTTATATATATGGGTAATTCTTTTACAAACCGAACACCATTCTGACCGACACATTTTTTATTTGGCTGAAACTTTTTTTATGGGTTCTGTATCGAAAAAGAAAAGATACGTGTTCGAAGATTTTTTTTTTTTTTAATAGAGGAGGTTGAAAATTTGAGATTTTCGTGATTTTTGCCTTGGAGACTCATTTTCAAAAATTCATAACTCTGGTTCTTTTTAAGCTAGAGAAAACTTTTTTTTTTCATTTTGAAGATAAAAGAGTGAACTTTATGAAAAAAATAGTTTTAAAAAAATTTATAAAAAATGTCATATTTTTATAAACAATTGAAATGTTTAAATCAATTTTTAACCATAGCCCCCAAATTTTATCGATTTCTTAATACAACCATCGTATTCTACGTCAAATTATCTATAAAAAACGTATATTTTATCAATGGAGAAATTATGTTTACTAGTAGAGATAAATTAATTTATCTAGCGCGGCACGTCGTATCAGCGCGTGGGTACCTCTCATCAGCGCGCCTCATTTTCTAACTCCACATCGTTTTTCTCAATAACATTAATGATTATTTAAGTGTTAGTCTATTTTGTCAATCGAGTACAAATTATTATTAGCAAACAGGACTTTATTATTAATTGAACAAAATAATAATATGTTTAATGAAAAAACAATTAATTACGATTTTAATAAAATTTTTCTTAAAAACGTTATTTATCATTAGTTTATAATCTCCTACTTAATTGTATATATACATATAATTATAAATAATAGATTAAATTGCAATAATTGACGCTAAAAAATATCTAAAATAAATAAAAGTACTTGTAAATTACTAAAATTTTGAAGAGTCGATTTAGTTAAATGAGGATTTATCGTTTCACTATCGGTTTCCACTTTTGAATTTGACGGATTTTTATCACCAATTAACTTCAGAGAAATTATGTTTACTAGTAGAGATAAATTAATTTATCTATCGTGCCACGTCATATCAGCGCGTGGGTACCTCTGCACGCCTCATTTTCTAACCCCATATCGTTTTCCTCAATAACATTAATGATTATTTAACTATTATTATCAATCGAGTACAAATTACACCGGCACACAAAAAAAAAAAGTGGAATGTGCTTTTGACCGGACCGACCTAAGAGTACGTATTTCGACCCGCTGAATCCGAATTCAAGGTCAGTTTTACCTATACACCCTCAAAATATCGAGAAAACTTAAAAAAACCGAAAAATCGACGAAAATTGGCAGTTTTAGTGATATAAAAAATTTTGTTGAACTAAACCAAGCATGATTTTTATGTTTTTCGGTCCGCTGAATACTGATACAAAGTTTATTTAGACCATAAGCCGTTTCAAATGTAAGAAAATTGCACAAAACTCTCGAAAATTGCGAAAAAATGCAGTTTTTATGATAAAAAAAATTTGTTGCTCCAATTCAAGTACGATTTCTATGTATTTTGATATCTTGAAATTGCATCTTAATTTTATTAGCTCATTAACCCTTTAAAACTTGAAAAAATCAAAAAAATTGTAAAAAATTGCCATTATAAATAGAAAAAAAATTGACTAAACACGATTCGATGCCTGAAGTAAAATCTTTACAATGTATAAATGTCAAACATTTCGAAATCTATAAAAAACACAATATATAGAAAGATTGGGGGAAATGATTTTCACGAATTCTAAACTTTTCTTCGTTTATATCGAACTCTTTTATCCTCAAATGATCTACGCAGCGGATTCCTCTTTCGTTTCCGACTTTCTTCGGGTACTTCTCTTTTCAACATCCAGCAAAAATCTGCCATCATGTTAACATTCCAATTTCCTTGGTACCTACTCTCCATTTCACTAATGTCTTGGTGAAATCGTTCTCCCTGTTCTTCACTGTAATCTCCACAATTGTCAGGGAAGTGGTTGAGATGGGAATCTAAAAAGTGCAATTTAAGATTCATTAAACAACCCAAATTTTTGTAGTTTTTTTATCATAAAAAACTACAAAACCACTTTTTTTATCACAAATTTTTTTTATCATAAAAACTGCATTTTTTCGCAATTTTCGAGAGTTTTGTGCAATTTTCTTACATTTGAAACGGCTTATGGTCTAAATAAACTTTGTATCAGTATTCAGCGGACCGAAAAACATAAAAATCATGCTTGGTTTAGTTCAACAAAATTTTTTATATCACTAAAACTGCCAATTTTCGTCGATTTTTCGGTTTTTTTAAGTTTTCTCGATATTTTGAGGGTGTATAGGTAAAACTGACCTTGAATTCGGATTCAGCGGGTCGAAATACGTACTCTTAGGTCGGTCCGGTCAAAAGCACATTCCACTTTTTTTTTTGTGTGCCGGTGTTATTATTAGCAAACAGGACTTTATTATTAATTGAATAAAATAAAACATGTTAAATGAAAAAACATATTTATTTCTATTTTTAAACATTACTCTTATTCATTAATGCTTAATATGTACCTTATTTTTAAATGTACAAATATATTTAACTATAAACATTTGAAAGTTTATTTAAAGATTTTTACAATTGTTTTTTTATCATCTAATGAAAATTTTTTAGCTTCCAGTATCTGAAGAGAGATTGGAATCATGCAATGAAATTGTAAAGTGCCTTTTATCGTTAGAGCTTTTTGAAAACGTGCTGACAACATTTGTTCTTCTTTTTCATACTCATCATTTGTCGAATAGCGACACGTTATATTTTGCAAAGCTTCTGTTGCCCAAGCGAATAATTCTTTGGGTGTGCGAATAGGATTATTAATTCGTTGAAGACTAGCTCTAGCAGCAAGTCGTTTTAACGTTCCACCTACTCCATCACATGGTCCCTTGCCATAGGACGTTGGGAAAAAATGCCATTCGGCTGCTATTCCAAAATCTTGTAGATGATGAGTAATGTTTATAAAATTTTTCTTGTTCTTATACTGTGCGCTTGCACCATCCGAAAAATATATTATTTTATCAAAACCTTTCAAATTCGTTTGTATAAATTCCACTAGATGTTTTTGAAAGAGATGAACAGCAATAGTATTATGATTTAAGCATTCAGAAATGGAAACGAAACTTTTAACTTTTACTTCATCTTCATTATCTTTATAATAAATTGAGAATAGGTGTATAGTTGCTTGATCATTATTCCAGTGCACCTTGTATAGAATTTTGTAACACAAATGCATAATTTTCACTGAAATCACATATAACAATGCATTCATTTTTCATTAAATTTTTTTTCTTATATTCCAAGAATTCCATTTGTTTTTTAACTAAAAAAGAATGTAGCAGTAATTTTTTCAAGCCATTACTGAAAAGTTGTAAAAATTCATCTACAGAAGATATTAAAGTTTGTAGTGAAGTTCTGTCTATTGTTACCCACTGTTTATATTTAACATTGTCGATGAGTTTGTCATCGAAAATTTGTTGTAATTCTTCAATAATATTGTCTACACCAGGGCACTTATCACATAATCCCAAAAAACAATTTGTAGATTGAACATCACACATCATCCGATCCAAACAATCATGATAATTCGTAATTGGTCTTTTGGAGTCAGCTGTGATACATTTCAAATTCGCCCCATTTATCAAGAGTTTAATATTTTCGTGTATCGGACACACACACACCGAATGAGTGCCACTGGCTCCTGCCAGCACACAATGTTTCGGTCGCATACTGGCAAACTTTGAAAAACATTTCATTTTTGGATATTCTTTTTTAAACAGTTCATACAATTCTTTCAAATTATTTAAAATTAGGCGTTTTTGCATCTGAATTTTGTGTTCATCCACTATCACGGAGACGAAATCTTTTTTCCCGGGCATAATTTGTGTGTGTTCATCAGACTGATAGAAGTTCATGATGCTATTTGTAACATCTGCTCCTAAAGATGGATGGCTTTTGGGATTTGGATCGCCTAATATTCCTTTATCTTTAGCAATATTTTTAGCAACGGTTATCATGTGGCGAGTAGCTGTGGGAAAATGCACCTGGATTTTCTGATAAGACCAGTGCCTGAAAATAGTCAAAATTTTAACTTTCTGAGATCGGTCTGTACTGGTATTGAAACTTTCTTGTAAAATTCTTAAAATTGTGACATCATCATCATCTTCATCAACATCATCTGGACCATCATCGTTTGTATGAAAAACTTTTTTCTTAATCGCCTCCGTAATTTTTTTAACTTTTTCCTCGGAATAACGTTTTTGAGTTAATTTACGTTTTTTAATAGGTGATGCTCCCAAGAAACGTAATCCTTCATTAAAACGATCAACTCTGTCATTCAAAAAGTTGTCGTTTACACCTGAAAATCCCGAGGTTCCTTCACTACTCGATTTCAAATCAGATTCTTCATTAGATGTTTTATTTTCATGTTCCTGCTGTAAATAAAAAATTGATATGAGCATCGAAAATTGATTTAAAAGTAAATAGACTCGATATACTTCATGTCGTATAATTAATACCATTTCAACTTCATCTGTATCATTATTTTCTTTTATATTTTTGGAGATGCGCAGACGACAGGAATCGCAAATTTTTTGGTTCAATGCCTCAGCAGTTATTGGTACATTAAGTTGACGTAGTTGATCTTTAGTAACTTTTCTTAATCGCAGCGCTTTACTTGAGTGACCACTCAAACCAAAAGGATTGAAACATCTGTCGGTACGAACGTTCGTGCCTGTTAATTTTTTTGCCACTCTTTTAGGCATCGTGTTGGTATTCAACGTTTTCCAATTCGTGCGTGTGTGTGCGCGCGCGCGCGTTTGTGTGTGCGTCAGTCAAAATAATCGAGATGACTCGTCAGTGCCTTGCTTTCTTAATTATGCTATAAATATTAACTGATGAGTGTTAAAAAAAAATTATGCTAATTATCTACGTAGTTTGTTAACAGTTGAACTATTACATTTTCCTCACCTGTCTTTTGTATGATTTGTCTGCACACTTCAAAGATAGTTTAAGACGTAACCTATAAATTCAGACACGTGAGTCTAGACGAGCCAACAAATCTCAAGATAGTTACAAAAGTTTTCATCAACTACCAGACAGAGAACAGAAAAACTTTCGCGCAGGCAGTTAAATTATTTATAAACCAATTTTAATAACACAGATTTCGAATCAAACTTTCGATGCTTTAAGAGAGAAAAAAGACGTTAATAGTGTACGAGATTTACTGTCAGTGGCGGGCGACAGGGCGACCAGTGTATTTTGAGCTCTTGACGCCATCTGAAGTTAATTGGTGATAAAAATCCGTCAAATTCAAAAGTGGAAACCGATAGTGAAACGATAAATCCTCATTTAACTAAATCGACTCTTCAAAATTTTAGTAATTTACAAGTACTTTTATTTATTTTAGATATTTTTTAGCGTCAATTATTGCAATTTAATCTATTATTTATAATTATATGTATATATACAATTAAGTAGGAGATTATAAACTAATGATAAATAACGTTTTTAAGAAAAATTTTATTAAAATCGTAATTAATTGTTTTTTCATTAAACATATTATTATTTTGTTCAATTAATAATAAAGTCCTGTTTGCTAATAATAATTTGTACTCGATTGACAAAATAGACTAACACTTAAATAATCATTAATGTTATTGAGAAAAACGATGTGGAGTTAGAAAATGAGGCGCGCTGATGAGAGGTACCCACGCGCTGATACGACGTGCCGCGCTAGATAAATTAATTTATCTCTACTAGTAAACATAATTTCTCCATTGATAAAATATACGTTTTTTATAGATAATTTGACGTAGAATACGATGGTTGTATTAAGAAATCGATAAAATTTGGGGGCTATGGTTAAAAATTGATTTAAACATTTCAATTGTTTATAAAAATATGACATTTTTTATAAATTTTTTTTAAACTATTTTTTTCATAAAGTTCACTCTTTTATCTTCAAAATGAAAAAAAAAAGTTTTCTCTAGCTTAAAAAGAACCAGAGTTATGAATTTTTGAAAATGAGTCTCCAAGGCAAAAATCACGAAAATCTCAAATTTTCAACCTCCTCTATTAAAAAAAAAAAAAAAATCTTCGAACACGTATCTTTTCTTTTTCGATACAGAACCCATAAAAAAAGTTTCAGCCAAATAAAAAATGTGTCGGTCAGATTTTGCCTCAATCCGTCCGGTTTGTAAAAGAATTACCCATATATATATATTTTTTTTAAATTTTTTATTTATTGCTCATAGTCCCTGCTCTCGGCTGTTATATATACGGTTTTCGAATCTCGAGCGCTTTGTGAGCGCTATACCGAGAAGGAGAGAAATAGACAAAAGTAGAGTCCTATAATCAGAGAAGCGACATTAGCGAACTCATTTTTGATTGGTCAACTGAGTCACAATGGTTTAGTCGCCATTTTGTGTACTAATATAGGGCTCCGCTCCGTATACAACAGCGAGCTATGCAGTGCTACGTATATATATACAGAAGAAAACTGTTAGAAATTATAAGGTAAATAAATTTTTGCTGTGAATAAAAACTAACCTCGAAACTCGGTTTGTGACCAGCTGTTGCAAGCTCACATACACTTACTCTACACACTCACGGATCAGCTGTTAGTACTCAAGATGGCGGATAGAAGTCATGGTGGGGGTAAATGTCGCTTCTCTGATTATAGGACTCTAGACAAAAGATATATCTGCGCTCTTTTACTATCCGAAGCTAGTCCAAGCGCACACGTACATGGGCTTTTTCCTCGTGTGCGTGATGTGCGATTTTCGCTCCTACTCTAACAGATGATTGCAACACCCTCTACTACAATATCTATGAACTAAATTTGTTACTTTTTTCACTCTGTTGTACCGATATTTCGGGCGCATAGGGACTAAAATTTTCTAACACATGGCTTTTATTAATTAGACCATTAGGCTCAGTTTATACAATTTTACAATGTTCTACTGTGCTGTCTACAATGCACTTGGGTATTGCTTTATGCATAAAAGCTACATAACTTTTATACAAAGCGAATATTTTCACGAGTTGACAGGTCGAGACGCCATGTTAATTTAGAAAGTCGGTAAATAAATATGTGAATTTATACTTTTTATTACTTTTTTTTTCAATGTATATTCGAGGCAAGCGCACTTCGTTTAGGTGTATACTTTAATCCTAGAAAAGGATTTTTAATTCTATATAGCCAATATAAAAAGCCATGTGTTGAACATTTTTGGTAATTTTGTTGGTAAAACAGGCAACGCTAGCATCCCTTTAAAAACTCTGGTAAATTACCGACATTTTTAGTTCCATCTAGGGTGCGTTCGTAAACGTTACTCACAGGGTGAATTTGTCTCTGAAATCGTTCGAAAAGTCGAAAAGTATCAGCAATGGAAAAGCTACCTTTATCCACAAGCGTTCAGAAAGCTTTGGAAAAATTACTCAAGGCATTCCCTAACGTACCCTGCTCGCGACTGAGGTAAAGTTTACCCGTCATGCTCAGAAACACAATTTTCATGTTTTCACAAGGTCAATTTCAATTTTGGTCAATTTCTTACGGCTTAAAACTTACTACACCTATTGCAGACCCGGCCTTAAAGTGATTGAAATTTACACTTCCTTAAAATTCTCATATTATTTAATGACAAGAAAAAACAAACTGGGCAAATACTTTTGAGCGGTAGTACGCATATAAAAATATGATATATATGAGAATGTATTTGTAATATTATACATTATTTATAAATTATTGTTATAACATTGTTTGAATTTAATGTAAGATTGTTAAGATTGGAAAACTTTTGCAAAAAAGTTGCACGTTAAGAACTTTAATAACTGTATTAGTCTCGTTTACGTATATTATATCACGAAGGAAAAAAATCATAAAATCTTTATTTAAAATGTTATTAAAATATAGATTATATATTTTCTACAATATTTAAAAGTAAAAGAATAAATATTTATTATATTACTACTAAATATTAGTGTACTATTATATATACTAATAGTGTACTATATTATATATACTAATAATAGTATACTAATAAATATTAGTGTACTATTTTATACATATTTTATAAATATTTTTATGTGGTATTTATGATCGATAAATCTTACATATGATCTGTTCAATCTAAGGATACAAAAATGTTTATAAAATATTTTCGTAAATATTTATAAAATATTCAAATAAATATTATATTTTGTAAATCTTATAAATATTGTGTGCTGTCTGAGATATATACAAAAATCAAAGTCGGTAAATACTTTTGAGCAGTAGTGTAATTACACTACTACTCAAAAGTTATTTGTATTTTATAAATAAATTGTTTAAGATAATACTCAGACGGTAATCATGACAGTAATTACCTCTGACAAATTTATATTATGCGGTAACAAATTTTACTTCAAGATCGTTCACAAACTTTAAGGTATACCCCGCCCACATAATACTAAAAGATGACCAGAGGATATCTTTTTTAAGTTGTCTTTTCGAGAAAGCGAAAATATGTCTATAAGACATCCTTTCGCTTTGTCGAAAAGACAACTTAAAAAAGACATCCGCTGGTCATCTTTTTTATGGTATCTTTTCGACAAAGCATCTATAAGACATCTTTTTATTGTGGCGGAAAAGACAATTTAAAAAAGACATCCTCCTGGTCATCTTTTTTATATTATCTTTTCGACAAAGCAAATAAATAAAAATAAATTATCTTTCAATAAATCAAAAAATATATCTTTATAATAAATAAGGCAGTATATATCGTATATGGTCATGTTCAAAAATTCACTACCAGTACTAAATCTATAATATATATATGTAACATGAACTATATATATTTTTAGTACTCGACAATTAATTTCGGAACACAGCCTAGAGGTGCGTTTGAGGAAAACGCGATTAGCGCTAAAAGCATCGTTCTATCTTCTTTTAACGTGCAATGAATAACAAAGATAGCAAATTGGGTGCGAATAGCATCTCCCCAAAAACACCCTATATAACCGTCTTTTGTTTTTTAACGATTCGTGGCGCGGCCGTTGGTCGTTGGTCGGCCATTTCAGTTCTAACCGTGCTACGATCAACTTCGCTGATAGTGCAGATATCTATATATATTAATGTCCGCGATGTGAAATAATCTTTATATTTATTAATTATTTGCAATAAAAGACACTTCTCCGCTGTACACTGAGAGTGTCTAGTCTGCTAAAAATTGCGTCTGCTTTGTGTTGTGTCTGTCTTATGTGGACATTTTGTTCTCTTTGTGCCTGGTGCTTGGTAATCTCTGATTATGAGAAGAAAGGATAAGAAGAAACAGTTATTTTCCTGTTAATAAAAAAGGTAATCATCTTCTTCTATATGTATATAATTTTATACTCGTGCGGCACTTTAATAGGATTATATAAGAATTCTGTCATTTTTCATATATACGTACATATTAACTTCATTCGCACACTATTCTCGTTATGAGAAATGTTATTTAAAATATGATATTTTGGAGGAAGTAATGCGGAAAATTTCGACTAAATTTACAGCAATATATCATATATATATATATATATTAGATAAAACAAAAATTAATTATACATATATGTTGTTTTTCTCATTAAATAAAAAATTAATATAAAATTAAAAATTAATTAAAAATAATTAAATTTAGTTACTTTAGTCTTCAAAATTTTTATTTTACAAATATATGTATGTAGAAATGAATTAAAAAAGACTATCATTATATTTTAATTTTGTTTTAGCTGTAGTGCTTACTAATGATTTATTAATTAAAACAATCTCTTTTTGCACATAGTTATATGCATCTTAGTGTTACATATTAGTCATTTTTAATTTTTGCTTTATTCTATTGGTAAAATCTGGAACGGTATAAAAATCGGAATTTTTCTACCATATGATTTCTTCCACCAGAAGAATTTTCCGGCTTACCCTGATACAATTTGATTAAAGTTGCTAGCAAACACATTGAACTGTTTTATTTACATTGTTGATATTTTATTTCCTGTTTATTTGGGTGTTTGTCTGTGTTTCACGAATCTTTGTTTTTTATGCATTTTTATAAAACACTTAAAAATTATCATTCCTTTATTTAAGTCAAATATGATACATTAAATAATTAAATACTTAAATTTACAAAATTAGAACCAACTATAAACGCATTTAATCAATTAATTTAATTAAATGAATTAAATGACTTTTTGTCAATGTAAAAATTTGATTTGTTTGATAGCAGGCTCAACAGGATCAAAAAATGCGAAAAGTTAAAAGATTTCGTGATTTATCACGCCGACAAAAAAATCGTCGCTTAAAAAAGCAAATACAGATTTCTAAAAATTTCATTTTAGATACTAGTAATAGTTTAAATCAAGAAACAAAACTGCAGAATATAACTGCAAATAATTCTTTACTTGATCAAAGAAATGACGATTTCCGATTTAACAATAATATCTCTAATAGTTGTAACAATTGCTATGAAAATATTATTACCAATGCAGTAATTGAGTCAAATTTAAGACATATTTCCACCTCTCCTGACGAAGATCTTTTATCTAATAATAAACAAATATCACTTCGCGAAAAATTGATTCTTTGGGCTGATAGATATAAAATTGGATTAAGAAGTTTAACACAATAGGTCCGGAGGATATTACTTTCACTATGGTTTGCAAAATGGAATAATCGACTAATTAAAATATTTAAATCTCTTAATTGAAAATAATATTATTTACATTAATATTAATATCGATGGTCTCCCTATTGCCAAAAGTTTTAAAAGCCAATTATGGCCTATCTTAGTTCAAATTGTGTCTGAAAATTATACACCTTTTCTTGTCGGCGCATTTCATGGATATAATAAACCAACAAATTATAATCATTTTTTACGACACTTTGTCAAAGAGTTCAAGCGATTAAGTACAATCGGGTTTACATATGAAAATAATATATATTATGTTAAAATTAGAGCAATTATCTGTGATAGTCCAGCACGATCATTTGTAACTTGTAAAAAAGGCCATAATGGTCGTTTTGGATGTAGCAAATGTACTGTTGAAGGTAATTTTGAAAATCGACGAATGCTTTTTCTTGAACAAAATTGTTCTGTGCGAACCGATGAATCGTTCAATCTCCGGGAAACCCCAGAACATCATACTGGAATATCTCCTTTTGAAAACATTCCGTTACCAATGGTTACTACTTTTCCGCTCGATTACATGCATTTGGTATGTCTTGGTCAAATGAAAAAATTGCTTATATTATGGTTATGATCATCTTCTCATAAAGAATGTCGATTTTCTGGCAACGAAATACAGAATTTAATTTTAGATATGACTGTTTTGAAAAAATATGTTTGTTCAGAATTTGTAAGAATACCAACTACTGTTGAAGAATTGGATAGGTGGAAAGCCACTGAATTTCGAATTTTTCTTTTATATTTAAGTCCTGTTTTATTGTATAAATACTTACCAGACAATTATTTCAGACATTTTATTGCATTTCATTGTGCAATAAGAATATTGTGTGATCCTCAAGATTATTTAAAAAATAATCAGTTTGCAAAAGATCTTTTATTTTATTTTGTTCAATATTATGAAGTGTTATATGGTAAACAAAATATGATTTATACAGTACATAATTTAATACATTTAAGTGATGATGCAAAACGGTTTGGACCGTTGGATAGCTTCAGTACTTTTCCTTTCGAGAACTATTTATATAGTTTAAAAAAATTGTTAAGAAAATCTGAAAAACCTTTAGCACAAATACATCGCAGAATAAGTGAAAAGAATACAGCAAATGAGTATAAGCAAAGTAAAAATATAATAAAATATCCAATATTAATTTCACCAAAGAAAGAAGATATTCCATTTGGTTGTTCAGAATCTTACGAGTCATTGAAATTTCGTGACTTCCAATTATCCAGTTCTTCACAAGTAGATGGTTTTTGCTTTTCAAAGAATAATACTGTTTTGATGATAAAGCATATAGGATTACAAAATGGGAATCCTGTCATAATTGCTCAAGAATTTAAAAATCATTTTTCTCTTGAATTTTATCCGTGTGATTCGCGATATATGAATGTTTTTGTTGTCAATAATAATGATTTAACTGAATTAAAATGTTTTTCTATAAACGAAATTTTAAGAAAAGCTGTAGTGCTTCCGTATGAAAGACATAAATTTTGTGTCTTTCCGCTACTTCATTCAGATTTATCAGGTATAAATTTATGACATTTTTAATTTTTAATTTTGTAATTATTTATAAATTTATAATTTGTTTTCTCTTTTATAGATGTTTTTCGTAACGATTGGCGATAAATGGTGCGCAACTGTACCAGAATCGTGGATTAATATTACAAAAAAATCATGTATGTGGCCTTCACAAGACATAAATGTATCAAAGGCAATACAAAAATCATTACCTTCACAAATGTCATGGGATAGTCTTCCATATAAATATCTTATAGGACCATTTGGTAAGAACATATATATATATATATATATATATGTATACACATGTATATATACATATTAAATAATTGTTTAATAATTATTTTTTGTTATTTATATTTTTACGTTATTTTTTTAGATTCATTTAAAGAAGCTAAATGTAAAGAAAAAGAGGCAGAATCCGTTTCATCAGATGATGCAAAAATCTTTGCTCTGCAAAATAAAGTAGATAATCTTCCTTCAAAAAGAAGTAGAAAACCTAAAAACTTAAATAATTATTATTTAGAATCGACGACTGACGTAAAATCGAGTGACTCGTCAACTTCTGGTATGTTTCTTATATTTAATATTAATTATTATACATATTTTTATACATATTTTATAATTATATTTTTAAATCCTTTCTTGTTCTTTAAATTAAATGTTTTTCTTAATACTGACTATATTTTTTGTAGAAGAAACACTAAATAACTCCCAGAAAAAAGATGTTGGCAATAAGATTACACCAAAACAAAGTAAAATTTTTAATTAACTAAAGCTGTTGTACTTATATGTTTAAATTTGTTTTTTAATATCTTGTATTTTTTTATACTTTCAGAGAAAACTTCTAAGAAAATTATTCCACTTCCTCCAGCCAATTACAAAACTATAGACTCTAATGAAAATTGCGATCAAGATGAGAAGAAAACAGAAGAAAGCAGCAAAAAAGAGAGAGGTAATTTTTTAACATGATTAAAAATAAACTTTATTATATGTACACAATATATATCATTGTGTAATATTTAAATATTTTATATAATAATATTTACATATTTTTGGACTTTTGCTCACTGTTATAAATTTTTTTCACTGTCAAAGTATAAATTATATTTTGGAAAACAATTTAATAATAGATAAAGTTTATTTTAAAGTTATTTTATGATTTTGTTTTTTAGATACACAGTCATTATCAATCTTTGATACATACAAGTCACAATCTTTGGATTATAGTGATACTTCTGAAGAAGAAAGTTTGCAATGTGAAAACGGTATTTATCAATATATATGTTTACGTCTTTTTACAAATTAAAATGTTAATTATAAAAATATTATTTATATTTAATTGAAATTTATACACAGTTTTAACAGATAATATTCCAGAAGATCATAAATCATCGAATTACCAGCGAAATAAGCAGTCTGGTCCTGTGATAAAAGATAGTATGTAACGTTGCTAACATTAATCTTATATTTTATGTATTTGTTTTAATATTTTTTTGTTTTTCAGTTGATTATAATCCTATACATCTCTCTCATTTAAAAATTAAAGGAATAAAATCTGGATTGTGTAAAGGTAAATAAAAAGATAAATTTTTATACAATATATTATTTCTTTGCAATTTTTATTATTATTTTAAATATGTTTTTTACATAGGAAAAAGTGATTCTGCGTTACAAATGCAAACATTGCAAAAGTACAAATGTGATACTGTTAATCACGACGTTCCTGCGTTGCCTGATGAACCAGATATTAGTGAAGGAAAAAATAAAAGTTAGTATTTTTTCTGTTTTATACATGTAAATATTTTGTTTTATTTAATTTTAATTTTTACTTTTAGGAGATAAATATTTAACAGGAGGAAGACATTCAATAACGCAAGAAATGTATTTGAAAACAATAAATGAAAAATTGGATGTTATAAATCGAAAAATGGATTTAGTTTTAGCCTTCCATAATGAGCAAGTTCCATTAACAAATGACTTTTTACATTTGTTACTTCATTTTCCATTAAACTCTATGGAAGAGTTCAAAAAATTTTGTGAGGATTTAAATACAAATGAAGAATTACGAAAACAATTTGTAAGTAATTATTTTTATTAAGAAAAAAATTAAATATATTTAAAATAATATTTTTTATTAAATATAGCAAAAAAAGATTCGCAGCATGGGCGGCAAATCGGGAGAAAATCATCTCCGTAATTGTTTGATAGCAACTCTCACTAATGAGCTTGCTAAAAATTTGACATGGCAAGGCCAGCGTCAGACAGAGGGAATAAAAAATACAGCTTTCGCAAATATTATCTTAGGTAATTGCATAATTTTATAAACTTTACATAAATGGTTTTTAAAGTTTTTATAAAGTATATATTTTTAGTATTAAGTATAGTTTTATAATAAAACTACTTCTTTTTTAGGTACTATTTTAAACATGTACAGTTCATCATCAAACACATGTATGGTTTAAAAAACAAATTTTCTGAATGGTTAAGAAGAACGGGCGATAGATATCGTTATGAATTAAAAAAGTTGTACAATTGAGTAGTTTTATATAATTATTTTTTATTAACAACTGGCTGATGGACTTTATTAACAAATTTTTTAATGCTGATAATAACGTTTATGTCCAATCACAGTCTATGTTTAATCATTCTATTAAGACTAAGGTTTAACAAAAAAATGGCAAGCATTAATTACCGAATTCTAAAAGAAATAATGATAAGTGTTTCATAGAGGAAGAATGAGATTCTTGGAAATTTTAGTTTATATTATCAATAATATAACTTGGACAATTATTTTACCTTTTATAAGAGAATGTGTAATAATGATTTGCTCTATTTTTGCATTGTAGTATGGTTTGGTAGTATGTATTATCTGGCTTCATACCTAATCTTGCTCTTTATGCTTCGCATCATAAATGCAATATAAATTAATTTATCCCTGCAATTTCTTGTTTTCTTTTAATTTTTTTGAATAAATACGTGCACAGAAACATGCACTGACAGGCAATGATTTATATTATTTACAATGCGTAGCTATAACTGAAATTTATCATTTTAAGTCCACCAACCAATTTGATTTAGATTTATGAATGCAAAATTCATATAGATAAAACAGGCGGCGTCTCAAAATATTTTGGAACAAATAAGTTTAAGACAAATTGTCTTTAAATGAAATATTAACAGTGTGAAAGCGATTTATGTATTTAAAGTGCGGTCAGTAATTGCGAGTTTTATTATATATACTGTACAATACATGCGTACACTTATATATAAGGAAGATCTTTGCCTCAATCTTGACAAATTAACGTAACCGTTCAATTATTATTACATACATACATACATTCACTTACACGTATACATTACCGGTGGGTGCTGGGACTGACACCCTTGGGTGGCAGAGTCCGCACCGGTAATGGTAATATATATATATATATATATATATATATATATATATATATATATACAGGGTGATTCAGAACGACTTAGTTGTCCGGGCACAGACGTATTCCTGAGTGAATTCTGAGACGATTTTTCCTTTGCCAAAATTTTATTTGAAGCTTAGATTTTGAGTTATTAATGAAAATAGTTAGCAAATCGTGAGCCGCGTACGAGAGGCAGGCAGGGACGGCGCAAGCCGCGATTCACCGTTACACGCGGGCGCTTACGCGAGGCGCCCGCTGCGATCAGCTGACGTAGCAGGCCCAAATACACATACACACACATCTCTCTCTCTCTCTCTCTCTCTCTCTTTGTCCCTCTTTCTCTCATACACACACGCACACGCATACACACACACACACACTTACCTTATCAAATTCGATGTCTTCGTATACCGCTTGACGGATAAATAATCGCACACACACACACACACACACACACACACACACATTCATTTACCTTATCAAATTCGATGTCTTCGTATACCGCTTGACGGATAAATAATTCCATTCGAAATTAACAATAACACACACGTCTTATTTTACACGTATTTTACACGTAATGCAAATCCACGATAATACACACGATTGAGGATACGATATTTTTTTTCTTTCACGTATGTCAACACTTTTTTCGTATCGAATTTATTCACGCTTTTAAGTGATTTATAAATCGAGTCATTACTATTAATCACTACCGAGTAATCTCACTTCGCGGCTTATTTTTATAATTAAGAAACAATACACACATTGCACACAATCACAGTATAATCCACACAGCATGCATGTCCAAAAGATGTACAGAGGACATTCCAATAAGAATATCTTTCAGAGATACGATCTCTTTGGGATGTCCTACAAACGTTTCCTGGATATGCAAGCTGTGTAGGAATTAATCCGCGAAACTTTTTGTCTTGTACGAAGTCTGTCACGTATCAGTACTTTCACACACTCACACTCGACTCGAATAAATCTGTTCGTTGCTGTTAATCACTACCGATTAATTTTATTCAGCGACCGACAACGATCCGAAGAAAGAAACGCGTTTACACGACACACGTAACGCCCGGAGTACGCGATGCGACTGTAGCATCGTCTCAGCTGTTTCAAAAAACATAACCTGCTACAGTCGCATCGCGTACCGGGCGTTACGTGTGTCGTGTAAACGCGTTTCTTTCTTCGGATCGTTGTCGGTCGCTGAATAAAATTAATCGGTAGTGATTAACAGCAACGAACAGATTTATTCGAGTCGAGTGTGAGTGTGTGAAAGTACTGATACGTGACAGACTTCGTACAAGACAAAAAGTTTCGCGGATTAATTCCTACACAGCTTGCATATCCAGAAAACGTTTGTAGGACATCCCAAAGAGATCGTATCTCTAAAAGATATTCTTATTGGAATGTCCTCTGTACATCTTTTGGACATGCATGCTGTGTGGATTATACTGTGATTGTGTGCAATGTGTGTATTGTTTCTTAATTATAAAAATAAGCCGCGAAGTGAGATTACTCGGTAGTGATTAATAGTAATGACTCGATTTATAAATCACTTAAAAGCGTGAATAAATTCGATACGAAAAAAGTGTTGACATACGTGAAAGAAAAAAAATATCGTATCCTCAATCGTGTGTATTATCGTGGATTTGCATTACGTGTAAAATACGTGTAAAATAAGACGTGTGTGTTATTGTTAATTTCGAATGGAATTATTTATCCGTCAAGCGGTATACGAAGACATCGAATTTGATAAGGTAAGTGAATGTGTGTGTGTGTGTGTGTGTGTGTGTGTGTGTGTGTGTGTGTGTGTGTGTGTGTGTGCGTGTGCGTTTGTGTTGAGAGAAAGAGGGACAAAGAGAGAGACAGAGAGAGGGAGAGAGAGAGAGAGAGAGAGAGATGTGTGTGTATGTGTATTTGGGCCTGCTACGTCAGCTGATCGCAGCGGGCGCCTCGCGTAAGCGCCCGCGTGTAACGGTGAATTGCGGCTTGCGCCGGCCCTGCCTGTCTTTCGTACGCGGCTCAAGATTCGCTAACTATTTTCATTAATAACTCAAAATCTAAGCTTTAAATAAAATTTTGGCAAAGGAAAAATCGTTTCAGAATTCACTCAGGAATACATCTGTGCCCGGACAACTAAGTCGTTCTGAATCACCCTGTATATATACAGGGTGATTCAAAACAACCCCTGCAGATTGAAATGTCGTATTCCTGAGTCAATTCTGAGATGATTTTTCCTTTACTAAAATTTTCTCCGAAGCTTAATTTTTGAATTATAAAGAGAAATAGTTAACGAATTACGGAAAGAGTACGGAAGGTAGGCAGGGGCGACGCAACTCACCGTCCGACGCAGGTGATTACGTGGGGCGCCTCAGCCTTAGCCCATTGCTTTACGTATCGATACACATGACACATTCTCGCTCTCTCTCTCACTCACTCACTCTCACTCTGATTTATTCTCACTCTTGCTCACTCACTACTATTTATTTTTGTAATTAAGAAACTAAGCTTAAGAGATAATTTTGCAAAGAAATGTAAGTGTCAGAATTGAATCAGGAATACGACATTTTTTTCAATCACTTACCTGTAGAGATGCGATGACTTCGTGTTATTTCCTGTAGTTCCTTGAGAGAGATGGATGGATCGTATTTCTTGTGACTTCCACAACTTTTTATAAATATTAAATCGCGTTCCCACTGATAATCCACAGCTGAGTAATCACACGCAAAATATTTTTTAAATTTACGTTTCACACATTTTTTCTCACGTTTCACTCACTCAATCACTAATCACTGTCGATCACCGAGTAATTATTTGACGGAAAAGAAATCACTCAAAGAAATACACACGATACACAACACGCGACACGTGTTTACTTCGCGACAGCAAGCAGTCGACTGATTTTTGGTTATGGTTGTATTAGCGCTGCCAACCGTAAATGCAAGCGTGCGATTGGTCGAATATCTTCAATATTCAGAATGCGGCAATACAAGAAACGTGAAACGTATGATATTCATCTTAAGATTAATTGGAATAAGTAAAAGTGTTTAATGTTAAATACTTAAAGATATTTAAATATTTAATATTAAATATTTAAAAATATTTAATATTAAATGATACTAAAGTACTTAACATCTCTCTTGACTTTTTCTTACATTTCTACAAACATAAGGTGTTCCATGTTAAAAAATATTGGTTGCCCTGAAAAGGGCAGATTGATTGAATAATTTTATAACAAGTGTTCGAAGTGGCCTCCATCCATTCTAACGCAGGCTCTCATGCGTTTCAATAAATTTGATTTCACATTTTCCATCATATCTTCGTCGATGGACCATACAGCGTATCGGAATTTTGTTTCCAAATCTTCTCGGTCTTCGGGAAGCGTTTTATACATTAATTCTTTGCAATATCTCCAAAAGAAAAAATCTAATGGATTAAGGTCCGGGGATCTTGCAGGCCAACGTATCGGGCCGTATCGACCCATTCAACGCTGTGGAAAATGCTCGTTTAAATAATTTGTTACAATTCTAGCATTGTGCGGCCCAGCACCGTCCTGATGAAATATTAATTTGTTTCTTTCGATTAATGGAACTTCTTCTAAAAATTCTGGAAGATTTTCTTGCAAAAATTCCAAATATGTTGCGCCAGTTAAAATGTCTGGGAGGATAACAGGACCTAGTATTTTAGTTTCCATTATTCCAGCCCAGACATTCAGCTTCCACCGAACTTGAAAGTTCCTGACTCGTGTAGCTTCGGGATTTTCGTCGCTCCATGAATGCATATTATGCGAATTAAATATTCCTTCTCGTGTGAATAACGATTCATCGCTAAATATCACACGAGAAGGAAAACTGGGATCTCGATTTGTCCTCCTCAGAAAATTTTCACAAAATGCTCTTCTTAGAGGATAATCTTCAGATAGTAAATGTTGAACACGCGTGTAATGATATACGTGGAACTTTTCTTCCCGTAACGTTCTCTGTACAGTAGAATATGATAAGCCATGTTCTCGAGCAACGGTCCGAATACTCGTTTCGGGTTGTTGTTCGAAAGCATGGATAATTGTCTGTGTATTCCGCAAATTTCTTGCGACGCGATCTCTGCCAGTATCGTGCTTGTTCGGAAGAAAGGACCCGGTTTCGTGTAATCGTTTAGCCGCAGCACGTATGATATCAGCCGACGGATGTCTCGCTCGATTTGGATATAATTCCATGTATCTTCTTGCAGCAGCGTTACAATTCCCGTGGCACTCACCGAGTGCCATTAACATGTTGTAATATTCTGCATTTGTATAGCTTGCCATCTTGTATCTTGTCGTCTTGACGTTTCTGATAACAGAAGGCGAGTGACGTGCATATCGATCGAACATTGATTTATACGATCTTCGCGAGGGTCCAATCCCCCTCCGCGACCCCCTCGGCGAATCACGGCTCACGCGGATTTCGCGGCTCTACAGGTAAGTGATTGAAAAAAATGTCGTATTCCTGATTCAATTCTGACACTTACATTTCTTTGCAAAATTATCTCTTAAGCTTAGTTTCTTAATTACAAAAATAAATAGTAGTGAGTGAGCAAGAGTGAGAATAAATCAGAGTGAGAGTGAGTGAGTGAGAGAGAGAGCGAGAATGTGTCATGTGTATCGATACGTAAAGCAATGGGCTAAGGCTGAGGCGCCCCACGTAATCACCTGCGTCGGACGGTGAGTTGCGTCACCCCTGCCTACCTTCCGTACTCTTTCCGTAATTCGTTAACTATTTCTCTTTATAATTCAAAAACTAAGCTTCGGAGAAAATTTTGGTAAAGGAAAAATCATCTCAGAATTGACTCAGGAATACGACATTTCAATCTGCAGGGGTTGTTTTGAATCACCCTGTATATATATATATATATATATACAGGGTGTCTGAAACATTTTGGAAAAGCCGAAGAGTGCAGATAGAATAGGCCAAAATAGGATTGTCACGTATTATTTTGTAATTTTTGCAATATTTATTTCGTAATTAATTATAACGTACAAGCCAATAAGTGCACGGGAAACCGGTAGGCGGGACTCTATAGAGATGTCATATGAAAGATGGGTGTCGATGTAAAAGAAAAATGGTTTACTTCTTAGCAACGAGTAACAACTGTATAACAACTGATTTTGAGAGGCGGAGTTACGAGCGCCGTATGACAGCGCCGTGACTTTATGACGTGAAAATATCACGTGGCGAATAAATGAGCAGACGCTATCATTTCCTCACCACCTTGTGGTAGATAGCATGGTGCGTTTTTTTTATAGTGGTATCCCCAGTAGGCCTAATCCACTCTCATTATTTAAAATTGTTCAAAGTGCCGTCCTCTCTCTCGTAGACAGAGTTCGGCCCTTCGAATATCGCGCGTAGCGTTATACGCCATTTCTGGCGTAATGGTATCGAAGGCCGCAACAATAGCTTCACGTACCTCGTTTTCTCTACGCCGGTGTTCTACCAGATTTTTTATATGCCCCCCACACAAAAAATCTAAGATGTTTAAGTCTGGTGACCGTGCCGGCCAGGTGATCGGACCGCCACGGCTCATACACCTACCTGGATAATGCGCGTCTAGAAAATCGCGTACCTATCGGCAGAAGTGTGCAGGAGTTCCGTCGTGCTGGAAAATCAGCTGTGTCTGCATATGAAGAAGCACATCGGCGAGAAGCACTGGCAACTCGTTGCTTATAAAATCCGCGTATATTTCGCCATTCAAACGCGGCGGGAGAAGATACAGACCGATAGTACACGCACACGCTGATAATGGTACGGGTGCAAAGCGTTCACACGTAAAGTGCAATGCACCGCGTACCGCGAGATTTCCAGGTCGCGCGCTGCGCGACGCACGCTCGTCCCCGGGTCTTCCTCGAATCTGTCGAGGATCCTCTCCTCGTCTCGAACGCACTAGATAACGCACTAATAACGCAATAGACCACCAGCTGGTCCACGGTTGTGCACCAAACACCCACTTTCATGTAACTTTTGCACTGCACTTAAGATAACACGTCCCGACGGATATCGTGCACGTGCGAGGAATCGATCCGCGTAAATACGAGCTGCGAGATGCGCATTTTCGCCCGCTAGCCCAAAGACAATTATCGTGTCCGTGTACTTCTGTGGAGTAAATCTCATTTTTGTTGCAAATGAGCACCACGCGCATGCAAATATTTCACGCGACTGCAGACGTCGTGTCCGTCGGATACACGCAGCGGATGAAAAAGGAGATAGCGATCATAGACAAAAGATGATCGCTTATGATCGCTGTTTGTCTGATCCGACGGACACGACGTCTGCAGTCGCGTGAAATATTTGCATGCACGTGGTGCTCATTCGCGACAAAAATGAGATTTACTCCACAGGAGTACACGGATATGATAATTGCTTTTGGGCTAGCGGGCGAAAATGCGCATCTCGCAGCTCGTATTTACGCGGACCGATTCCCCGCTCGTGCACGACATCCGTCGGGACGTGTTATTTTACGTGCTGTGCAAAAGTTACGTGAAAGTGGGTGTTTGGTGCACAACCGTGGACCAGCTGGTGGTCTTGTGCGTTATCACGTTCGAGACGAGGAGAGGATCCTCGACAGATTCGAGGAAGATCCGGGGATGAGCGTGCGTCGCGCAGCGCGCGACCTGGGACTCTCGCGGTACGCGGTGCATTGCACTTTACGTGTGAACGCTTTGCACCCGTACCATTATCAACGTGTGCAACAGCTACTGCCGGGAGATGCACAACGACGAGTTAATTTTTGTCAAGGTATTATTGACTTTTTATTTTCGTGATATTCTTGTCTTGCAAATACTTTTGCTTTGCGTTCATAAAACGTGCGTAGGATTTCTCGCGCAAACGCAGCGAAATTTATCGTTCCCGGATCGCATTTTATGGACCGACGAGGCGACGTTCACACCGAACGGTGTGTACAATTCACGTAATTTTCTGCATTGGGCAGAAGAAAATCCTCACGTCGTCCGTATAAGTGCTTTTCAACATCGGTGGTCCATAAATGTATGGGCGGGAATAATCGCGCATCAAATAGTGAGTGTGTGAATCGGGAAAATAATTCTTTCACTCGCTACTATAAATAAATCAATTTCGTCAATAATTTTTAGATCGGTCCGTATTTCCTTCCGCCGCGCTTGAATGGCGAAACATACGCAAATTTTATAAGCAACGAGTTGCCAGTGCTTCTCGCTGATGTGCCTCTTCACATGCGGACTCAGCTGATTTTCCAGCACGACGGAGCTCCTGCACACTTCTGCCGGCAGGTACGCGATTTTTTAAATACGCATTATCCAGATAGGTGGATAGGCCGTGGCGGTCCGATCTCTTGGCCGGCACGGTCGCCAGACTTAAACGTCTTAGATTTTTTTGTGTGGGGACATATAAAAAATCTGGTAGAACACCGGCGTAATGGTAGAGAAAACGAGGTACGTGAAGCTATTGTTGCGGCCTTCGATACCATTACGCCAGAAATGGCGTACAACGCTACGCGCGATATTGTTCGAAGGGCCGAACTCTGTCTACGAGAGAGAGGACGGCACTTTGAACAATTTTAAATAATGAGAGTGGATTAGGCCTACTGGGGATACCACTATAAAAAAAACGCACCATGCTATCTACCACAAGGTGGTGAGGAAATGATAGCGCCTGCTCATTTATTCGCCACGTGATAATTTGACGTCATAAAGTCACGGCGCTGTCATACGGCGCTCGTAACTCCGCCTCTCAAAATCAGTTGTTATACAGTTGTTACTCGTTGCTAAGAAGTAAGCCATTTTTCTTTTACATCGACACCCATCTTTCATATGACATCTCTATAGAGTCCCGCCTACCGGTTTCCCGTGCACTTATTGGCTTGTACGTTATAATTAATTACGAAATAAATATTGCAAAAATTACAAAATAATACGTGACAATCCTTCTATTTTGACCTATTCTATCTGCACTCTTCGGCTTTTCCAAAATGTTTCAGACACCCTGTATATATATGTATGTATGTATACAAATTTATAATGCGAAGATATGTCTGCGTTCTTCTAGCTGACCGAGCGCCGAGCGCACACGTACACGGCTTTGTCTCGTGTGCGTGATGCAGCGCGCGCACGAGTAAAAAGATGTTTATGAAGTTAGCACCGCCATTTTAAGAAATAAAAAAAATATAAGTTGTGCTAGATTGTGCTAGGCTTGTGCTACGTTGTGTCGCAAACCACACTTCGATATTTCAAAAAATGGAGCGAAAATTAAAAAAAATCGTTGTTAAGGCCCAACACCGCCATTTTGTCAGAATGAAAAAAAAAACGGTTGTGCTAGATTGTGCTAGGGTTGTGTTAGCTTTTCCGGGACAGGTGCATCGTGTACACTGGGCGGTACGCGGCCCCCCCATCAAAGGATGATGGAGAGGGGGTTCCCGCAGGGGTCGGTGCTAGGACCCCTGCTGTGGGACATGGGCTATGATTGGGTCCTGCGGGGCGCACTCCTCCCGGGCATTGACAGGATCTGCTACGCAGATGATACGTTTGTCATTGCCCGGGGGGAGGATTGGCAGTCGGCGTGCCGGCTTGCTGAGGTCGGGGTGACACTGGTGGTGCGCCGTATCCGGATGCTGGGGCTGGAGGTTGCGGTCCACAAAACCGAAGCTATGTGGTTTTGTGGACCGCGGAGGAGGAAGCCTCCTCCTGAATGCACCAGCATCCGGATTGAAGGAGTCCGTGTCGAGGTGAGGTCCTCGTTGAAATACTTGGGCCTCATCCTCGACAGCAGTTGGTCCTTTAAGGAACATTTCGCCGCAATGGACCTCCGAGTCAGAAAGGAGGTGGCCAATTCCGGCCGCCTCCTGCCCAATCTCGGGGGCCCGAGGGATGGTTGCCGCCGCCTCTATGCGGCGGTCGTAGGGTCGATCGCACTTTACGGTGCCCCCGTGTGGCATAGAGAGCTAAGGGCCAACAACAGAACCGCCATGTTGGCGGTTCAAAGGATGTTGGCCCTTCGCCTAGCACGGGGGTACCGGACCGTCGCACTGGAGGCGGCGCTGGTGATGGCCGGACAACTCCCTTGGGATGTCCAGGCCGGAGTCCGCGCGTCCATATACGAGTAGCGCGCGCGGCTCCGTGCCGGGGGAATCCGGCCATCACCGCGAGCAATTGCGGCGAGACAGGACCAACTGCGACAGCGCGCAGTCCAAAGTTGGAAGGACGAACTAGTCCACTGTAGGAGAGGACTGCGCACTGTCGGGGCGATCCGGCCAGTTCTGGCCGAGTGGATGGATCGCCCCCACGGCGGACTCCAATACAGGTTGGTGCAGGTACTCACAGGCCATGGTTGTTTTGGCGAGTACCTGCACTACAAAGCAAAGAGGGAGCACACCACTAAGTGTCACCATTGTGAGGAGGTGTTGGACACGGCGCAGCACACTTTAGAGCATTGCCCTGCTTGGGCAGAGCTGCGCCGTGTCCTAACAGAAGTTTTAAGAGAAGAGAGAAGGAGACTGGGAGTCGAAGAGGAGCTTGGGGGGGAGGACCTCTCGTTACCGGCTATAGTGAAAACGATGGTCCGGAGCGAGAGGTCATGGGGTGCAATGGCCTCCTTTTGCGAGAGCGTGCTCTCGCAAAAGGAGGCAGCCGAACGGGATCGGGAGGTCGACCCCGACGCCGATCCCGTTCGCAGAAAGAGGAGGGGGCAGAGGAGGCGGCAATTCGCCCGCCTCCTCTGATCCGCCAATAAAGTGCGGTCCCCCTCCTCCCCACACGAGACGCGACCGGCAAGTGCGGGGGCACTTGTCGGCCACTAAGCGTCTCGGAGTGGGGGGCGGCCTTGCTCGGTGGTTCGGCAACGTCGCCCCAGTCGGGGTCGGGGGGGTGGGGGGGGAGGCGCGCGTTTTTTCAAGCGTTAATCCCTCCCTTCGCCCCCTCTTCAGAGAAGGGTCCCTCCTCCTCTTGCATCGTTCTACCTCCCAGTCCCTTCGTGGGAGGGGAGGAGGGGTGCAAGTGGGGGGAGGGACACTGTGCGTTGGGGGACACCGGTAGTATGCCGGTTGCGTTCCCGGGGTCCCCCAACAACGCACGAGGAGGGCCACCGTAGAGTTTTAGCCGGTAAGAGTCCGGCATAACCTGCTCCCTCCCCCGGGGGAGCGGGTATCCATGAGGATTTCCCTACGCTAAAAAATAAAAAAAATAAAAAAAAAGGGTTGTGCTAGCTGAAGCAACCGGTGTTACCGGTGTGGCCTACCGGATCACACAGCGGGTGGCTGCAGTGGGAAACCAGAGTGCACGCTGTGTAAAGACCTGGGACGCCCATCCGGGCATAGGCTGGGGGCACCCTCGTGTGCTCCCGCCAGAAAGGGAGCTCAAAAGCCGGCACCCCCCACGAGGATAGTGCCGGCAAGGATTGAAGAAAGAAATGATGGGGGGGATGTCGTCAAAGTGGCCTCCCAAACAGCATCAGAAGATTTGGGGACGGCTCTGACACCGTCGGAGCTGGCGCCCAAACCGGAGAGAGAGGAACGCGCTATGGCAGGCACGGCTTTATTAGGTGCCGAGCCGAGTCAGGAAGCAGAGATGGCAGATATGGAGGAAGAGACGCTGAGTCAGACGGTGTCCCTCCCCCTGTCTGAAGTAGAAGTGAGAGTTCCGCTGGAGGAGGCGATAGATACCTGTGGGGAATAATGCCCCCCACGGTTCATCGTCTTCTCCAGGCGAACATTAATCACTCCGCCAGGGCGCAGGACCTGCTTATGCAGGCCCTGGCGGAGTGGCAAATAGAGGTTGCCGTTGTGGCGTACCGTGTCCCTGAGGATAGATCTGACTGGCTCGAGGACACGGTTGGCTCGTCGCAATATTAAGTGTTGCCGCTGCGGACGCCCCTCCCTTTACACTGTACAGTAGGGGAGAGGGCTTTGTAGTGACACAATGGGGGGAATTGGCAATAGTCGGGGCATACTTTTCACCTAATAGGAGCCTCGCCCAGTTTGAAGCTTATTTAGACCGGATGGCGGCCGTGATTAACGGCCTGCCGCCCGGGGACGTCATGGTCGCGGGGGACTTGAATGCCAAGTCGGCGCTTTGGGGATCCCCCGTGACCGACGCCAAGGGCGAGGCTCTGGTGGAATGGGCAGCGGAGCTAGGCCTCGCAGTGCTCAATAGGGGCTCAGCTCAAACGTGCGTGCGACAGCGGGGCGGATCGGTAATCGATGTAACGTTCGCCTCTGCTGCTGTCGCACGCCGAGTGTTGAAATGGTGGGTCGAGGAGGAGGTGGAGACGTTGTAACAGTGAATTTTTGTGCTACGGATAGCCGCGGTTATCCAGTGTTCGGGCGGTGGGTTCGAAGGCTGAGTAAAGAGGCGTGCGTCTTATCTTACAACTAGGTTTATTATATTACTAATACTTATACATTAACTTAACTCTACTATATACAAAATCCGGTACTGCCGGCTTAATGTTCGGCGCGTATGCGCGTGGATGCGGCTTAACGCCGTCGTATGTGTTCGGCTTGATCCGTCGGAGTTCGGCGGTCGGATCTCGCGGATTGTGATCGGGCGGGATCGGCGGACTTCGCGGTGTCTCGGCGGCGCGACGCTGATCGCGGAGATCGGGCGGAATCGGCGGACGTCGCGGTATTCCGGCGGCGCGGCTCAGCTTGCGGAGATCGGGCGGAGTCGGTGGACTCCGTGGTGTTTCGGCGGCGCGGCTCCGGTTACGGAGATCGGGCGGAATCGGCGGATTCCGTCTTGTCCCGGCGGTTCGGTTACGAATTAATTCGCAGGGCGAATTAGAGGGATGATTCGGAGAGGTGGAGGCCTCTCATCACGAGGCGGGGGTTGCCGCTCAACTCGCGGTATGCCACTCAGCACGTGGTCTTAGGAGAGACTACTCAGCGCGTAGTCGGTCGGAAGTATAGGCGGTGAATTGTCGTTCAGCACACGACTCTCGTAGATGCTCAGCTCGCACCCTGGAGCATATGCTCGCTCAGCACGCAAGCGGATAGGATCCGAAGACTATGTCCCGGTGGATAGACCAGCTCAGCACGCTGGTCGGAAGGAACATGTTTAATACCGCAAATCCTGCGTAATTTATACCCGCAGGTTGGTGACAGGCGGATTGGTGCGACGCGGAAATATTTGTTTATGCCGTGGGTGACAGGACACGTTTGTTAACGGAACGCTTCATTACAACGTTATCAGACCAATATATTAGGATATTAGGATATATTAGGATATATTAGGATATATTAGGACCAAATATATTAGGATGGTAGTCTCCGTCTCCGAGCTCCCGGCCCACCGGAGCTGCCCAAGGGACATGCCCCGGCAACCCCGATGGACGCTCAGCAAGATGGACAAAGATGCCCTAATGGCGGCCTCCGCCGTTATTGCCTGGCCCGAAGACCCGGCCGGGCAAGACGACGGGGATCTTGACGAGGAGGCGGCCTGGCTCCGCAACAGCATGACATAAGTTTGTGATGCTGCCATGCCGCGGGCCAGGCCGATGCAACCCCGTCGTCGGGTGTACTGGTGGTCGAGTGAAATAGTGAATCTGAGATCGGAATGCGTGAGAGCTCGACGCCGGTACACCCGGTATCGCCGCAGGAAACGCGGCGATGCCACGGTGGAGGCAGATCTGTACGGGTCTTACGTGACTGCTAAAAAGACCCTACAGAACGCCATTAGGGATGCCAAGGCCCAGGCGTGGGATGAACTTTTGGAGACTCTCAACAAGGATCCATGGAGGCGCCCTTATAGGCTGGTGCGAAATAAACTTCGACCACGGGCGCCCCCCATCACTGAGAGTCTCCCCCCCGAGCTCCTGGAGGAGGTCGTGACAACCCTCTTTCCCCCGGCCGAGTAGGGAGGGTGGACTCCTCCGGGAGGTCTGAGAGAGGCCGACGCCACAAGCGTCTCAGTGAGGGAGGAGGCCTGTCTTGTACCGGGGGTATCCCAAGAGGAGTTGGCCAGGGCCGTCAGGAGGATGGGGGCGAAAAATACCGCCCCTGGTCCTGACGGAATCCCTGGCCGAGCCTGAGTCTTGGCGCTGAGCGTCCTGGGGGATCGGCTCAGAGCACTATTCGACAAGTGCCTGAGCCGAGGCCAATTCCCCCGTAGTTGGAAGGCCGCGCGGCTTGTCCTGCTGAAAAAGGCAGGACGCCCCACAGAGTCCCCGTCGGCATACCGCCCAATATGCCTGTTGGATGAGGTGGGCAAATTGCTAGAGAGAGTCATAGCAGCCCGCCTCACCAGGCATCTCTCTGAGGTGGGCCCCGATATGACGGACTGTCAGTTCGGGTTCCGAGAGGGCCGTTCTATGGTCGATGCGATTAAACGCGTCCGGGCCCTCTCGGACGAGGCCGTCTCCCAGAGTGGGGTGGCGTTGGGGATGTCCTTGGACATCTCCAACGCCTTTAATTCCCTGCCCTGGGAATGCATAAGGGGGGCGCTACGCTTCCACAAAGTGCCCCCTATCTACAGTCCGTCATTTCGGACTACCTCAGGGACAGAGGGATCACGTATACCGGGTGGTATGGCACCCCACACCTCAAAGCAATGGAAAGAGGGGTTCCACAGGGGTCGGTCCTTGGGCCGCTCCTGTGGAATGTGGGGTATGACTGGGTCCTGCGGGGGTTCCTCCCCCGGGGCGCGAATTTTGTTTGCTATGCAGACGATACATTCATCGTGTCCCGCGGGAGGAACTGGAGTGAAGCCGCGCGGCTAGCAACGGTGGCTACAACACTGGTGGTGCGTCGGATCCGGATGTTGGGTCTGAAGGTGGCGGTGGAAAAAACCGAAGCCCTATGGTTTCATGGGCCAAAGAAGAGACCGCCACCGGATGTCCACATCCGGATAGAGGGAGTCCGCCTGAGGGTGGGGCGTACAATAAAGTACTTGGGTCTCACCCTCGACAGTACATGGTCGTTCCGCGATCATTTTGCCCAACTAGCCCCCCGACTCAAGGGGGAGGTGATCAACTTTGGTCGCCTCCTCCCGAACTTAGGGGGGCCAAGAGATGGTTGCCGTCGCCTCTATGCGGCGGTAATTGAGTCGATAGCCCTATACGGGGCCCCAGTTTGGCACAGGGAGCTAGGGGCCAGCTCACGGGCGCTGACCGCCATGTCGGCGGCTCAGCGCTCGCTGGCCCTCAGAATAGCCAGGGGCTACCGTACCGTCGCATTAGAGGCGGCGTTGGTGCTGGCAGGACAACTTCCGTGGAAATACCAGGCCGGAGTGCGCGCAAAGATGTTTGAGTGGAGAGCGCGGCTCCGTGTTCGGCCGGCACCAAGGGCAGTAAAGATCGCGGGCGGCCAATGTAGGCAGCACGCAATCGCAGAATGGAGTAGGGAGTTACAGCACTGTAACAAAGGATTGCGTGCTGTCGGTGCGATCCGTCTCATATTACAAAAGTGGATGGATCGCACCCACGGCGGACTCACTTTTAGGCTGGTGCAGGTGCTCTCCGGTCATGTTTCGGGGAGTACTTGCACCATAAAGCCAAAAGAGAAAGCACCACCAGGTGCCACCAATGCTCGGAGGCCACGGACACGGCGCAGCACACGCTGGAGTCCTGCCCAGCGTGGGCAGAACAGCGCCGTGTCCTGAAAGAAATTCTGAGGGAAGAACATCGCAAGAGTGTTAGGAGAAGAGAAGCGGTCCCCGGCGGTGTGGCCGGGGAGGGTGTAAGGGCCCTCGACGGCGATATGGTCGAGGGTCGCTGTGGGGAGGTTGTTGTTCTTTTGGAGGAGGACTCCGGGGGGGAGGACCTCTTGCTGCCGGCCATCGTCAAGGCGATGATCGGGAGCGAGAGGTCATGGGGTGCGGTAATCTCCTTCTGCGAAGATGTTATTTCGCAGAAGGAGGAGGCGGAAAGGGATCGGGAGCGGGACCCTGACGCCGATCCCTGCCGCCGAAAGAGGGGGGGCAGAGGAGGCGACAATACGGTCGCCTCCTCTGAATTGCCAGCGTGGAGCGATCCCCCCCTCCCCACACGAGACGCGGCCGGCAAGTGCGGGGGCACTTGCCGGCCACTAGGCGTCTTGGAGTGGGGGGGCGGCTTTGCTAGGTGGTCCGGCAACGTCGCCCCAGTCGGGGTCGGGGGGTGAGGGGAATAAGGGCGCACCAGCGCCAGATCCTCCCCTTGCCCCTTCTTAGAGGCGGGTCCCTCCTCCTCCCTCATATGCCTCCCTGTCTCTTTTTTGGGAAAGGGGGGAGGGGTGTGAGGAAGGGGGACACCGGTAGTATGCCGGTTGCGTTTCCCGGGGTCCCCCAGTAGTGCACGAGGAGGGCCACTGTAGGGTTTTAGCCGGTAAGAGTCCGGCATAACCTGCTCCTTCCCCCAGGGGAGCGGGTATCCATGAGGATTTCCCTACGTTAAAAAAAAAAAAAAAAGGGTTGTGCTAGCTTGTGCCGCAAACCATAGTTCGATAATGCAATTAGTTTATTAGAAAATCACAATTAAAAAAATATTCACAGCACCGCCATTTTACAAAACAAAAAAAATAAAAATTGTATTAAATTGTGCTAGGGTTATGCTAGGTTGTGCTATAAATCGTAGCTCGATAACCTAATTAGCTGATTAAAAAATCACAATTAAAGAAATAGTCGCAGCGCCGCCGACACATACGGCGCATGTTTTCCATAATTCAACTTTTTAATTATTCGACGAAGATAGTATTACATATCTGAGTTGTGCTAGCCTAGCACAAGTCCGCACAATTGTCGATTTCCTCAGCACAGCGTTATTAAGAGTACTTTACTCTTGAGCGTGGCTCTTTGAGCTTGGATTCTATGTCCAAAAATCGGCTTTTTAATTATTCGACGAAGACAATATTGCATATCTGAGTTGTGCTAGCCTAGCACAAGTCCGCACAATTGTCGATTTCCTCGGATCAGACAAACAGCGATCATAAGCGATCATCTTTTGTCTATGATCGCTATCTCCTTTTTCATCCGCTGCGTGTATCCGACGGACACGACGTCTGCAGTCGCGTGAAATATTTGCATGCGCGTGGTGCTCATTTGCAACAAAAATGAGATTTACTCCACAGAAGTACACGGACACGATAATTGTCTTTGGGCTAGCGGGCGAAAATGCGCATCTCGCAGCTCGTATTTACGCGGATCGATTCCTCGCACGTGCACGATATCCGTCGGGACGTGTTATCTTAAGTGCAGTGCAAAAGTTACATGAAAGTGGGTGTTTGGTGCACAACCGTGAACCAGCTGGTGGTCTAGTGCGTTATTAGTGCGTTATCTAGTGCGTTCGAGACGAGGAGAGGATCCTCGACAGATTCGAGGAAGACCCGGAGATGAGCGCGCGACCTGGGACTCTCGCGGTACGCGGTGCATTGCACTTTACGTGTGAACGCTTTGCACCCGTACCATTATCAGCGTGTGCGTGTACTATCGGTCCGTATTTCCTCCCGCCGCGTTTGAATGGTGAAATATACGCGGATTTTATAAGCAACGAGTTGCCAGTGCTTCTCGCCGATGTGCTTCTCGCCAATGTGCTTCTCGCCGATGTGTTTCTTCATATGCAGACACAGCTGATTTTCCAGCACGGAGCTCCTATATACTTCTGCCGGCAGGTACGCGATTTTTTAGACGCGCATTATCCAGGTAGGTGTATATGCCGTGGCGGTCCGATCACCTGGCCGGTACGGTCACCAAACTTAAACATCTTAGATTTTTTGTGTGGGGGGCATATAAAAAATCTGGTAGAACACCGGCGTAGAGAAAACGAGGTACGTGAAGCTATTGTTGCGGCCTTCGATATCATTACGCCAGAGGCGTACAACGCTACGCGCGATATTCGAAGGGCCGAACTCTGTCTACGAGGAGAGGACGGCACTTTGAACAATTTTAAATAATAAGAGTGGATTAGGCCTACTGGGGATACCACTATAAAAAAAACGCACCATGCTATCTACCACAAGGTGGTGAGGAAATGATAGCGCCTGCTCATTTATTCGCCACGTGATAATTTCACGTCATAAAGTCACGGCGCTGTCATACGGCGCTAACTCCGCCTCTCAAAATCAGTTGTTATACAGTTGTTACTCATTGCTAAGGAGTAAGCCATTTTTCTCTTTTACATCGACACCCATCTTTCATGTGACATCTCTATAGAGTCCCGCCTACCGGTTTCCCGTGCACTCATTGGCTTGTACGTTATAATTAATTACGAAATAAATATTGCAAAAATTACAAAATAATACGTGACAATCCTTCTATTTTGACCTATTCTATCTGCACTCTTCGGCTTTTCCAAAATGTTTCAGACACCCTGTATATATATATATATATATATATATGTATATATATAAGTTACATTATTAAATGAAAACATCGATATTGTGTTACTGTTAGCTTGTATTTAATGAGTTCAATGAGAATATTTATAATTTTAATTTTAAAAATTTTATCTCTTTTTAAATACATTTAATGCATTTTATTTTTTATTCTTTTTTTTTACAAATAATAATGAATAATAGATAAAATAATAATTATAAATAAGCGGTAAATAGCTTTTTTTAGTTTTGAAAGTACAACTGTAGTACAATTGTATGTTTTACATAGTGTAACATTTAAATTTTCATTAATTACTTTCTGGATCACCATCACTTGCATCGTCTGTATCGATTGCATTGTTTTCTACTACTTCGCCAAGCAAGGTGTTATCTGCTACATGTCGCAACATCTGGCGTCGTCCTCTTCCTCTTTCGTTCATTCTTTTTGTTACATTGCGATTTCTTTGTTTTCCGAAACGTATAGCCTCTCCTACTTCTCGGAAAAATTCGTCACGCAATGGTTTTTTAAAATGTGAATTCCTGCATACAGTATCTGTAAATTAAAGATGATATTAATTTGCAATGTATTGTATAAAATAAAGTATTCTGTATATATATTTTAGACAAGATAATTTTTTTCTAACATGGAGTCCATGTACCTATAAATGTGTTCGCGTAATAAAATGTATGTTTTAAAAGATTAATCAATGCAAGCAATTAAATCGCAGTTTATTTGTATAACAATTTAGTACTATACATACAATACATTATATTAAGTCAAAAAACTTACCATATATTGCTTTAATTATTTTGGTTTCGAACAATGGGAGATTTCCGCGCTCTCCCCAAGCCGAGTAATGTTTAATCGCATCATCTGTTATTGCCTCTTTCATGCAATATTTTACTGCATCGTGTAGATTAAAGCCGCCTAAAAAATGTAAATACTCGACCTGAAATAGAATTAATTGTTAATTATAAAAAAAAAATTTTATATTTTGTTATTATTACAAAGACTTTATATTTCCGTTATAATTATTCCATGCTTATAAATTTGTGGAAAATTTACCGCATTTTCGTATTCTTCATCTGTAATAGTATTGAAAGCTTCCACTTGTTGAATCGATTGCAGTGGAAATAAAGGTGGCTTAAAAGGCATAATGTTCATTCCTTTGCGCAATAATTTGTCCAGTTTTTCATTTATAGTTCTGTAAACATAATGTATAATTATTTGACATTTTACATATATGCTTATTTCATAATTTACAATATACAGAATGTTCTGAAACTACTGAATAATCTCTTAATAATTTTATTCTTTAAAATATTTCAAATAAATTAATATAAACTTTAATATAAAAATTGTCAAAACTATATATAATAATTTTATAACTAGAAGTAATTATATTTTAAGAATGATAAGGCGGAGGTTTCGCGTACTTAAGCACGGCGCAATGACAAATAATAAAAATGTTGAAATTTATAAATGAATATAGAACATTTTTATCACTTGCCATTTTACCATATCTGACGAAATCTCAATCCTTATTCATAAAATATAACTATTTTCCGTTTAAAAACTATTATAGCTTTGATATTTTTATATTAAAGTTTTATATTAATGTTCTAAATAATCAACCATTAAAAGATTATCCAATTTCGGGACATCCTGTACATAAAATTCTTAGAAACTTATTAAAAAATTTATAATAGTTGAAGCTTTCTTTGATAAAGTATCAAAGTATCAAATTATATTACGTATTACGTATTAAATAACATGAAATGGTATTACGTATTACATATTAAATAATCTCATATTATTTTCAAATATCTACTCACTGATAATGTTTATTCATTTCCTTGCGTAGAAATCTAAAACAATTTTAAAATAAATATTATATTTATAAATGCAAACGTAATTGTTTATAATTAAAATAAATATAAAATATAAAATATATATACATAACATTATTACATAACAATTTTTTAAATCAGCTTTCAATAGATGATTGATATTATAAATATGTGTAATATGAAAATAAATATTTTCATTTTAAAATAAATTTATCCTGTTTATTATTCCTGCTACTTTTTTATAATATTTAATATTATACCAATTATATTTTTTATATTACAATTTTTTTATTAAATTCTTACGAAAAAAAATATGTGTGTTGAAAGATTGACTTAAAAACAGATTAAAAAACCCTTTGAAAGTGAAAAAATGTTTAAAAAAAAAAATAAACTTACTGAAAGTCTTCTTTTGAAACAATATTATCCAATTTTTCGTATAGACTATAACACAAAAATTGTTAAAAAAATTACATTTGTATATAAAACGGTTATTATATATAATTGCATGCTTTAACTGTATGTAATGAGTACATACCCTACTTTTTTATTTCGTGATCTATTTTCTGCTTGGTTCTGACCGTGATTGTATCCTGCTTGGTTCCGACAGAAATTGTATCCTGTTTGGCTGTCATCGAAATTGCATTCTGCTTGACTGTGACCAAGATTGTATTTTACTTGACTCTGACCAAGATTGTTATTCTCGCCAGTAGATATTAGTCGAAAAGGTTCTTCCTGTTATATAAAATATTTATTTGAAAAATTTTTATTTTATTCGAGCTGTTTATAAAGATCGTAATATTATACCTGGTAATGGGGTGCTTCATATTGCTGAGTTAGAGAAGAACGTTCATAGAAAGAAGTTGGAACAGATTTTTGGTTAGAAATGCTATTAGTGTGAGACTCAGACATATATGAATTTGCAGTGGAACGAGGAAAAGATGTATTTCCCATTGTATGTTTATTAAAGCTTGATGAACTGCTTTGTGTTAATAATTCAGTGTATGTCTTTTCATGCACTGAATTATTACCAAAATATTGTTCATAAGTAACATTTGGCAGTTTATCCACTTGCGAAGCTGGATTCAGTGGATTCAATTGCGAAGAACTATTAAAGATTGCAGGAGACACATGTTCAGTGAAGACATTGTCTCTTCTACCTTCATTTTCCTTATTATTACATATTTCTTTTCTTATTTGATCAATATCATTTCCGATTTCAATAGTTTCTTCAAATTGATTATTTTTATCTTTTCGAATTCTTTTAATCGATTTCTCCGTATCTGACGATGAAGTGGTCATATATTTTTTAGGCCGTACAATCGGACGAGAAGGATGACCTAAGCTATAAATAAACATTTTCTTTATTATAATTAAACATTACTTATGGCGTTTTTCATTGGGACTGCACTCGTGCAGTGTTTCCATAAGAGCAATGTTCAAATCTGCACTGTCTTCGTGCAAATTTTAACATTGTTTTTATGGAAACACTGCACGAGTGCAGTCCCAATGAAAAACGCCATTATTATTATTTTACGATAAATTATTTTATTTTGTTAAAAAAATACATTAATGTTGTTAACCAACATTAAATATCATAAATTGAAGATGTAAACCAATAATCTAAAAAGTCTATACGTACGTATGTACGTATGTATATATGTTCGCGATCGAACGTGGGACTCCGCAAAGCCTCCCTAAGCAGCCTTGCATCACCTATGTTGCATGGCCGGTGCAGCATGGGTGGTGTAGTGCTGTGGCGACCCGGGCGGGGGGTAGCGATGGGGATGTGTGGTGAATTGCCCGCGTTGCTGTCTTTGCTCTCCCTTCTCGTAATGTGTGGAGCCTAGGTTCCTTAAACCCTTTCTACATCTTAGCGCGAACCGCGCCGCGCTCCCGTCGAGAGCGCTTGGCAGGGGATAGCGACGCTGCGGTTCAAAACATTGTAACGCCTTGCGGTCGTCTCCTATTTACTTCTTCGAACTTGCTTGGCTTTTCTGGAATGTCCTTTACTGGCGTCATTTCCTTCAAGGGGAAATGACGACAGGGAGAACATTCGAGAAAGGCGCGGTATAAAGGCACGCGCCGCGAGGGGACGACCGCCAGTCTACCGAGTTATATACGAAGTACGACCCGCATTTCTTCACGTTCCCAAATCGCACGCAAAGTAATAGTCGCTCGCTATCGTCGCGAACTTCGTTCCCGAAATCAACTGAGTCGCTTGCTCAGTTAATTTCCCGTGTACTCTTGGGAGTCGCTTGCTCCTCACGGGTGCACCCCGGTGCGCAAACACCGTAACGCGGTATCGCGCGCTTCACCGCGTGTATCGCGCCCCGCTTACACGGTGTTTCGTGGACTGAACTTGTAAATAGATCTGCCTTTATTAAACTGTTTTTGTTTTGTGTTAAACTGGCGTATCGTTTTCTTTGTGCGTGTGTGGTCGTATCTCCTCCGCTCGACGCAACGTCGTCCCGTTCACGAACAATATATATATGTATATATGTATATATTTACCGGTTTGATTGTCCTATTCGATGCATATTTAATATTAAATTATTACGTTTTCGAGGCCTCTTTTGAATTACTTTTTTGCCCTTATTGTCCATTCTGACAACAATGTATGCAACCATTAAACTAAATACATTAATATGTGTAAAACAACTTAAAAAAGTACGTGAAATTCATCCTAAAAGAAAGTACTGTAAAAGTACGCAGTTTATAACTCATATAAACTGTACGTAGAAAAATAAAAACACTATTAAAATATTAAATCCTGCATGCAACAAAGACCATATAAAGATGCCTCCACCCTTACGAAAAAGACCGATGGGCGGAGAACTGTAGTTCATGTAGTTATTGTAATCCCGCGCGAAAATATTACATCTGACGGACCACATGCGTGTAGTTATTGTAATATAAATATTACGATGGACAACTTATGACAGTAGAGAGATTATAAAACGGTATTGTAATTTAGTTATTACACAGATCGGAACACACATATGTGTGATTATTACATATTGTAAAGGTATGTATAATAAAAAGATTACGATACACATACTCCGTAGTCCGTATTCGAATAAATAACACTTGGATTTTTTGTAATTAGTGGTTTTTTATTGTTTATATACGCATGATGTACATATTCATATTCATATTTTATATACATATTTATATACATATTCATATACATATTCATATACATATTCATATACATATTCATATTAATCGGTTTCGATATTATTTACTAAAGGTATAATACAAAATTTATTATTATTATTTTCGAATGTAACCCGAATGCACTTTCAATTTACTTTCAATGTCGCGCGAAGTCGGCAACACGTAATACTATCTGATTCTTCAACGATATAAGAAAAATGTTGCGATGAAATGTTACCATTTTTGCATCGCAAAATGCTTCGTTAAGAAGTCGCATTTTATTACAAAGTAACACATTATATTTTTCGTCTGTAAGTGTTTCGACGATACAGAGATACAATATTATTAAAATGGATTTTTCTTTTGTTATTACTGTACTGTTCATTGTCGATAAGGGTAACACTAAGGCCCTTTTCCGATATTCACTGCAAGCAACTGCAAGTACTGAAAATCTATAGTCTACGTTACGTATACTATAGATTTTCAGTACTTGCAGTGAATATCGAAATCAGCCCAAGTTCGTGCCGTCCAATCGTCGTGCCATTGTTCCTCATGTGCATTTTGCGATTGATCACGAAACCTACGAAATTGTGTCAAAATTCTTATGAAATCGCGCGTGTGTGAATTTTTACAAAAATTCTCTCGCGAATAAATCGTCAAGATGGATAATTTACATTAGCTACTAGATATGAATGATACTAAATGTATCCTTGTCGAATTCTCGAACGAGAATGGAAATGTGGCAGTAGGATACTTTAATTGGCTAATGAACAGTAACGAGAATAATATACAAAGCATTATCAAAAACTCGGAAAATGTAATTATACATTGGCCGAAGCAGTGCCTCATCGACGGCGCAGTCACCAAAATGAAAAAGAGGCTTCAAACTTGCAAGTGGTCCATGCACGTGGTCAAGATTATTGGATTTGGAGGTTAGTATATATATTGGATTCATAGATATTAAAAAATTAATATTTTGCAAAATATAGCGTGATTATAATTATCAAAATGTTTATATATATGCTATCTTAAATAATTCATTATTTGTGTAATCCATTTGTCAAAGCATGCAAAAGCTTATACATTTGGGCTTATAATGCCTGATAACGCTTCTGCCGATGAATTATATAAACCAATATATGAATTATTAAGTCAGGGTCATTTATTCAATTGTATACTATTATACATAGCATATTAATATATTTTATTGTTATTTTTAGATTGGACGAGCATGTGTGCGCAACTTTCATTATATGTCAAGTATGATGTGGCCAATCCGAGTAAACAAGAGCGAAAATTGTTTGCTAAAAAAAAACTGTGTAGTGATGACGAAGATGAGCATCACAAAAGCCAGAGGAAAGACACAAAGGTAATTTTCAGTTCATGCAGCGTTAACTATGCTAAATATCGAACGTTTTGTCGATTATTGTTAATCGACTAAGTCATCTTATCTGTCCATTTTATGAATAAAGGGATATTTGTATTGCATTATATTTTGTGCAGCGAATAAAAAAAGAATTATCAAAATTAAAGAGTGATGCCAAAACAAAGGTATGCAGTGACATTATCTCAAAATTGAGAAACAAAAACGATGAAGCACAAAAAGTGCCTATATTATTTTTAAGTATCATTATTGATTATTTATTGATCATTACTAATTGATTACTACTTATCATTACTTTATTGATCATTACTGATAAATTTATATTGTATATACATAGATCACGAAAATAGACAACACAGATGACTCCTCCGATGAAGAAATAATGATTACTGACACTGAGGATCACAAATGGAAAAAAAAATATGAAAAGGAAAAAGAAGAAAACAGAAGATTAAAAGACATTATTAACACTTCCGACGGTATTTATATTTATATAATTGTTATGAATATATGATTGTTATGATATTATTTTATATAATTAAGGAGTAATTTTAGTTGAAAACATTTAGTTGTTTGAAATATTATCATAAATAATTTTATATTTTAAGAAAATTTAAATCGGTTACTATGGAATAAATTTTTGTTTATATGTCGACATAACGTGTAGCATTGGAATCAAAACCTTTTTCATTGGCAAATTTGAATTCAATATCATTTAATTTTCATTAAAAACAAAGTTAAAATACAAAATATGAGGAAGTGTGAGAAGATTCCTCGGGTTTAAAAGACCCATATATGGAAATCAATGTTTAGAAAATGTTACAATTTAAGAAAACGTATAATCATGTGATTCACATTCTTTTACTGGAGGATAGATGTTCTCTGCCTCAAACACTATTGGTACGTCAGAATTCTCCACAAATTGCTTTTACATTTGTATTGTTAGAAAACAAATTCTTGTAATTTTATATTATATACATACATATATACAGGGTGACCCATTTTAACTTAAGCAGCCAAATAACTCGAAAAATAAGCACACTACAAAAAAATGTTTAAAATCAAAATTTTGTCATTTCGAAGGGGACGTACAATGACGTTAAAATCAGCCCCCCCACCTTTCCCCCTGGGCGGTGAGGGGGGGCAAGTTTGAAATCTTAAATGGGAATCCCTATTTTTTATTACATATTCGGAATCTTTGGCTAAAAACACATACAATTTGTCTGAAACATTTTTCTCGATTCATGATAGATGGCGCTGTAATCGACGAAATTCAATTTCTTCGATTTCTCTTACTGAGAACCCATGCTTACGATTCTGCAATAAATTAACAATAAAAATACTACGTTTTCATTGTTAATACTCGAAATTAGTCTTAAAACAAACTTCTCATTATTTTTTATTACTCATTAATTACTTCTCAAGAAACTGCTTTTAGCGTAACCCAGGAACAACGACGTGGACGTAGCAGTTTTCTGTTCCCTTCGGGGTGCTTGATTAACGTGAGTCCCCTCGCCTCTCACAATTCGGGATGCTTGAACGTGTGGTAACCCAGCCAGTGAAGACAAGGTCGTGTGGTGACCCAACCAGTTAAGGCAAGGTCAAGTAGTGACCCAGCCAGTGAAGGCAAGGTCGTGTGGTGACCCAACCAGTTAAGGCAAGGTCAAGTAGTGACCCAGCCAGTGAAGGCAAGGTCATGTGGTGACCCAACCAGTTAAGGCAAGATTGCATTGTTATCAGCTCTCTCCGCATGGAGGAGATGCTCAAAGTGTACACCATTATTTTCTAAGCATAACAGTAATCGACAGCGAAAGTTACGTTGTACATTTTCTAGCATTAAAGGAGTTATAGCTTCACAAGCTCTTCTTATTCTTTCCATCATATTCAATCTTGTCGTTGGAGCTTCACTATACACTGCATCTTTAACGTATCCCCATAAAAAGAAATCAAGGGGGTTCAAATCCGGTGATCTCGGAGGCCACAGAACTGGTCCACCCCGCCCTATCCACCGATTTGGGAACCTTTGATTCAAAAACATCCGTACAATACGAGCATAATGAGCAGGAGCACCATCTTGTTGATACCATAAATTTAGTCTAACTGCAAGGGGAACATTCTCTAGGTATGCTGGCAAATCATTTTCGAGGAATTCTAAATACATTGGACTATTAATTGGACGTTCAAAAAAATGAGGTCCAATGACTTGGCCATTGCAAATGCCTACCCATACATATAAACTCCAACGATGTTGATTAAGCACCTCACGATACCAATGTGGATTTTCTGGTGACCAATAGTGGCAATTATGCCTATTGAGACTACCATTGCTGATGAATGTTGCTTCATCACTGAAACAAACATTACTAAAAAAATCTGGATTCTGATCTAACATCTCAAGAACCCATCTACAAAATTGTACTCTGAGTACGCAGTCGGCCTCACTTAATTCCTGTACCAGAGTAATATGATACGGATGGTAATTGACTGATCGTAACAATCTATGTGCCGTAGTTTGAGGGATTCTCAGTTCTCGTTCTATTTGACGGGTACTAATATGGGGATTTTGATGAACCATAGCCAAAACTGCGAGCAATCTAGGGTCATTATTATTATGAAGTCTATTCCTTCGCCTTTCGCGATGAAGTGGATTATTACGAGATCTCCTTTCAATGTTTATAATTTGTTGATCAGTAGGATGGCGGCGATTTGGGAATCGCTCCGCATAAGTACGGGCAGTAAGTCTGTAATTTCTACCACATTCACCAAAGGTTATAAGAATATCGACTACTTCTGTAGGCGTATAATTTGCCATTTTACCAGAATTTTATCAGAGTACAAATGTTAAAAAAATACATAAACACTTGTGACTTTGGCACTAAATGGACAAAATTTTGGAGGGATACTTAGAGGAACTCCATCAGATGGAAAGTCCAAAATGTCTCAGTACTTCGGACCATTCAAGTTGCCTAAAGGGCAGGTTACGCTAAAAGCAGTTTCTTGAGAAGTAATTAATGAGTAATAAAAAATAATGAGAAGTTTGTTTTAAGACTAATTTCGAGTATTAACAATGAAAACGTAGTATTTTTATTGTTAATTTATTGCAGAATCGTAAGCATGGGTTCTCAGTAAGAGAAATCGAAGAAATTGAATTTCATCGATTACAGCGCCATCTATCATGAATCGAGAAAAATGTTTCAGACAAATTGTATGTGTTTTTAGCCAAAGATTCCGAATATGCAATAAAAAATAGGGGTTCCCATTTAAGATTTCAAACTTGCCCCCCCTCACCGCCCAGGGGGAGGGGTGGGGGGGCTGATTTTAACGTCATTGTACGTCCCCCTCGAAATGACGAAATTTTGATTCTAAACATTTTTTCGTAGTGTGCTTATTTTTTGAGTTATTTGGCTGCC
>CABEGB010000880.1:70901-248698 GCA_901521435.1 Crematogaster levior | reverse complement strand
CCTTTGACGCGGATGGTATGCTGAATCTTGTCGGTCGGGCCCCGCACATCTCGGAATAACGCTAGCTCTGTTCGCAGAAATTCCTGCAGACGGTGTTCGTCGTCTGGGCTGTTTGCGTGTACCGCGGTGGGTAGTGTGGTGGAGTGACACGGCGGTTGTGGCGGTGGTGGTATGCTCTGCTGTGTCCGTGCCCATAGGTCTATACCGATCAGCATGGAGCTGTTTAATGTTGGCATAATTTGGAAGGTGTGGGTGTACGTGTGGCGGTACATGCTAACCGGACAGGTGATGACCCCTTGGATGGGTGAGCTTGACCCGTCGGCTAGATGTACGCTCCCGGTTGTGCTGGTGATGCGGTACCCTTGCTGCTCTAATTGCTGGGCGATGTCGGTGCCCACGAAGGAGGCCTCGGATCCGGTATCAATGAGCGCCTCCACGTGTAGTTGATGGATGCGTACGGACAGGTGCGGTCGTGGCGTGAATCTTATGTGCTGGGACGGGTCGCGACCGCCTTCTCGCCGGTCCCGTTGGCGTTTCCCGGAGGCGGGTGACAGTCCTTTGTGAGCACGCCATCCTTCCCGCATTGCGAGCAAAATTTGCGGGGTGGCCGTCGGCAATCGAAACGCGTATGCCCGCGTTGTTTGCAGCGCCAGCAGCACTCTTGGCGGTCGTACGTGGCGGCGGCGGCGGTGCTGGCCTTCGGTACGGACTGGCGGGTTCGGCACTGCTCCTCTATCTCCTCGATTCCGTCGACCCGTCGGAGGAGTTCTCCGGTTCGGTGGATGCTTTCCCGCGAGACGTGTAATTTGAATCGGGGATGCATGTTCTCATAGAGCATGTCGATTTGCTCGGCGGGGGAGTAGCCGCCGGCGCGGCGCATCATGGTGACCATCTCCGTGGCGAATTTGCGGTACGGTTCGTCGGCTCGCTGGAGCCGGGCCTGAATGTCGCGCACAAGTTGTTGTCGGAACCGGCGGGGCCAGAAATAATCACGGAAGTCCTTCCCAAAATCCTCCCACTCTAGCCATTGGTCGCGGTTATTTCGATACCATAGGAGGGCATCGCCCTTTAATAGCTCGGGCAGGCCGCTAAGCAATTGCTCGTCGGTCAAACGATACGCGGTCTTGAGCTCCTCTAACCGCTCCAGGAAGGCCACGGGATCCTTGCCGTCGAAATGGCATCCCCACTTTCGGATCTGATTCACGGCTTTTACGTGGGTCTGCACGGTTTCGGTGGGCGCGGTAGTTACCGAGATGGTCGGAACGATATTTGCTTCCGGCTGTGCGGTACGGAACATTTCGGGGTGTTGTGTCGCGTGGTTACTGATACGTCGCCGCAGTTCTTCGACCGAACCTCCTGTCTCGAGCCCGAGTTTATCGGCCTCGTCGATTAATTCGCTCTTGCTGAGCCGATAAATCCACTCTTTGGTCATCCCGTTATTTTCTTAGGTCTCGCACTTTACAAACTTATTCTCGGGTCGAGTCCCTGTTCGGGCGCCATAAAACAACCCGTATGTTGCGAACGCGCGAATCCAGCTCGTCGGTTGTCCGGGGTTCGCTGGGTCGGGTACGAGTAAATTGAGTCGAGACTTTGAAAATAAAGAGAGAATTTATTATAAGAGAAGTGAAGTTTTGACAATGGTATATCTGTGGCTCGGCGAAGCCGTGGATTTATCGGTTCGGAGGCGTACGGTAAATCGAACCGGCGTTTAGCGCGTGTGATAGCGAGACAGGCAGCGGGCCTGTCTAGGCACGCGGCGAGCGCGTGATGCTGCGTGACGTAGTCGCGCGCGCGAATTACCGTATTGGCGGTGAGTGCCGCGGTCGGCGCGGCGCGCGAAGTGTGATACGGCCGTACAAATGGCCGGTATGAAATCCGCGGGTCGGCACGGTGCCGCGGAATTGTGCAACGGATGTCCTCAGGATAGGCTCGGGTAGTAGGTGCCGGTGCGGGTGGGGTCGAGAACACTCGACGGAGGTAGAGAACGCTCTACCCCGCGCCCTTCCGCTACGGAGCTCCTGGTTGCTGGTTTTTAATCGGTCGAGAACGCTCGACGGAGACAGAGAACTCTCTACCCCTCGCGATTAATACCCGGATGGTATGGTTTAGGAGGCGACTACCGAGAACGCTCGGTGGAAACCGAGAACACTCGACTCCCTTGGTCTTGTCGCTGCTAGGAAACGGTTCGGGATGGTGTCTTTAGCGTCGGCTTATTGCTTCGGCTGCGGAATCCGGAATCGGTGTTCTGAGAAATCCGAGCGCCTTTTTATACCGGAAAAGTGCTCGGATTTCGGGAGAGGGAAATCATCCCCCGTTAGCGGGATGCGAGTGACGGGACGTTGGTGGGAGATCGGTCCCGACGTCACGCTTGCGCTCGGCAGTGCTCGGATCCTTTCGGAGGTCCTCGCCACCGCGAGGCCGTTAGCCTCAAGCGTTTATTAATGTGTGATTTAAAATAACGTGGGGCGCACCGCGCCCCGTTTGCCGTATCGACGGGTGTTCGTGTCCGGCGTGACGATGCCATTTTACGGGGTGCATCGTTACAACCTAAGACTTTATCCCTAACTCCATATTGACTACAAATTAAAATCAAACTCATTTTACAGAATCGGTTCAAAAATTATCAATGGAAACGTCAAAGATAATCACTATTAATCATTATATAGGGTGAGCAACATTAAATTGAACCCGTGTTCGATTTTATGCGTATCATTACGTATAATTCATAAAATTTCATTCCAATATAATCTACCGATTCTGCAGCTTACGTTATGGGTTCGGTTTTATGTTGCTCACCCTGTGCCACTCATTATCTGCCTTATTAAAACCTCTGAACTAATAATTCCGCATATAACCACAACCATTTACTTCAGCATGAGCATATGCAATATCGGGGACGCTTTAGGCAATGTATAGGGCGACCTCGTCGATTTTCGAATTTTTGAATGCGCCAATCAGAACGCATAATTTTTGGGGTTACTAGGTCACTGTCTGGTCTCTCACTCTTACGCTTGTAACGTCATTTGTTTTGAAACACTGAAGGTCTTGTATGTTGTCGGTGTGTTGTGTACTAATTTAAAAATTTTTATTGGTTAAAAATTTGTTCACAAATCTCTTACTGCCAAGAATTACATATTTAAACATTTTCTTATTAATAGAAGTAAGGTGAGCGGGGGCAAGTGCATACCCGAAAATTCAAAGTTTGTATTTACTCTCTTCCCACAAGTTTTCAAATTTTTATATAAAAATAAAACTTTGGCAACATGGCATATAAACTATACTTTATAGATGCATAAGGTCATTTTAAAAAAATTAAAAAAAATCAAGATAAAAAAATTACACTTTAGAATATTTCGTCTCAATGGTGCACTTGCCCCGGTTTTAAGACAAGTGTGACCTCGGTTGTTTCTCCAACCGTGCATAATATGACGAAGTCTTTGGTACAGGTGCAGACAGTTTTAATCAATACCTTTTCAATGGTTTTTGGAGATCCCTTTTTTTTACTTAATTTATAAATACTTAAAAATATAATGCTAAAACACACTAAATGAAATGAAAAACTCAGCTTTCAGAGTTACTTAATTACTTAATTAAACTTTTATTAGACAATTTTTTAACTTTTTTGAGTAAAAAATAGTTTTCCTTTCATGAAAAATTTACTTACGAACAAGAATACACAATAAATGACTTAGTTCTTTTTATCATTTTCAATGTTATTTCTTTTTGTTTCTTAGTTTGCACTTCAGAAGTCTTCTTGGTTTTATTAGTTTCATTCTCTTTTTTCTACTCTTTTTTTGTTTTTACTTTCTTTTCTTTCGTCTTGTTTTTTTTATTTTCTGCTTGTTTATTCTTTTCAAGAAATTTTTCCATGTTATGAGTTCTGCACCTCTTGCTATTTTTCTCTTCTTCTTAACGGAATTAGGCTCTAAAGACTGGATTTTTATTTGAACAAGTAAAAGCTTTTCAAAGGACCGTGAAAGTTCTGGAGTGGATGACTGATCTGAGCGAGTACTTTGAGGAGAATTTTCAAGAGAAGTGTCAAATGTTCGAGAAGTAAAAGGCTGGTTCTCAAAAGAGCTTTCTTGAGCATCTGGTGCTTTATTGTTTATGTTGTCTTGAGCTTCTTCTACATCCAAGGGAGGAACTTGATCATTATTTTGCGACTGACTTCTCTTGAAAATTGTCCATCTTTGCAGAGTTATAGGATCGTAAGCTTCATCTGGAATGATACTTGAATTGAATGGTGTAATGCCAGCTTTTTTGAAACCATTTTTAATGATGTTGGGATACAAGTTCTGCCACAAAACTCCAATCATTTTTGAGAAAGTTTTTTGGGCAGTTTTTTATCAATGTTACGCCGCTGCCATTTAACAAACTCTTGATCCCAATTATTTTTGAGAGATTTCATGACAGCTAGATCTAAAGGTTGCAAAAGATAACTACTATGCGGCGGTAAGTTTAACCCATTAACTGCCAAATTTTTTTTTTTTTTGAAATTTTTGGCCGGTCAGGCGTACCAAATATATTTTTTTGGCGCCGAGTGGTGTACGTAAAATTCCAAAATCCCCAAATGGGGATCGTGGCAGCTAATGGGTTAAGATGGATTTCATTCACGAGCCTTCTCAATAAGGGGTAAACTGACATGAGATTTGTATAATAAAGAAGGTTGGTTTAACAGACTCAACCAATCTCAAAAAGTATGTTCAAAAAAATTTTCAAAAAGAGTTTTCTCCATCCATCCGTTATCAGAAGCTGCGTATGTAGTACTCGGGAAACCAGTTCCTTTAGGAACTATCCACTGATCCCAAATATTTTTCCCCTTAAAAATGATCATTAGAGGGGTTTTTTCCCCAGCAGTATTGCACGTAAACAAGACACTTATGTTTTTCCTTCCCGGACTGCTAGTCACTCTTGTTGCATTAGTACCAATAGCTCCCACAACCTTAGTCTTGCTTAGATCTTTACAAAATGATGTATCATCCAAATTCCAAATACTTTTAGACTTATCAGATAAATTTAGTTCTTGAATTATCATTAAGTAGTTCAAAATATTCATTAATGATGAATAGATCACAACTTTGTCTACGTGTTATCTTTTGGGTTTGAGGCTTTTTATGGGATGACTTGTGGCGTTTTTTAAACAGGATAAACTAATCGTCGCCGGGTCGACCATCTTTGAAGGAAGTTGGAATATTATTTTCTTTCACATATTCCGCAGTATCTAAAACTTCTGTTCTTGATAAGCCAAAATCATATTTCTCAAGAGTTCTTATTCCATTTGCTAATTTTTTTTCTTCCACTAGGGGTATAGCAGTTGATCGGCCAAAAGATTGAGACTTCTTACCTCGTCGCTGTTTTAGATGATCAAATAGGGTAGTCTTTGGTATGCTAAATTTTTTAACCGCAGATACAACAGTTTCTTTATCAGAGTGAACAAAATGTAAGGCCTCGTCCAACTTTTTTTTCTTGGATATCCTGGCGTATTGTTAACCTTCTATGGTGCTCGATCGCTTTTTGAAACGAGTTTGAACGTAGTTTCTTACCATTTTCTCAATAAAACTGGGCAAAAAAAAACAGTTTTTGATTCAGTAAAAAGGCTAAAGATAGTGAAAAACTTCAAAAAACTTAAACAGAAAAATAAAAAGAAGCTTCACAGAAACAAAAATGAATAATAAATTCACGGTCGCACTTGCCCTATAGTTTGAGTCACACTTCCCTCGGATGAGAGTTTAAAGAATCAACAATAAACAAATCGACAAATCAAGTGTAATAAAGATTGAAAGAAAAACACAAATAGAATTGTTAATGTTACAGAAATAATGCTAACTATAATAAATACTTACAAGTTTTATTTTTTTCACATGAACTGATGATGAATTTAAACAACATGACTATCACAACTTGACATCAAAGTTTATTTTGTAATATTAACTGTTTACTGCACTGAGCTACCGATTGACAATAGCGAGCGCTTTAGCAGTGAAAATTTGCACGATTGCGTCTACTCAACATATCGCTAAAGCGCGCTCTATGTCCTGTTATCTGCAACGTTATACAGTTGTGAACTGTGTGTAAACGAACTGTGCGCAAAAAGAATTGTGCGCGCAACTGCACTGTGTCCAATTTAACAGACATTGAATTAAAAAATATTATTAATAATACATTTGTAAAAATTTAAAAAACACATTTTACATGCATTTACGTGTGTGTATGTAGTAATTTATATTTAAAATATGTGTTGTGTCCAAAAGCAATGATGTCTAACTGAACTGTGAGCAAATTATATGTGTTCAAATGAACAGTGCGCAACTGAAACGTATCCAATCGAACGGTGTGCAACTTTATGTGCCTAATAGAACAGTGTGCAAATGCAATGTGTCCAATTGTACTGTGTACAAGTGAAAGCTTCTCGTATAATTATATGGTGGATAAAGTTATCCAACTTAACAAATTTTTAATAGAAACTTTTTTATCAGAAAACATTCTTGGCTATAGTATTTAGAAATTTATACATATATAAAAAGATCCGAAATCACATAATTTTTATTTTTATCAGAAAAAGACTTAATAAAAATGTATCAATTTATGTTTCTCTTTTATTTCTTTTAACAATAAAATTAAATTAAATTACTTGATGAACATGACCTAGATATAATAGAAAAATTCTCTACCATTTGTAATTTTTATAATAATTAGTGAGGAATTAATAGGAATAATTAAAAGATCTGCGAATGACCATGCATCCATGCGATTCAGTAACAAAAGACAGTCAAATGTTACACATTATTGGCGATTGTTGAAAGCACATTTCTTCTCACATCTCGCTGCACTTGTAGCAATTACAATCGGCAAGTGACGCTGGATTATTTTTTCTTCGTCGCGTCTTTTGCTATTACATGGAGTGTTCCGTTTGATACCACATTGATATTGACCACATTGTGATTAATCACGAACATTGTCCCAGATTGATCACAGTCCTGATTGACTATCTCTCAATTAACCCTGGTCTCAATTAAGTACATTGATATTGACCATGTTGCAATTGGTCACGTTATTGACTATAATTCTGATTTGATTATTCATCACTATTTATACCATTGTATGATCCTATATAGGTTTTAGACACTCTATGCAAAATTAGGTATTCCTTCTTTCTATTTTCAGGGCAAAACAATTTTCATCCATTATTGTACAGTTTTATGGATTTTCCTCACGTTAGAAATTTTGTGATCAATTGCAATATGATCATCAACATAATTAATTAGATCATTATCAACATGGTAAAATGTGTACCAGTCGATTAATTAAGTAAAATTTTTCATTCATCATTATTAATTAAATTCTCATTAATTATTACAAAAATCACAAAATAAAGGATTTTTGTATTTAATTTAATCCACTCTATCAACTCACGAACAGTATTATATCTATTATTAAACACTTTATAGATATTATATTTAAAAGTAATAATAACAATGAACGAATATAAACGAAAAAAAATTCTTGCAGCCAAATAATGAATACCTAATAACAATAAAGCTGGAACAAATTGCCGCAAAACATGATCTCATTGTTTATGTGAATCAAGTACAAAAACTAATCATAGACAAACTTGTCAAACATCATTGGAGTTTCAATCTCAAAATATGTGCTACATTCGAAATGATGAAGAAACGTGTGCTGAATATACCACAAACTACAAAAGAATTATTGGAATTAGGTGAGGTTATTGATCAGTCACTTCGAGTATTGTTAGTTTTACTGCAATTATTGTAATAGTGCAAAAAGTTATTATTTTATATTAAATTTTGCATTAAAATTACAAGTTGATATAATTAAAATTATATATTGACTTTTACTTTAAAGTTAAATATTTGAAAATTTCTCCTTTCTTTTTCTTTTTAATTAAAATAGATTACTAAGGAACAATTATTTAGAATTAATCTGAGTTTTGTTGAAATATATTGCAAATCATATAAAAGAATCTAAAAGATTTGTTTTAATGTAAATTTATTTTACGAATAAATATTCACAATATTCATCTTGTAAATAAGTTCTTTTTATAGATAAATAATTATTTTAAGACTATTCAAGTTTTATTTGTAAAGCAGCTGCAAATGCAAGTAGTGACAGATAGCGCTAGCGACCAGCGCAGGCGCTGGAAGTGGCGCTATCGAAGATATCGGCGCTGATATACAGGAAACACGTGTCGAGAATCTTTCTCGAAGGATCGGAGCAAAGCTCCGATATTACGTAAATATGCAACTTCCCTTCGAGAAGTGATTGCGCTCGAATGTAAAAGTCGGTCACGGGAGTCTCGAGTGTGGTGTCTATTTCCAGTCTAATTTTTATGCGATGTCTTTATCTGAAATATATTTTCTCTCTTGATTTAAATAATTCTGGTTTATATGAGTTATTTTACGAGTAACTAAACACATTAAAGAATTTAATCAACTTTAACTGGAAGAACGTCAAAATCATAAATGTGGAACATAATTTCTAAAAAAGACTGATAAGTGAGATGATCTACATAAAATGCCAAACACATGATATTAATTCTCAGAAAGACACCGAGTTGGTTGGCACTTATGCCAATATTATTTGAATTTGTGAACTTTCCTTTCTTTTCAGCTTCTTTAGAGAGAGAGGGAGAGGGAAAGGGAGAGGGTTAGAGAAGTGGAAGGAGGAAAAGAGGGAATGGGAGTAGGAGAGGGGGATGGCGAGAAGAAGGGAGGGGGAGGGAGAGAGGGAGGAGAGGGGGAGAAACAGAGAGAGCCGATAGGGAGGGGGAGAGAAGAGGAAGGGGAGGGGGAAAGAGGAGGGAGGGAGGGAGGGGGAGGGAGAGAGAGATTGATTGATTGATCTTTATTAGCTTTAAAGGCGATCATTCTCTTTACCAGTAGTATTTTTACAATTCAAATGAAAGGCATTAGTTGACGTCAAACTGGCAACATGATTGGTGAGCTGCGAGCCGACTTGGTTTGTCAGACTTACACCGCAGTGATTCACCAATTTTTGAAATCGAAATTCGATTTACATTTTTGGAGTTAATAAATCTAATCTCCATTTATAAGATGAAGAATTTATTGCGAAAAATATTACCTCAGCCAGGATTCGAACCTGGAACTCCCCCATTCCGTGCGGGTGTCATATCAATTCGACCACCGAGGCATGATAATATTTCAGGAAAATGGAGGCAATAACTATCGTGCAAACTGGCAGTTGATACATTTATTAAAAACACAACGTTTCGACCATAGGATTTGGTCCTTTTCAAGTGTATAATTTACAATGATGCCGCAAAAATTACATTATATAATAAAATAAAACTGCGATGTTACAGAGATGTCTAGATAAAAAGACGCGTCAATAGTGCATGACTGATAAAATGAGAAATCATTCACACGACAGAGAGAGAGAGAGGGGGGGGAGACAGACAGACAGAGAGAGAGAGAGAGAGAGAGAGAGAGAGAATGATCTTTATTTAGCAAGATACTAAATAATTAAAGCAAACTAATAATTAAAATAACTATTTTATCCTCGTTATCACATAGTCTCTTAACATACGTTTAAATATTACTAATCTTGTACATTCTTTTATATCCGTTGGTAACGCATTATATAAGCTTAATCCCTCATAGAATATGCTCCTCTGTGCACCGGCTGTTTTTCGAAATTGAATTTCAATGTTACCAGCCTGTCGTGTTAACATTACATCCCCACTTCCCACTGCCCTACATTTACCTCTTAAGTACTCCGGCAACAAATTATTAAGAATTTTAAAAATAAATATGCATACACTATAACGTAGTCTTTGCCTTATTGACTTATGAATTGTAACGCTTGCAGCATATGCTCCACTCTCGTATACCGATTACAATGTAAGATAGCTCTCATTGCCCGATTCTGTGCTTTTTGTAAGTCACCCATTTGTGTTTCTCCTATTGCAATTAACAATGTAGCACAATATTCAAAGTGAGGTGCTATGATTATCTTATATATCATATACCTAGTGTATGCCGAGATAAAATTACCTATTTTATTTAGGAAACTCGTCTTTTTTCCTATTTTCTTTAGCATGTAATCACAATGGTCTTTAAATGTAAGTCTATCATTATTCCTAGATACTTCATAATTTCCACACGTTCTATTTCAGTCTTATCCATACATTTCAGTGTAATACTGCTTCTCAGCTCTTTCCTTATACTTCTAACTATCATATATTTCGTTTTTTCTGCGTTCATTTTTAACTTATGTATATTCATCCAATCTTCTACTACATTGAATGCCATATTCATTTTTCTCTCTAACTCAGTACTACTTTCTCCTGTTACATATATTAAGGTATCATCTGCAAACATTTTTATATTACATCCTTCTGAACAAATTCTGATTATATCATTTATATATACTATAAATAACAATAGTCTCAAAACAGATCCTTGCGGTACTCCATACTCTGTAGCCAATCTAGAGCAATTATTATTAAATCGAACCTGTTGTGTTCTATTCCCTAAATAAGATCTCAGCCATTCTAGAACCATTCCTCTAATTCCGTATTGCTCTAATTTCCCTAATAATCTTTCTCTATCTACCGTTTCAAATGCTCGCTTAAGATCCATGAAAATTACCCCCACCATTTTTCTTTCACTAATTATCAGTTTCCATTCGTCAATGATGGTGTGAATTGCTGTTTCACATGAATAATATTTTCTAAAGCACGACTGACATTCTGTTATAATACTATTATTTTCCAAATACATTTCCAGTTGTTCTTTCACTACTAGTTCTAACACTTTCTCAAATGTTGGTAACATATTAATAGGCCTATATTCACTTGCTTTCCTAGTCTTTTCTATTTTTGGAATCGGTATTATTGTAGATGTTTTCCAACTGTCCGGACAGCAACCTTCCCTCAAAGAATCATTTATTATATTAACAAATTCTTCTTTTATCGTGTAAAATGCTACCTTTAATATCTCACTAGTTATTTCTTCTTCCGTGCCCTTCTTTTTTGGCAACCTCATAACAATTTCCTCTAACTGTTTTACCTCAAGTGCCTCAAACTTTTCCATAGTTCCTCTATTTTCAATAATACCCATAATTTTTTTATCCGTTTCCCCGAACTTTCCACCTTTTATCGACTTTACTATATCATTTATACTCTGTATGTAATATAAATTAAACTTATCAGCTATATTGCATCCCTCATTATTGTTTACTATTTCAAAATCTATATCTTTTACTTCCTTTATACCTACTGATTCGCCTCTAATTATTTCTTTCAAAGTTTTCCACATACTTGTCGGATTATCTCTATTATCATCTATCATATTCTCATAGTATTCCTTTTTCTTTATTCTAATTAATTTAACTACTGCATTCCTTTTAATTTTAAATTGTAACCAGTTTTGTTCTGTATCAGTATATAACGCTTTCATGTAAGCCTCATCCCTTTTAGCCACTGCTTCTCTTATTTCATCTGAGAACCATTTTTTCCTTCCCATATTTTTGAAATTCTAAATTTCTTTCTAGGGGCTGTGACATATAACGCTTCTACTATATTATTAACGAATTTCTCCGCTCTTATACTAACAAGGGGAACACCAGGATTTGTCCCCTCCGATTTGGCTGAATTTTATATATGTTATAGTTCAGCCCTCCCACTAAACCGTGGTAAAAGGATACGATGCACCTCTCAAGTATTCGCGAGAAAAACGCGTTCAAAGATTTCTATGTTGGTAATGTACCAAACGGTAAGTGTAGTTTGTCAAGCAGCGGCGTGGTGTAGTGAGTAAGGCGTCGGACTAGAATGTTGCATGTTGCTGGTTCGAATCTTACTTTTATAATTTTTTTTTTTTTATTGTATTATATTGTATATGTTTTATTTTTAATATTTAATTCTAAAAATTAATGTATTAAACAATTTTACAAAATTTAAAAATATAATTTATATTTTTATACGTTGCGTTTCTTAAAATTAAAATTTAATTAACACACACACATATTTATTATTAATTGTAAATTGTCATTGTAAATTTACGTTATTAAACTAAAATTTATTTGTTATGTAATAAATATATTTAAAATTATATTTTATTCTTAAAATAATTTTTAATATAATTTATATTTATATTTTTACAGTGTCGCAAAGAACCACACAAAGAAAACAAATTCTCAGGATCAAGAGACACGGTAGTGTCTTGTGCTAAGTCCGCGCAAGCACAAGACAGACACTACCGTGTCTTATTACGCGAGTCGGTCAGTTGAGAGCACTCAATATTTCTGGTTTTCATATATCCGCTCAACGGATTGAGTTCTAAGTAATCTCAATCGATAGAGCGGGGTCGAATTATATAAGAAAAGTGTTTTTATTTTTGAGCTACATGCTCTATAAATCGAGTTATTACGACGCAAAGTCAAAATGTGAAAAATATCAATTAAGAAACGTCGTCGTCGTCGTCGTCGACCGCTCAGATTTTACTGTTGTGGCATTCGACATCAGATCGCGCTAGTGACGCTCTGGAAATTTTGGCTAGAGGGGCTGCGGTGAGGGGCGAAAAAATGTGCTAAAGTGTTGGCAAGGGGGGCCGCGGTCAGGGACGAAGAAATGTGCTAAATTGTCGGCAAGGGGAGCAGCGGTGAGGGGTGAAGAAATGTGTTATACAGGACGTTTTTAAGACACGTTTACTATAACGTAGTATGATCGATAATCGACAGTAAGTGATGTCGATAATCGATCGACAGTAAGTGACGTCGATAAACGTAAGCTAGGTTATTAGCGGCGACGATTATTATTGTATTTGCACATGCAATAACACAAATTTTCTTTCGCTCTCGTTATCACGCATTCACTCTCTCTCTTTCACTCATTACTTTTTCTCTAATCTTTTATTTATCAGACCGATTAGTTAAAAAATTTCGAATAAAGTATATATATACGTGTTCTCAATAAAAATATGTTAAAAAAAAAATAAATAAAGTTATTCAAGCGTATTTTCCTTAGACCTTGTAAATCATGTCCAGCTAAAGTACAGTTTTACTTCTTAAAAGGATCTCGTTACACCGTGCACAAATATATGATAATGATTATAATAAAATATAATAAATAGTATAAATAAATATGAATAAATAGTGTATTCAATAGAAAAAAGTATAAGTATAAAAAATAGAATAAAGTATAAGTAGAAAAATTATATGTGTATATTATAAATACACATATACACATGTGTATATTATATATACACAAAAAATCGAACTGATGTACAAAAAAGAGTGATATCTCTAAAAAAATTACCTTTTTAAAAAAAGGTAAAAAAAAGGTGCTAAGTCCGCGTCAAAAAGTATCTTTGCAAAATAGTATAGTATTATTAACTCTAAAAAACAATTAAAAAACCTATTTCCAAAAGAGTGTGATATTAATCTACATACATAAGTTATTTTAATCCAAACAAAATAGTTTATTTTAAACCATAAAAAAACTATAAGTTATTTAATTATACGTTCCACAAAAATAATGATATCAACAAAATTGTGCTAAGTAAAAATAAAAATTTAAAAAAATATTTTTAAAAAAGTTCCAAATAATAAAAAAATAGTTTTAATTTTTTTTAGTATATCCTACTAAAATACTGATATCGAGAAATAAAAATAAAAAAAAAACAAAAAACAAATAATGTAAAAATATAAAATTAAAAATTATTTACAAAATTATTTACAAAAAAATAAAAATTAAAAATTAATAAAAAAATATAAAAATGTATATAAAAATTGAAAATTAATATAAAAATAAAAAATTTAATTAAAAGACTTAGCTCTGCTACAAAATGTTATTTTAAAAATTAGCAGCGCTAAGTCTTTTGATTAAATTTTTTATTTTTATATTAATTTTCAATTTTTATATACATTTTTATATTTTTTCATTAATTTTTAATTTTTATTTTTTTGTAAATAATTTTTAATTTTATATTTTTACATTATTTGTTTTTTGTTTTTTTTTTATTTTTATTTCTCGATATCAGTATTTTAGTAGGATATACTAAAAAAAATTAAAACTATTTTTTTATTATTTGGAACTTTTTTTAAAATATTTTTTTAAATTTTTATTTTTACTTAGCACAATTTTGTTGATATCATTATTTTTGTGGAACGTATAATTAAATAACTTATAGTTTTTTTATGGTTTAAAATAAACTATTTTGTTTGGATTAAAATAACTTATGTATGTAGATTAATATCACACTCTTTTGGAAATAGGTTTTTTAATTGTTTTTTAGAGTTAATAATACTATACTATTTTGCAAAGATACTTTTTGACGCGGACTTAGCACCTTTTTTTTACCTTTTTTTAAAAAGGTAATTTTTTTAGAGATAGATAGTACAAGAGCCTTCGATCTCTCGTAACAGATAGAAGATGTTTATTTTTTCCGCCGATTCATCCGCGCGCGGGTGAAGAGCAATTACTAACACTCGCTTAATTAATGGCTTTATTTCCAATCCGTCAATCTTTGGTTACAGTCTCGCTCGCACGATCGTTAAGTGCCGATAAAACAACTTCGAGGATGTCTCGCGTACGTCCGCACTCTCGATGCTCCGCTCTCTTACTCCGGCTAGAACGATAGAATTCGCGGATCCGCGACACTAACCACCGCATAATCAACCTATCAGCGATCGACATCGCCAGCCTGGCAAGCTACCAATTGCGATGCTCGTTAGGAAGCGAAACTATGCGTTTTTTCTATCGTTTCTTGCGGGGCTAACGTATGAGAGCAAAAACACCTTCGAAACGACTTGTTCAAAAGAAATAACAACTAGAAGAGAAAGCGAACGAATTCTCGAATGTTCGTTATAAGGCAGTAAAATGCTAGAATCTTCAACATACCGCCCGCCTCGCATGCATAACGAATGCGAAATTTTTCAATGATCGGATCAATCAAATACATAGGCACGCCGAGACTGGTCACCAGCTTATTATCGCCAAAGTTACAAAGAGCGCAACTTAAATCTAGGAGAGAACGCAACTTACACCTAGTATAGAACGCAACTTACATCTAGTATAGAACGCAACTTAAACCTAGTATGGAACGCAACTTAAACCTAGTATGGAACGCAATTTAAATCTAGCAATCAAATTTCAGTATTTACAGGCAACCGATAAAGTTGAGTAATAGGTCGCTTGAACGTAGAGCGCGCAGTACGAAGAGTAACTACTCTAACGAGCCCGTCAGATCCCGGATGAATCTGTTGAATTCGTGCGAGTTCCCATTTACTCGGAGGGAGTAACGGATTTTTGAGTATTACAAGCTCGCCTATTTTAATATTAAGCATAGGTTTCATCCATTTTCTTCTCTGTTGCAGAGAGTGTAAGAAATCTTGCGACCACGCATACCAGATTTGCTCATGCATGGCGCACACGAGTTGCCATCGAGATAATCGATTCGGATCGATCGTGAGTACTGATTCCTCCGGAGGAGCTACTAGCGGTCGGCCTATTAAAAAATGGCCCGGAGTGAGCGCGGATAAGTCGTTCGGATCGTCGCTGAGAGCCGTGATAGGGCGCGAATTTAGACACGCTTTTATTTGACATAAGAGCGTCGCGAACTCAGCCTGTGAGAGCTCCGGCAACTCTCCGGAGATGTTTTTACACTTTTGACTCCAGCCTCCCAAAGACCGCCGAAATGAGGCGCAGCAGAGGGGATAAATTCCCAATCTACGCCGTCCTCAGCGAGAACGTCTCGGAGGGAAGATTCCCGCATAAGCGAGTCAAAATGACGCTTCAACTCACGATCGGCACCATGAAAATTTGTTCCGTTGTCGCTATATAACTTTCTCGATAACCCTCTCCGGCTAGCGAATCTCTTAAAAGCAGCAAGAAACCCAGTAGTTGAATAATCATCGACGTATTCTAAGTGAATGGCCTTAGTAACAAGGCAGACGAATAACGCAATACAATACTTCCGAGTTCTCTGTCCGCGACCGACAAACGGAGTAATGTTAAAGAGCCCAGCATAGTTCACTCCTGTATGCGAAAATAGAGGAGATGGATTAACACGAGAGTAAGGAAGGCTCTCTATGAGCTGACAAGAAAGTGCTGAATGACGAGCGCAAATAACGCATTGGCGAATTTGAGCCTTTACTGCGCTACGCCCTTTCAATAGCCAATAGCGTTGGCGAAGCGTTCGAAGAACTAATTGAGCTCCCCCATGGAGCGTAGTCTTATGCGTTTGATCAATGATAAGTTCAGAAATGCGACTCCTTGGAACGATAATCGGGTTTTGCTCGTCGTAACCAAGCGCAGCATTTTTCAACCGCCCACCCAGGCGGAGTAGAGAATCCTCCCCTATGAACGGGTTTAAGGATTGCAACTGACTAGATTTAGCAACGGAGGCCCCTTTTCTCAACGAATCAAATTCTTTAGAGAATTCAAGGAGGAAGGACAGTAACTGACAACAAACTGGCAGAATTGATATGTTGGTTGAACATTATTTATTGCTACTACGTTTCGACTATAGGTTTTGGTCCTTATCAAGTATATCTACAAATATGTAACTAAATGAAATAACACGTATTTAGGCGCAATGTAATACAATTGAAAATAAAGACTCACATTACAATCAATCTGGTAGAAACATGATGACTCAACTATGTGTTTTCAAGTAACATTTTGTTGAGAATTATACGTGTGAGAATTAGACGTGTAAGACGTCTGTCGCTGGTGACAACGAACACTAGACTGATGGATGATTATGAATATCTTAGTGTCAAATAGGATAAAATTATAATAAATAACTATAAATATAAAAAGAGAAAAATCTAAGAATATACAATATATAAAAGTATAAGAGTCGGGTCAATACTCTAAAATGTCAACAATAAATAAGTGAGGAGATGTCAATATATAAAATTAAATAAAGAAAAAGGTAAAACGGAAGAACAATGTATAACAGTGTAACAATCAGGTCAATATTATAAAAGTTGAATAATAAATAAGCGCAGACAAAACATAAAAGATCGAAGTTATAAAATATTCAAGAGTCCGTCGTAAATGGCCGTTAAATTTTCGGTATCCTTTTGGGAATTGATAGCGGAAACACTTCTCTTAATAAAAAGCATCTCCGCTATTTCCCTTTTTCTTCTATGTGTTTCTCTGTGTAAAATTTTTGGGTTGTCCCAATCGAATTCATGGCACAAAGACAATTTGTGATTGCTTACGACTGATTTATTCGTTGTCTGTTTTTTAATGTCCTTAGTTTTCGTTTAATCGAGTTACTAAGTGTCGTTTTGTTTGTCCTATATAACATGCATCGCAGCTCAAACAATCAATCTCATAAACAATATTGGTATTATTAAAACATTTAGTGAATCTTTTCCATTCTTTATGATGCAATTCAATTTATTGGAAATCGAGTAGATGACTTTAAGACCGGTTTTATTCAAGATCCGTTCTATGCTTCTGGCAGTTTCGTGATTAAACGGTATAACTATGCAATTATTGGAGTCAAAGGGAATAGTGTCTTGTGTGCTATTCTGTCTGTGTTGTATTTCTTTCAGTCTTTTGTTAATGTGGTGATTGATTATATGTTGCGGGTATAGGTTGTTGTGTAAAATTTTTTTGATAATGTTAATATTGTTAGTGTGAAATCTTTCATCCGAAAGAAGGATAGCTCTATCGACAAGGTGAGTGATGGTGTTTTTCTTGTGTTTAAACGGGTGGTTGGAGAAGTAGTTTAAGTATCTTCCGGAGAAAGTAGGTTTTTGGTACCAATTTGTGATAAGTGTGCTATTGTCTCTAATAATGGTTTCTTACATTTATAATATCACCATTGACTTAGAAATATGGTGCCTCCATCGAAAGGATTTTTCAATTACACAACAGCACAATATGGATGGAATAACACAAGACGGCTCAAGTTATGGATATCCACCCAAAAAAAGAGGTGCTCATTAAAACAACAGCTAACATTTTTAATAAGATGCAGGAAATACGACATACTTCCTCCACACATTCTCAATTTGCGTATTAACATCGCGCTTTATAGTAGAAAATCTACAAGTAAAAATCTGTTAAAGCAACGCACTCAGAGATCTATGTTGAATCTGGAAATTAAAGACGCTCATAGCAAAATTACTCTTACAAACAAAAAACTCACACAATTAGAAAACAATCTCGCTTCTCAATTTCCTCACAATTTAATTAACAAGTTTTACACACATAATAAACGAAAAATTGACGCTTTTAATATCTCTTGTAAACACAGATCCATCAAAAAATTCAACCACCTTTTAAAAAAACAAAACATCTCATACAACCCTTTCAAAAACATAGATACCACAAAATGGATCATCAATATAAGCGATAAACGAATTCCAGATGCAACATTGAATTTCTTAGGCTTAGGTGACAGGTTCGCGCTTCCTTTAGACAAGAAAGACATTAAGGACCGCATAAACTACTCAACCGCAATTATCAAGAACTTCGAAAACGTTTCTCAAAAATTAGATACAAAAATCGCGGATTCCGCTCGCAGCTCGATAAGCAATGTCATAACCAACTTTTTAAACACAGAAAAACACTTAAATTTAACTGATAAATCCATTTTAAACGAACATTATGAATGCAAAAAATTTTTTAAACAAAACAAAAACCTATTAATAACTAGAGCCGATAAAGGGCAAGTTACAGTCGTAATGGAACAAAAAAAAATACGATGAACAAATGAACACGTTATTAAATGACACAACAACTTACAAAAAACTAAAAAGAGACCCCACTAGATCTATACAAAACAACTTAAACGAATTAATTAAAACATGGAAATCAAATTCAATCATAGATGAATACACTTATAAAACACTGCGTTGCACCAAAGGAAACCTCCCCAGATGCTATGGACTGCCGAAGATTCACAAGAATGGATATCCACTTCGCATTATTGTATCGGCATCTGGGAGTCCGTTATACAATGTTGCGAAATATCTTCACCAGATACTTGAAAGATCTATCCCGAAGCCGAATTCACATATTAAAGACAGTTGGACTCTCGCCAAAAACTTAAAAAACACTTATATTCACCCCAGTCATTTTCTCCTATCCTTGGATGTCACCGCACTATATAATAACATTCCTAAAGAACTAATTTTAAAAGCTATAGAAACTCGTTGGAATCATATTGCACCGTCCACTAAATTCAATCTACAACAATTCCTTTTGGCCATAAATACAGTACTTTCTTCCACAAGTTTCGGCTTCGGGGGATCTTTCTACAAACAAATCTTCGGCAGTCCTATGGGGTCTCCATTATCCCCCATATTAGCTGACATCGTAATGGATGATCTGGAAACACAATGCTTAAAACATCTCAATTGCACGATCCCGGTATTCTATCGATATGTAAATGACATTTTCATGATTGCTCCCACATCCGAAATCATCACCATTCTGGACACTTTCAATAACTACCTTCCACGCCTCAATTTCACATACGAACTAGAAAAAAACGACTCAATCTCCTTCCTTGACACCACCATTATTAGAGACAATAGCACATTTATCACAAATTGGTACCAAAAACCTACTTTCTCCGGAAGATACTTAAACTACCTCTCCAACCACCCGTTTAAACACAAGAAAAACAACATCACTCACCTTGTCGACAGAGCCATCCTTCTTTCAGATGAAAGATTTCACACTAACAACATTAACATTATCAAAAAAATTTTACACAACAACCTATACCCGCAACATATAATCAATCACCACATTAACAAAAGACTGAAAGAAATACAACACAGACAGAATAGCACACAAGACACTATTCCCTTTGACTCCAATAATTGCATAGTTATACCGTTTAATCACGAAACTGCCAGAAGCATAGAACGGATCTTGAATAAAACCGGTCTTAAAGTCATCTACTCGATTTCTAATAAATTGAATTGCATCATAAAGAATGGAAAAGATTCACTAAATGTTTTTAATAATACCAATATTGTTTATGAGATTGATTGTTTGAGCTGCGATGCATGTTATATAGGACAAACAAAACGACACTTAGTAACTCGATTAAACGAACACTAAGGACATTAAAAAACAGACAACGAATAAATCAGTCGTAAGCAATCACAGATTGTCTTTGTGCCATGAATTCGATTGGGACAACCCAAAAATTTTACACAGAGAAACACATAGAAGAAAAAGGGAAATAGCGGAGATGCTTTTTATTAAGAGAAGTGTTTCCGCTATCAATTCCCAAAAGGATACCGAAAATTTAACGGCCATTTACGACGGACTCTTGAATATTTTATAACTTCGATCTTTTATGTTTTGTCTGCGCTTATTTATTATTCAACTTTTATAATATTGACCTGATTGTTACACTGTTATACATTGTTCTTCCGTTTTACCTTTTTCTTTATTTAATTTTATATATTGACATCTCCTCACTTATTTATTGTTGACATTTTAGAGTATTGACCCGACTCTTATACTTTTATATATTGTATATTCTTAGATTTTTCTCTTTTTATATTTATAGTTATTTATTATAATTTTATCCTATTTGACACTAAGATATTCATAATCATCCATCAGTCTAGTGTTCGTTGTCACCAGCGACAGACGTCTTACACGTCTAATTCTCACACGTATAATTCTCAACAAAATGTTACTTGAAAACACATAGTTGAGTCATCATGTTTCTACCAGATTGATTGTAATGTGAGTCTTTATTTTCAATTGTATTACATTGCGCCTAAATACGTGTTATTTCATTTAGTTACATATTTGTAGATATACTTGATAAGGACCAAAACCTATGGTCGAAACGTAGTAGCAATAAATAATGTTCAACCAACATATCAATTCTGCCAGTTTGTTGTCAGTTACTGTCCTTCCTCCTTGAATTTTTCATCACTGGCAAAGAAAAGATTCTTATCTTTAGAGAATGATCTCTTCTGAACGTAGAGAATCCAGAATGACTCGGCGGTTCGAAGCTCTTCGACAGTTAACGACGAAAGAGCCGAAGATGAGACAGAGCCCTTTGCACGAGCAACGAATCTGAGCACATACGCGGTGACTCGAACTAATTTTGTCCAGTTAGAAAATCGATAAAGAAGATCCCACTCGACGTCTCTTGCCACGTGAAGGACGACGGATTTGCGGGTCTCTACCGATACTTGTTAAGCAACGCTGGCCTCAAGCGGGCTAGAGACATCATAATTCGGCCACGACGTTGAAGGCAGATGAAGCCATGAAGGCCCCGTCCACCACAGTGGATATGACAATAATTCCGAGGCGGATAGACCGCGAGAGGCACAATCAGCAGGGTTATCTTCAGAAGGGACATGATTCCAGCGTGCTGAAGGCAAATTATTTCGTATCGCGGATACGCGATTGGCTACGTAAGTCGTCCATTTAGACGGATGTTGTCTCAACCATGCTAGTGTGATGGAAGAATCCGTCCATCCGTAGATTGGAGTCGAAAGTAATCGTAAAGAGTGAAGAGCCCACTTAATGAGTCTGCTAAGAAGAACGACAGCATTAAGCTCCAATCGCGGGATACTGACTGTTTTCACAGGAGCAACTTTAGTTTTTGCAGCGAGTAAACTGATTTGATAACTCTCCAATGAATGGAAAACTCTAAGATAAATAACGGCGGCATAAGCTCGATTAGATGCGTCTGCGAACCCGTGTATTTCGATGGCTAAATTGTCAGGATGTTGGCCGGTCCATCGCGGTATTCGCACTTTACTCAATGATTCTAAATCATCAACATAATCGCTCCACCGCTGACGTAACATATCGGGTAGAGGTGTATCCCAATCGCAGTGTAGAATCCACAATTCTTGTAGCAAGATCTTAGCGGTTATGACCATCGGAGCGGCCCAACCGAGTGGGTCGTAAAGCTTAGCGATAAATGACAGCATGGACCGTTTTGTTGGCGCGCTTGGCGCAGACGAATTAACGATGAATCGAAAGGCATTTTCCTGAGGAAGCCCGAGAATCTTAAGTGATTCATCTTTCATGATGAGATGGTCGGTCACCTCTGTCTGACCGGTGAAAATATCCTTTAGAAACTCGCGAGAATTCGACGCCCATTTGCGGAGTTGAAAGCCTCCCCTTTTCAAAAGCTCAATGAGTTGAGTGCGGGATTCGATTAACGATGGGACATCGTTGGCCCCGAATAAAGTGTCGTCCACATATATGGAGTCCTTCAGAATGGAAACAGCAGCGGGATAACTCGAACCGTCATCGAGCGCGAGTTGCTTCAAAACGCGCATGGCGAGATACGGAGCTGGCGCGAGACCGTACGTAACGGTAAGAAGGCGAAAATGCTTAATTGGCTCTTCATTCGATGGACGCCAAAGAATTCGTTGGAAGTCAGAATCGCGAGGGTGCATTAAGATTTGACGAAACATTTTTGCAATATCCGCGGTAGATACGTAACACCATTGGCGCCATCGAAGCAAGATCGCCGGCAGATCCTGCTGTAGCTTTGGTCCTACCAGCAAGTGATCGTTAAGGGACGAGCCGTTTCGCGTTTTGCACGAAGCGTTAAAAACGACTCTCAATCTGGTCGTACAGCTATCCTCACGCACAACCGGATGCGGGATATAAACGGGAATAAAATCCGTTTTTTCCGCACTATCGACTCGGGTCATGTGACCGAGAGAAAGGTATTCGTCCAAGAAATCATGATACTGAGAACGGACTTCGGAACGCGACTGCAACCGTGCTTCCATTCTGCTGTAAAGCGAGAGCGCGATGGACAACGACTACCCGATATCAATCGGCGGAGGATGTTTAAATGGTAGCCGAACAACATATCGACCGTTCGAAGTGCGATTGTGTGTGTCGGCAAAGTGTTGTTCACATCTCTTCTCCTCTTCGGTAAGAGGAGTCGGCAGAGAAATCTCCTCATCCTCCCAAAATTTTTGAAGCAACGAGCTAACGTCTTGCTCCAAAACGCAATTCAAAACTGAAGCTTCCTCAGAAGCAGATTTGGTACAACCGGTAGGACCGGACAAAATCCAACCGAGAGAGATCAATTGAGCGGTGGGAGTACCGAGCGGACCTTTTTTTTGCGGAGGAGGGGAAAATCTTCTGTGCACGACTCTTGATTCGACAACCGTGAGGTCCAAAGACCCCCGGTCCCCGGCACAAGGCCGAAAGACACCCGAGTGCCCGTACACCCGGGTAGTGCGGGATTCGATCATAGATACATCGCAGGAAGATTCTACCATAATCACCTACTCACTAAAAACTCCTCCTCAGGCATTTAGCCTACCTAAGAAAACAGCGGGAGCTCTGGAAGCATTGTGTGCATACATCAGAGACTCCCGCTCTCATGCGGAGTTACTCTTCCCATCCGATCGGGTGATCCATTCACAGTATTATGTACACCTATGTACACACCTTATCTATCTATTATTATTATTTGTATATACACACCCTATGCTATGTAATAGCATATACATGTACCCTATACTGGATATATTCGTTGTTATAATAGGACACCCTGTATATATATACATGTTTATCTACACCTATGTTTGCAATGTGCGTGCGCACCCGCACGCCCAACCCAGACGTGCCCCCATTGTTATGCCCGCTCAGGTCAGGGACCCTGCGCACAGAACATGCAGGCACCTGCATGCGCACGCGTGCGCACACGCACACACACATACTTGCATTCCTATCTATCCAGAAGGATCAGTGGAGGGCGGCGGCAGCGGCGCTCGCTGCCGCTCCCTCTCCGCTTCCTCCTTTACTTTCATAACTGCCTCGCAGTACTCGGAGAAGGCTGTCCAACCCTCGCGGGAGGCTATCGCGTTCTCAAGCAGGGGCCCCAGCTCTAAATTTGGTCCTACCACTTCCACCAGCCTGGCCCGTTGCGCGGACCATGCGGAGCACTCAGCCAAGGTGTGCTGAGCCGATCCTCCTGGCTCGCACAGTGCGAGCACCCGGAGGACTCGGCCCTGCCTATTCTGTACAAGAATGCATTAAAACATCCATGTCCCGTGACTATCTGCGTTGTCCTGAATGTCAGCTCCCCTACGGATCTTTCCAGCCAGTTCTTAAGACGAGGAACCAGGGCTTCCGCAACTCTAACCCCTGAGCGCGATTGGTCGGTACCCCTTAGCCTCCTCCGCCACTCCGTAAGCGCGCGGCTCCTTTCCGCGGATTTGATCGCGTTTTTCTCCCTCTCCGGAAGGGGGGTCTTGATCCTACTCCTCCCACTCCTCCCTAGCCTCTCGCAAGCGGAAGTACGTTCTCTGCAGTCTCTTGGCCGCTATATCCACCGGCACGATGCCGGAAAGGATGGCGGCTGCCCTATGCGATACCGTACGATAGGCTGAGATTACTCTAAGCGAGAGTGACCTCTGGACCCTCGCGATATTTCCTCGTATGTAACGGTCTTTGCACACAGCGCTGGCCCACACAAGAGCTCCATACATGATGACCGAGTGGACAACTTCCGCGTATAATCGCCTTCGTCGTCCACCCGGCCCCCGCAAATTAGGCATGATTCTGCTCAGGGCAGCCGCCATCCCCTCCACTTTCGGGAGCAGTCGTCGAAAATGCTCCCCAAAGCACCAACGACTGTCGATCGTTAGACCTAAGTATCGTATGGTCCGCCCCATTTTTATACTCGTCCCCTCTACGCGTATACTTCCCTCCGGGATTGGGTCCGTACGTCTAACAAAAACTGTAGCCTCCGTCTTAGGAAGGGGCCACACAGGAGCTCCATACATGATGAGCTCCATACCCTTCAGGCCCAGGCTGCATATTTCTTCGATAATCTTTGCAACTGCCGTCTCCGTTTTAGTCGTTGCGTCCCGGAAAGTGTTTCCGCCGGCAACTACGATCGTATCATCCGCGTAGCAGATCGCTCTGCACTCTTCCGGCAGCCTTACCCGCAGTACCGAATCGTACGCGACGTTCCACAGGGTCGGCCCAAGGACCGAACCCTGCGGAACCCCGCGCGTTATCCGTCGTGTGCGTACCTTACCCTGGCTGTCTAGATATGACAGCGCCCGCTCGTATCCAGGTATGCCGCTAGAATCGCCCTGAGGTACCCTGGAACTCCTTTTGTGGCCAGCGCCTCCATTATCACCACCCATGGAATGGTGTTGAAGGCGTTCTTTATGTCGAGCTCGACCGCGCCGTTCCCCATGCATCCAGAGTCTGCCTCACCGTCGCCCGAAGAGACAGCACCGCGTCGATTGTTGACTTTCCTCGCCTAAACCCGTATTGGAGAGGTGACAGACCGTCCGAGTCTTCTAGGTACCTCTGCAGTCTGGCCACCACGACTCTCTCCAACAACTTTCCGCCTTCATCGAGCAGGCAGAAAGGCATGGGTCCTTTCTGACATGGGTCTGTACGATGTGGGTTGACCGTCCATTTTGCTGGGCTTCTTCAGGAGAACCAGCCTGGCCCTCTTCCACGTTGCAGGGAATTGTCCTTCTCTTAGGCACCCGGTAAAGCAGCTGGCCCACTTGTCGGCCAGCATTCCCATGGTCCCCACCATAACCCTGTCGTGGATGCCGTCCGGCCCCGGCGCTCTTCCGCCCCGGATCTTTCTGGCTGCCGCCTCCACTTCGTCAGCTGTTACCGACATATCTGGGTCCCATGCCGAGACGATGTTTGTGTCTCGGTTGGTCGTTCCCGTCGGAAACAGGTAGTCGATGATGCCGTTCACCTCGTGTGCCGGCAGTGTCTCGCATACCGGCGGACCAGCTGTTTGCAGCCTCTTCATCACGATTTTATAGGGCTTTCCCCATGGGTCGTCATCGATCGTGGCGAGCAGCTCGTCCCAAGCCTTCTTCTTCGCCTTCATAACGGCATTTCTAAGCGCTTTCCTAGCCGCCCTCAGCTCTTGATCCATACGCCTCTGATCCCTCGATGGAGCTCTTCCCCTCGCCCTTGTGGCCCTTCTCCAGCACCTTACAGATTCCGCGCGCAGCGCCGCGATTTCAGCGTTCCACCAGTAGGTAGATCTCCGCCCCTTAGGTCCCCTTGAGCGTGGCATAGCGACTTCTGACGCCTGATGGAGAGTCGCGCCGAGCCATTTTGCCAGATCTTCCCCTGTTGCTGTCTCGTTATTTGGGGCAGCCCACATCCTTGCTTCCACTGCCGCCCTCAGCAGGTCCATATTTATTTTATCTAGCTGCCACTTAGAAAATGCTCTTGTTCCGCTATTGCCCGTGCGTTCGGCATTTCGCTGAGTGCCGAGCTCAATGACCACATACCTATGGTCTGAAAGCGTCTCCGTCTCCTGATCGACCCTCCACCTGGTGACCAGCCTTGCTGCTGCTGGATTCGCCCAGGTCACGTCGACCACCGACTTACCTCTGGGGTGTACACAGTAGGGCTGGGAATTTCTGGATAGTCGGATATCCGGATATCCGGATAGTGACGTCATAAAGTATTCGTAATCCGAATAGCGGATATCCGAATTATCGGATATCTGCTATCTGAATATTCGTTTTTATTTTTATTTATCTATTAGGAATTTGGCCTTTAGTTACACTGTATTAACACTTATAATATTCTTTATATATTTACTGACCTTTAATTATTATTGCTTACATTTTAGAACATTGACCTGGTTTCTCTATTTAGTTTTACTGCCTTTCGTGTTCGTAGGATAATACGGTAAACACAATCAATTTTGTATAATTTTGCCAATGTTCGCGAGTAGTTTTCTGTATCTGTACTTTGATAAATGTACAATCAACATGGCTCCGAGTAAAGTATGGCAACATTTTAATACTTCTAATAAAAATAAAGAAGCTACTTGTAAATAGTAAGAATTGAACTTTAATTCGCCTTTTTTACGGTCATACCAAGATCTTTATTTGGCCAATCAATGATCTGCGAAATCGCAGTACACAATTAAACATAAGTTGCGCGTCGACACTGTCGCCCTTAAACGCAACCACAATCACCAACTTAAAATCAATTTGATTTCAAATGTTGGTGTTAATAAGACCCCCCATCCCCTACATATAAATAATTTATTGCGAAAAATATTACCTCAGTGGTTGCGTTTAAGGACGACAGTGTCGACGCGCAACTTATGTTTTCTAATTGTGTACTGCGATTTCGCAGATCATTGATTGGCCAAATAAAGATCTTGGTATGACCGTAAAAAAGGCGAATTAAAGTTCAATTCTTACTATTTAGTAATACGCGGTCATGATTGTATTAATTGTCTACTTGTAAATATTGTGATGAAGTATTAAAACACCATGGATCTACATCATGTCTATGGAACCATTATAATTACAAGCATAACCACAGGAATGGTGTAGATGCTGCACATTCCGAAGATAATTCATCATCAAGGAAAGGTAGTTCAAGTTTCTGTTATGTATTAAATGACTCTTGTGATAAATCTGACGAAAACACTTCATCTGAATTACCTATAAAAAAACGCAAAACTCGTAACTTCTGAACTTCTGAAATGACAAAAGTACGAGTTGTAAGTAAGGAACGTCAGGAACTTATTACTCAAGGACTAACTGAAATGATAGCAATGGACTTACTACCACTATCATTTGTTGAAAATGAAGGATTTAAATTTTTCATGTCTATTATCGAACCTGAATACAGAACTCCGAGTCGAAAAACTATTGCAGGTAAATATTTATATGATATGCGTGTGTGTGCGTGTGTATGTGTTTATTATTTGATAAAGATTATTGATTACAGGTAGAATCCAGACGTTATATAATAATAAGGTGGATGAAGCGAAAAAAATTATCGATGCACAGTCAACGCTAGCTTTTACTACTGATTGTTGGACATCGAGAACACAGCAAGCCTATATGACTGTTACAGCACAATATTTGGATTCACATTGGATACCGCAATCTGTAAATTTATTAACCGAAGAGCTTTCAGAAAGAGCTTTCAGAAAGTCACACGGCAGTTAATTTAGAAGCTTGTATTCGAGACACTTTGGAAGAATGGAATGCAGCAGAGAAATTATCAGCTATAGTTCACGATAATGCTTCTAATATAACAAATGCTGTTAAACTTTTAGAGGTTGATGGGATTAGAAGCTCCCCTTGTGTTGCACACACACTTCAATTGAGTATAAACAAAGGCCTAAATTTACCTGACTGCAAATCTATTATAACAAAAGTCTCCGAAGTAATTAGCGCATTTAACCATTCATTTAAGCGTACCACTGCTCTTGAGAAACATTTGGAACAAACAAACAAACCCGTCTTGAGCCTTATACAGAGCTGTCCTACTCGTTGGAATTCGACCCATGCTATGCTAGAGAGATTTGAAGAATTGAGACCTTCGATAGTTGCGGTTCTTTCTGATCGCTCGATTTTTAATAATGCAACAGCTAAAAAATTAGAACTTCGTGAAGAAGATTGGGAGAATATTAATTTACTAACATCACTTCTTCAACCGCTTAAAATAGCAACAACTGTGATATGCGCTGACCAAACAATTACAATATCACTTGTACGACCTATAGTCCATAGTTTAATAAATAAACATCTAAAAACAAACAAAAAGGATCTTCAACTTGTCAAAAATTTTAAATGTGTAGTTGTTGCTGATTTGAAAAAACGTTTTCATTTTGAAGATGATCTTTCCTTAGAATTAAAAGATGGTATTCAAGTTTTCCAAATAGCAAGTTTTTTAGATCCACGCTATAAAAATTTACAATTTGAAGAATCTGAAAATGATCGAAAACGAATCAAGAATATTGTTCAAGAAATGTTTGATGAAATCAAGGAAATGAAGTCATCTGCAGAAAATAAAACGCGAACAGCCATGGATCTTTTATTAGACATTAGATTTGATGAAGAATCTGAAGCCAACGAGTTTGAATGTTATTTACAAGAACCTCAGATACATCACAATGCGAATCCAAGTGTTTGGTGGAAAGATCACGAAGCTACGTTCCCTAACATAGCAAAAATTGCTAAAAAATTTTTGGCAATACCAGCAACATCAACAAGTTCCGAAAGAGTATTTTCAAGCGCAGGAAATATAGTAAGACCAGCACGAAACTGCTTAACATCGTACATGGATTCTTCATTGATATTTTACATCAAAATAAAAAAGTATGGTCCACAAGACTACAAAATAGTACCAAAGTTAAGGACTGAATGTTTTCGAAAAGAATAATTTAAAAGAATATGACAATGTACTAGTTTCGTTTTTGTTAATAATAAGTATTAATAATAAATTAATAATAAGTTTTTGTTAATAATTAAGTTTTGTTTAATGTTTAGTTTGATAAAGTTTGATTACGTTTCTACTTACAGATTTAATAAAAGGACATTTCATTGTTTTGTATAATTACTATTGTTCCGCATCCGGCTCGAAGGACCATTAAATGTTGACGCGCCAATTAGAAAAGTTCGCGAAGGATTGCGTGATCCGGAGATCAAGTGCACGGAATAAATTCAGAAGTCCTTTCGTGAAACACAAGTAGTTTTATTGACTGCTCCGTATTACAGAGGCCGATAGCTCGGGCACTCGACTGTCGCGTAGCGTTGCTTCTCTCGCACTGCCCGAATCCGCGGACAGGAATTTTATCGCTCTGAAATCGAGCTGTTGTCTAGTGGTCGATCAGTACCTTAGCGCGTGATTTTCACGCATTCCCGAGAAACTCGACGTACGAACTTTCCGCCGAGCCTGGCTTTGATCACGCGCGGCAGTCGTGTGCCAGAGAATCAATACATGAAAAAAGGGCATACATCGCTCGCGACTAACCTTCGCGAAATATTGAATCCTTCGAGAAATCCGGAACATACCGCCCGCCTCGCATCCGGAGAGGAGGCGAAACGCCAGCCGATTTCAATCGACAGAATTCTATTGTTTTCCTGAACTATACAGGAACAGAGCTTGAACGGAGATTTCCGCAAGATTGTACGATGAGAAATGCTTAAGAGTAAGAAAATGGTAATGAAGAGCTAACAATAATAATAAGTAAAGGTTTCGTTATGTACAAGTGAGCGCAACTTTCTATTCGCACGAATCCTCTAGAAAGGATTTTATCCCGATGTGTCAGGCGCGGATGACATCGGTAGCTTGCAAATTTGGGCTATTGGTCGTTTGTATTGAGAGGCGGCTGTACGCAAAGTAACGACGCGAACATACCCATCCGAACCCGGATGCACTTGAATTACACGCGCTAGCTCCCACTTCGAAGGGGGAAGCAGCGGATTCTTTACGGCAACCAAATCGTTTACCTCGATAGCTGGCCGCGGCACAGCCCACTTCTTCCGAGCCTGCAAAGAGGTGCAGGTAATCTTTCGACCAAGAGCGCCAAATCTGCTCCTGCATCGATCGCACTAGCTGCCATCGTGACAGTCGGTTGGCATTAATATCAAGCACTGACTCCTCCGGTACGGCAACAAGGGGGCGTCCTATCAAAAAATGACCCGGCGTCAAGGCGGACAAATCGCTAGGATCGTCGCTGAGAGCGGCTATCGGGCGCGAATTTAAACACGCCTCGACCTGACAAAGCAGCGTCGCAAATTCGGTCTTGGAGAGCGTGCGGGATCCGATAACTCGTTTGAGATGGAATTTTAAACTCTTAACGCCCGCTTCCCAAAGCCCTCCGAAATGCGGGGCGGCAGCCGGAATAAAATGCCATCGAACTTCATCATTTGCGAGGGCGACCTGTAACGCAGGGTCCGAACTCACAGTCCGGAAATGAACGCGAAGTTCGTTGTCCGCGCCATGAAAATTGGTACCGTTATCGCTGTACATGTGTGACGGCAATCCGCGTCGACTGGCAAATCGAGCGAAAGCGGCAAGGAAGCCGGCGGTAGAATAATCTTCTACAACCTCTAAATGTATCGCCTTCGTTGCGAGGCAGACAAACAAGGCGACATAATGTTTGACTATTCTTTGACCACGGCCCACTACTGGGATAATGCCGAACGGGCCGGCGTAATCGACGCCTGTATGGGAAAACGGCGGCGATGGGTTTACTCGCGAAGGCGGTAAATCTCCCATCAACTGCGCAGACGTTTTCGCGGATTGACGCGCGCAAGTCACGCATTGACGGATATGCGCTTTAACGAGATTACGGCCGCCTATAATCCAATACTTTTGTCTGAGAGTACGCAACGTAAGTTGCGTACCTCCGTGAAGAGTAGCTCGATGAGCGTGATCAGTGAGGAGTTCCGAAACGCGATGTCTCGGTAGCAATACGGGGTGTTTCTCGGTAAATCGGATGGCGGCGTTTTTCAACCGCCCGCCAAGGCGGAGTAATGAATCAGTTCCCATAATGGGATGGAGCGCTCGCAGAGAGCTAGATTTCGACACCGGAAGGTGGTTTGTTGTTTCGTCCCATTCTTTCGAAAAGTGAGTTTGTTGCGCGAGTCTGAACCAAAATTCAGCAGCTTCACGCAACTCGGAGACCTTTATCGGCAACCCTTCTTTCGGCAGGAAGGAGATTCTCCTCTTTAAATTTTCAACGAATCGGCGAATATATGCCGTTATTCTGACGAGCCGAGTCCAGCTCGAGTATCTATGAAGGAGCTCCCACTCGTGCGCACCTTCGAGATGGTGTGTGGTAGATTTTCGCTGTTCGGCTGAGACTTGTTCCGCAATCGTCGCGTCAATCACGGGGTTATGTTTCGGCCAGGAGGTAGAGGGTTCTTGCAACCAAGGCGGACCAGACCACCACAGGTGATGAGACGCGAGTTCCGTGGCCGAAAGCCCACGCGAGGCACAATCGGCCGGATTGTCTCGGGAGGGGACGTGATTCCAGCTAACGGTAGATAGCGACGTCTGTAATTCAGAAACGCGATTCGCGATATAAGTGGTCCACGTCGAAGGATGCTGTTTTAACCAGGCTAATACTATCATGGAGTCGGTCCATCCGTAAATCGGAACGTGCGATAAGGAGAGGGATTTTCTTATCCACAGGAGCATCCGACCCAACAGGACAACCGCGTTCAACTCGAGGCGCGGGATGCTAAGCGTTTTGACGGGAGCGACTTTCGTTTTCGCGCAAATAAAGCTGACCTTAAAGTTAGTCGCGGAGTGCACCACCCTTAGATACGCGACCGCCGCGTAGGCGCGGTTGGAGGCGTCGGCGAAGCCGTGCACCTCCAGCCACAAGTTGTCTCGGTGCTGACCGGTCCAGCGGGGGATACAGACCCCCGTAAGGTGTGGCAAGTCGGAGGTATAACTCAGCCAACGCTGCACCAAGTCATTTGGGATCGGATCGTCCCACTCGCCTCTAAGTAACCAAAGCTCTTGGAGCAAAATTTTCGCGACAATTACAACCGGAGCTGCCCAGCCCAACGGATCGTAGAGTTTCGCGATAAAGGATAAAATGGATCGTCTCGTTGGATTAGTCGTCGTAGGCGGAGATGTCACGAAACGAAAGAAATCTTCGCGCGGTAGCCACGATAAGCCTAAAATTTTAAGGGTCTCGTCATTCGCGAGAACGTGATCCGCGTGATCATGTTGATCGCCGGGGATGTCGTCTAAAAGTTTCGATGAGTTCGCTGCCCACTTTCGCAGTTGGAACCCTCCCTTTTTCATTAAACCGGTTAACTGATCTCGCGCTGTACGCGCCTCGCGAATTTCGTCGGCGCCGAATAGCGCGTCATCGACATAAATTGAACGTTCGACAATCGGAGTCGCCACGGGAAACGCGTGACCTTCATCTGTCGCGAGCTGCTTGAGTACGCGCATCGCGAGATAGGGCGCGGGTGCCAACCCGTATGTAACCGTAAGTAATCGGAACGGTAGCAAAGATGATTCCGGCGTAGGTCGCCAAAGTATTCGCTGAAAGTCAGCGTCCGCAGGATCAATCAAGATTTGTCGAAACATCTCCGCTATGTCTGCGGTATATACGTAGCGCCATCGACGCCACCGAGCGATTATAGCCGGCAGATCCTGTTGTAGCTTCGGTCCGATCAGTAGGTGCTCGTTGAGCGACGTGCCGTCACGAGTCTTACGCGAAGCGTCAAAAACTACCCGCAGTTTCGTGGTAGCGCTGGAATCACGCAGAATGGCGTGATGAGGAAGGTACACGGGTGTATACGAGGGAGTCTCGTCTTCCCTGACGGGCTCCATGTGACCCAACGCGAGGTATTCACGAAGAAAGTCGTTATATGGAATGGTGATCTCCGGCCGGGATCGTAGCCTGCTCTCCGTTCGAGTGTACAGCGATCGTGCGATCGATAACGATTCGCCAATGTTGATTGGAGCATCTGACTTAAAAGGCAGTCGCACGACGTATCTGCCCTGCGACGTGCGAGAGTGAGTGGAAACAAAGTGTTTCTCGCATCGATCGTCCTCTGCTTTGAGAGGACGTTCTTCTGATACTTCCTCGACCTCCCAAAACTTACGTAACAACGAGTTCGTGACACACTCGGACGTGCATAGCAACACGTCAATGTCGTCTCCTCTGAGCGGGGCAGCACCGTTAGGACCAGATAAAATCCACCCGATGGCAGTTTTTTGAGCAGTGGGCGTGCCCAAAGGACCTTGACGTACCTCGCCCGCCAATAACGATCCATACAAATCAGCGCCGATTAGCAAGTGAATCGGATGTAGACTAGCGGGATTCGGATCGGCTAGCGGGAGGTCGTGAAGATGCGGCCACGTCGCGAGAGACCGAACCTGCGAAGCTGCGTATAACGTGATGCGCTGAAAGACGTACGCTGTCAGGGGGAACATCGGTGCAGATTGAGCGCTCGGGGTTAACTGCAGTGAGACCCTAGACTTCGCAAGACCGGTGTATTTTTCGCCGAAGCAGCGTATGCGGAGTTCGGCCCGTTGTCGGTTCGTGCGTAAAGTCTGACAAAGAGACTCGGAAATAAAACTGAAAGTCGATCCTTGATCGAGCAATGCGCGGACTCTAAAACAACGTCCTTCTAATGTATGAAGATCGACCCATGCGGTGGCTAACAGTACGTTAGGCGTATGAGCGACTTCCTTTTGCACCTTTTGCACGTGTGCAACGTTCGCAATACCGGTAACCGAAGAGGCGCTCGAAGGTGTTTTCTGCCTGAAACTGTCGACAGCTTGCCACGCGGGCGCGGGATCGGCGGATGCCGGCGTGGTTTCGCCTTCTTTGACATGTAACGTGGAATGATGCAGACGGCGGCAATGATTACATCGGAATTTACTGGGGCATTTCTGCGGAAAATGACCCGACCGGAGGCAATTATAACAGAGTTGCTTCTGTCTGACGAGCGCATGCCGCTGCGCGACCGATTTTGACAAAAATTCCTCGCATTTCGCTATGGAATGGTTTCCGGCGCAATTGACGCACTTTACTACCGACACATTATTGACTGTGGAGCGAGCTCGGCTCCGCGAATTATCGGACGCGGCCGTCGACGGCTCGGGGAAATCGGCAAGTCCGCGGATTCGCAACGTTAGAAATGCGTTGAGCTCCTTATATGACGGCGATTCCGTCGAACCGCTACGCTTCAAGCTCCATTCATTACGTGTCCTCGGACTAAACTTCTGCGAAATGAGATACACGAGGAGATCGTCCCATTGATCGACAGGACATCCGAGATTTGAAAGGGCGGCAAGCGCAGCCGACGCGGTGTCTCGCAATGTCTTTAAGTCTGCAATGCTCTCGCTTTTCATTTTTGGAAGGTTGACGAATGAATGAATGTGTGTATGTATCAACGCCTGTTTATCATCGTATTCGTCCAGCAGCAACTGCCACGCGGAGTCGTAATTCGCAGCCGTAATTTTTAAATTATTTATCAATAACGCGGCGCCTCCCTGAACACTCGACTTTAGATAATGAAATTTTTGTGTATTTGACAACGCGTCATTCGCCGCGATGAGAGATTCGAACGTGCTTCGGAAATTTTCCCTGTCGGCAAAATGACCCGAAAATTTCGGGAGCGCAATGCGCGGGAGGACCCTGCAACTGCAGGGAGGACTGAGAATTCGCGTCGCGATACGAAGAGTCAATGCTAGCGTCGTAAGCAGGAGCGTCCGTTTTTACAAAGCTACTTATCGCGTCGTGAAGAACATCCGCTGCGTCGTGGTAGGCATCCTCGGCTGCGTAGAACTCGTCGTCGGTGAAGTACGACAGCGTTTTTTGTCGTCAGCCGTCGCCAAGAGGCTGATTCTGTTGTGGAGCTGCTGCGCCTTCTCCCAATGCTCCTTCAAGTCAGCAAGTCGGCCTTTCGTTTTGGGGAGAGTGACGTTCGCCTTCGGAAGCTTCTTGTAATTTATTAGCACTCGCTTGATCAGCCTGATCGTGGTATTTTGCTCAAGGAGGACCTGCCGCAATTCGGCTGACATGGTAGCTGCCAGCTAGTCATAACGTCTTGGTTCGGTGGCGAGTGAGCCACCGGAAAAGATTGCGAGCGGAAGATAGCACGAAGAAGTGCGCGTAGGGCGCGAAGTCAGAGCTCAATGCAGCGCGCGGAGGCGCTGCGTCTTACCCCTTTCTTGCGTGTACTTTACGCGGCGAAGAGACGCTGCGACTCGTAGAAGCAAACGCGGGGCGTGTGCAGTACTAGCTCAAAATTTACTTCGCTGAGTGAACGTTCACTTGCACTAACTCCCGCTACGGTAATATTCGTGAAGAGTGTACGGTCGCACGTGGGGCGCTCGTGGAGTTCGAGTTCGCCGTACGAAGCTGCGCGACAATGCGGAGCGCGAGAGAGCGAGAAAGATATTGCACTATTCGTTAACTGTCTGTTTCACTATTGAGGTACCGATGCACTCGAACGACTCGACCTACGCGGCGGTCGCGTATCTAAGGGTGGTGCACTCCGCGACTAACTTTAAGGTCAGCCTTATTTGCGCGAAAACGAAAGTCGCTCCCGTCAAAACGCTTAGCATCCCGCGCCTCGAGTTGAACGCGGTTGTCCTGTTGGGTCGGATGCTCCTGTGGATAAGAAAATCCCTCTCCTTATCGCACGTTCCGATTTACGGATGGACCGACTCCATGATAGTATTAGCCTGGTTAAAACAGCATCCTTCGACGTGGACCACTTATATCGCGAATCGCGTTTCTGAATTACAGACGTCGCTATCTACCGTTAGCTGGAATCACGTCCCCTCCCGAGACAATTCGGCCGATTGTGTCTCGCGTGGGCTTTCGGCCACGGAACTCGCGTCTCATCACCTGTGGTGGTCTGGTCCGCCTTGGTTGCAAGAACCCTCTACCTCCTGGCCGAAACATAACCCCGTGATTGACGCCACGATTGCGGAACAAGTCTCAGCCGAACAGCGAAAATCTACCACACACCATCTCGAAGGTGCGCACGAGTGGGAGCTCCTTCATAGATACTCGAGCTGGACTCGGCTCGTCAGAATAACGGCATATATTCGCCGATTCGTTGAAAATTTAAAGAGGAGAATCTCCTTCCTGCCGAAAGAAGGGTTGCCGATAAAGGTCTCCGAGTTGCGTGAAGCTGCTGAATTTTGGTTCAGACTCGCGCAACAAACTCACTTTTCGAAAGAATGGGACGAAACAACAAACCACCTTCCGGTGTCGAAATCTAGCTCTCTGCGAGCGCTCCATCCCATTATGGGAACTGATTCATTACTCCGCCTTGGCGGGCGGTTGAAAAACGCCGCCATCCGATTTACCGAGAAACACCCCGTATTGCTACCGAGACATCGCGTTTCGGAACTCCTCACTGATCACGCTCATCGAGCTACTCTTCACGGAGGTACGCAACTTACGTTGCGTACTCTCAGACAAAAGTATTGGATTATAGGCGGCCGTAATCTCGTTAAAGCGCATATCCGTCAATGCGTGACTTGCGCGCGTCAATCCGCGAAAACGTCTGCGCAGTTGATGGGAGATTTACCGCCTTCGCGAGTAAACCCATCGCCGCCGTTTTCCCATACAGGCGTCGATTACGCCGGCCCGTTCGGCATTATCCCAGTAGTGGGCCGTGGTCAAAGAATAGTCAAACATTATGTCGCCTTGTTTGTCTGCCTCGCAACGAAGGCGATACATTTAGAGGTTGTAGAAGATTATTCTACCGCCGGCTTCCTTGCCGCTTTCGCTCGATTTGCCAGTCGACGCGGATTGCCGTCACACATGTACAGCGATAACGGTACCAATTTTCATGGCGCGGACAACGAACTTCGCGTTCATTTCCGGACTGTGAGTTCGGACCCTGCGTTACAGGTCGCCCTCGCAAATGATGAAGTTCGATGGCATTTTATTCCGGCTGCCGCCCCGCATTTCGGAGGGCTTTGGGAAGCGGGCGTTAAGAGTTTAAAATTCCATCTCAAACGAGTTATCGGATCCCGCACGCTCTCCAAGACCGAATTTGCGACGCTGCTTTGTCAGGTCGAGGCGTGTTTAAATTCGCGCCCGATAGCCGCTCTCAGCGACGATCCTAGCGATTTGTCCGCCTTGACGCCGGGTCATTTTTTGATAGGACGCCCCCTTGTTGCCGTACCGGAGGAGTCAGTGCTTGATATTAATGCCAACCGACTGTCACGATGGCAGCTAGTGCGATCGATGCAGGAGCAGATTTGGCGCTCTTGGTCGAAAGATTACCTGCACTCTTTGCAGGCTCGGAAGAAGTGGGCTGTGCCGCGGCCAGCTATCGAGGTAAACGATTTGGTTGCCGTAAAGAATCCGCTGCTTCCCCCTTCGAAGTGGGAGCTAGCGCGTGTAATTCAAGTGCATCCGGGTTCGGATGGGTATGTTCGCGTCGTTACTTTGCGTACAGCCGCCTCTCAATACAAACGACCAATAGCCCAAATTTGCAAGCTACCGATGTCATCCGCGCCTGACACATCGGGATAAAATCCTTTCTAGAGGATTCGTGCGAATAGAAAGTTGCGCTCACTTGTACATAACGAAACCTTTACTTATTATTATTGTTAGCTCTTCATTACCATTTTCTTACTCTTAAGCATTTCTCATCGTACAATCTTGCGGAAATCTCCGTTCAAGCTCTGTTCCTGTATAGTTCAGGAAAACAATAGAATTCTGTCGATTGAAATCGGCTGGCGTTTCGCCTCCTCTCCGGATGCGAGGCGGGCGGTATGTTCCGGATTTCTCGAAGGATTCAATATTTCGCGAAGGTTAGTCGCGAGCGATGTATGCCCTTTTTTCATGTATTGATTCTCTGGCACACGACTGCCGCGCGTGATCAAAGCCGGGCTCGGCGGAAAGTTCGTACGTCGAGTTTCTCGGGAATGCGTGAAAATCACGCGCTAAGGTACTGATCGACCACTAGACAACAACTCGATTTCAGAGCGATGAAATTCCTGTCCGCGGATTCGGGCAGTGCGAGAGAAGCAACGCTACGCGACAGTCGAGTGCCCGAGCTATCGGCCTCTGTAATACGGAGCAGTCAATAAAACTACTTGTGTTTCACGAAAGGACTTCTGTATTTATTCCGTGCACTTGATCTTCCGATCACGCAATCCTTCGCGAACTTTTCTAATTGGCGCGTCAACAACTATACATTTGTTAAAACGTTTAATATAAATATAAATAATTAAAATATAAAATAATTTTTTAAAATGATTTTCTGTGTCATTTCAGTTAAAAAGGCAAACCGGATATCCGCATTATTCGGATAATCCGGATTATTCGGATTATCCGGATTATTTTGTACAATTATTCAGGTATACGGATATCCGGATATCCGGATAGTTAAATTATTCGAGCTATCCGCCCAGCACTAGTACACAGGTTGGTGTTATGCCCTGGTTCAGGAGACTCAGTCCACTGGCTGCCGCCCAGTCGACCAGAATGCCTCCTCTACTATTGATCCCTGTATCCCAGCATCTCGATCTCGCGTTAAAATCTCCGGCGATCATGAGAGGTTTTCGTTGCCTCCCTATCACGGCGCTTAGGTCGTCCAGAAACCTCTCAAAAAGTGGGACACTTCTGGAGGGGGAAAAGTATGTGCCTACCACCACCATTCCTCCCCATTCGACCGCGACGTAGTTTCCTTTTTCGATAAATTTACACATACCTTTGTCTTCCGCACCAGGCCACCATATCGCCACTGATGGGGGATCCTCTGCCGCGGTCCACGACCGTGGGTCATCAGGAACACGGTACGGTTCCGCTATAATTGCAAGGGAGGCCCCTGTCTCCCGCATTGTCTGCAGGAGCAGATCTTGGGCCCCCCTTGCATGATTCGCGTTGAACTGAATAACTTTACGGCACATTTACGTTTTTCGTCTCCATCTTTTCTTCTCCTGCGATCCTCCGTGTCGCAGTTGTCCTTGCTGATGCGTCGTCTCTAGCGGGTTGGCAGGGTGGGCACTCCCTGCCACCGGCACGGTGTTCCGACTTCAGACCACGTTCCTTGCACACCGGGCAGCTAGGGCTTTTCCGGCAACGGTATGCCGCGTGTCCCTCTTCGCCACAGTTAAAACAACACGCAGATCTATCGGCTGTGCTGGGGCACCTCTGCCGTGCATGCCCCACCGCCCAACACTTGTAGCACTGGAGTGGACGTCGCTCCAGCAAGATCACCCTCGCCGACGACTACCCCACTCTCATCCGTCCGATCTCAGATACTTTGAGTGCGCACGTGAGCGGGCATCGGACCCAGATCGTGCCCAACCCGTTGCGGCCGATCCTAATCTCTCCCGTTCGAATTTCAGCCGCACTCACACTCCCGGCTCTGGCTAATGCCTCCACGACGTCCTCCGGTGTCACCGAGTCGTCCAAATCCAGAAGCCTTAGTTCTGCCCTGCGGGTCGGGCGGGTCACCCTGACTCCTTGCTCGCCCAGCACAGTCCGCAGTTGCGCTGCCAGCTGATCCGCCTTGTGGGCAGATTCCTCACCCGGAATCTCAATCAGTAAGGCCCCGGTGACCGCCCTCCTCATCCTAGTATCCTCGATCCCCATATCTTCAAGGGAGATTTCCTCCCTAGCCTTCTTTAAAATTTGGGCGTACGTTTGTCCAGCCTCTCCACCAATAATGGCCACAGCCGCCATTTTCGGAACCCTTCTGCGGGGGAAGCTCTCCCCCTATTCAAGGGAGGGGGTTCCCTGTTGCCCGTGGGTCGCTGCGCTCTTCTTTCCACCGTGCCTGGCCTGTCTCTAATTTCCTCCTTTCTCCTCTTTCTTCTCTTAGTCACCGCGCTCCACTCTTCCGTCGGTGTTGGCGGTGGTAGACTCGAAGAGTCCTCCTGTTCCCTCGTCAGTCCCTGCATGAAGGGAGGGGGTCTGGTTCCTCCATAACCTCTTCGCCCGCTGTCAGACTGTGTTCTACTCCGTCGATCAAACGTTCTGGGATCCTCCGGTGGGTCGATCCTCTTCGACACCCCTTTCAGAACAGGGCGGAATGCTGGAGGCAGCGCATTCGTCCGCTGCAACCTCTTTTCTAACGGTACGGGTTTGCGTTCCTTACCCAACGGGCCTCCACCGTTTACCCGCTCATCGGAGCTATCCATCGTCTCCCGGCCCTTCGTTCGTACACTCCGGTTTTTCCTCATAGGAGCAGGGGTCCGTTCGTCAGTGGAGTGAAACACTTCCTCTTCTCCGAATTTGCTCATCATCCTACCGAGTGCGATGGTCACTTCTTTTTTCCCCGAGTATGTTTTGTCCGTGGGCCTTTCCTTTAGCTTATTCCTTAATTCCTCATTTTCTTTTTCGAGAGCAGCGCACCTCTCTTTATAGGACTCCGTTCCTTCAGCACTTGACGCTCGTACCACCATTTTCTCCATTGCAGCCTTAGCCAAATAGATACCCTGCTTGATCTGTCGGTTAAAGTCCCCCTTTATCTTCGGGGACTTATATCGCGCCTCTTCCGCTTGATCAAGCAGTCTGCAGACCTCCGCTGCCATCTCCGCCATCGTCATAAGCTCCAGGTGAGCCACCTGGCTCTCAAACAGAGCTCTCTGCTCCGAGGTTAGTGTTCTTCTCTCCCTCTCCTTTGGGAGACCTTTCTTTTTCTTTAGAGGGTCCGCACTGTCGTACTCCTCCGCATCTTCATCCCATGTCGATTTGTTCCTCAAAGATTTAGCCTTCGCGCGAGTTTTCATGGGTTCCTGCGGGCTGGAGGAAACCTCTCTCTTCCTCTTATTCGCAGTCCCCGTAGTTGCACTGGTACTGCTGTCGGAGCTAAGCTCCATCACCTCTTGCACTCGTCCTGTCGCGCTGCTTGTTTCCGCGATCGCTTCGCCAGCTCGGGTATCAGACGCCTCTCCTGGCGTTTCATGCGCCTCAACTCTTTCCGCGCTGTTTCCTAGCGTCTTTGTCCCCTCAGCGATAGCCAATTCCGCCGAGGAGCTCGCCGGCAACTCCTCGGTTAGCCCTTTGTCGGATTCCGCGTTTCGCGCCGACCCATCGTGAGCAGGAACAATACCCACGGTTTGCCGGGTTCCAGGTACCCGAGACCCTGGACGGTCTTTTTCGTTATCCTTGTACATAGCCATTTTGTATATCTGGTTTGATTTACAAGGGTATCCTTCCCTTGCCCCGGGGATACATCCTTTCCCCGCTCGAGGTCACGACGGAAGGAGTAACCATTTGATATGCCACACGAGAAACCAGGTTTCTCATATTCATCTTCAGTACTGCAGAGAGTGAACATATCTTTTGTGCAATTCAAGCCATCTGGCGACAATCGGCTCATATGTAGCAGCTAGATGTTTTCGTTCTACTTGTTCTTATTCAGTTCTCTAGACCCTGTTTTATTTCCACTGATTTACCGGGAAGAATTTCACACGCAAAGGCCTCCGGCAAGGCTTAACCCTGCGTCGTTCAGTGGGCGAAGAACCTTGTACATGTGTCCACCAGGGTACTGTCCTTCTTACGTTGGGTTCCTTGACCCGACTCCGCACGGACTCATAGCCACGCACCACCGCGAGACGCGCAGCACCAGAACGCACCACCCCTAGCCGTGCATGTCCGGGCGGTACCGACAGGAGGCGCCTCCGCAAAACACCGCGGGCAGTGTTGCGAGACACCCCCATTCACAGCTACTCAAAGTCGCTGAGTTGCGACTCGTTCGTGACTCCTGCCGATGGACCGCAGAGGGTCAACAGACTGACGAGGATACTGCGGGAATTGGTGGCCCACCCGGCAGCACCGCGCCAAGGCCGTCCACGCGGCCCGCCAACGCCGGCGCACAGCGCAGCCGCGAAATTCTTATTGTTGCTCATTTTCTACCGAACGCCCCTGTTACCGGTCCAGAGACGTATGATTTTACCTCTATTATATTCTCTTCTTATACTAATCTTAATGCACTCTGTTTACAATTACATATATGCACATACACTATACACATAACTAAGTTCGCATGCAGTTCAAATAGGAGGGACTGCTCTCTTTATTATTAAATACTTAATAGTTCATTTGAGCGCTTGTGTAATTAAATCTTTATAAATCCTATCGCCGTTCATAGATACACGCCCGAATGGAGCTTGTGAGTTCAGTTCGCCATCTAGTGACATCCCACGCCCCTTGCAGAGGATATTGACGTCCTTCGTTCGCTAAGAGAAACGCTCTATGTCGCCGCACGATCCATGCCAACTCACGGTGCCATTTCGCATGCATGTTTCCTATTTTACTACTACACCATCGGTGACTGACTGTCTCGCGAGTGGGTCTTCCGTCTCCTATGCCATAGTTCATGCCCTGCGTGATGTCGCGAGTACAACATATCGCTGTCAGTTCAGTTTAACCTTACTCGTGCTTAAACTTCGATTTTTGCCACGGCTTCCGCCATGCGCATTCTCACCCGGAACAACTCCGCTGCTTCTGTTCCTGTCCATTCCCGCCGTATCTTTATTATTTATTGTTTAACTCATAATTTTAAGTTGCTCTTGCGCTTTTCCTACGTGATCTCTTGCGTCTGCGCGCAGTCCGATCACGTGATCATTTGCAGCATTTCCGGCAACCTGAACAGCAGAATAAATTATCTCCGGATCATTGCGATGCCCTATCCTCAAGTGCGCGCTCGCGCTCAGGCCAGTTGGTAGTCTTGATCCTCTGCCACGTGACCTACGCACTCCTTATGACCTTGTCTAGTCCCCGTAGGACGCGGTAATCGTCTCAGACGCCTAACGTACTTTGTCCATACGCACCTAACCTAACACTTGTCACATACTTCAAACATACTTGTACTCCTTTCTATTCCTTCTTTCCTTAATTATTCTAACTTATAAGGGGGAAAGAAGGCTCGATATATATCCTGGATGCTATTCGTATTCCAGTAGTATGCTCTATAAGCTTTGTTCTTCACTTTACTTTAAGCACTGTCAGATTCGCCTAGCCCCACTTCCGTCGCATGTATTTTGCCATACGCTTGCGCTATCGCCGCAGGGTTGCTTATAAGCATCTTTTCACTCTGCCTTCCTGATTTTAACGCTCTGACTGTGCTGACATCCACGTAGGTAACGTCTTATGCTACCCTAGCACGTCCAGTGTATCTTATCGCTAGTTTCCTGTTAAGGGGAGGAAATTAATCGATTTCTACGTACATTTCTACTGACTCCTGTACTCACGGATTAATATTTCTTCGTTTATTTATTTATCGCTTTACAGAGTGTTCTATACTACTTATTCTAACTATTCAGCATCACAGCCCGGGAGTATATCACGCGCGTGTACCATCAACGCGTGTACCGTCAGTCATCTCAGCGCACACCTTCACACCACTAATCAACGCACAGCAGTCACCTGCTACGACGAGTCATTTATACGCATTCCGAAACGGATTTCTCCAATATTTCTGCATTCGGACACGACACGGTTATGTGCTCGAGATATCTGTCAGCTATCTGTCCCGCCCGGTCACGTGGTTAACGCGCGACAGTCGCGCCAACCACCCGGAGCCCCTATCTACAGCCAAAAACGTATCTCGGAAATGCGCGCGTGTGCTCATCCATGTTTACCGCCCTGATCGTGCACACCATTGCCGCCAGCCCTGTCTTCGTTAGTCCATCGTGTCCGCCTATCTTATAATGCGCGCTCGCGCTCATGTGCGTTGGCTAACCCGCCGTGCACTTTATCGCGCACCGATGACATCTACGCTACTCTTCACAGCATCTAGCGCACAATAACAATTAATCAATATTTTTATGCACTTTCCGCAATGCCGTACCTCTTTTATGATCCTATCTGGTTTTCGTAGCGCGCTGTATTTGCAACTAACTTATATCATTTCCTATCAATATGTACCTAACCTAACATGTGTCGCTTATTACTTAACTTATTTTATTATACTTCCTGTGCTTCCTTATCTTTAATTACTCTCGCTTGTACCGAGAGATGGTTTAATATCTCCCCTCATTAACACTCGTGTTCCAATACAGGATAATATACTAATAAACTTTATTCCTCTATGCGCTTCGTATTTCCCACCGTCAGGTTCAACTAGCCTCACTACCAGTGCGGTTATTATTCCATGCATTTGCATTATTATCACAAATTCATTATATGCGTCTTAACTGCATCTTTCCACTCTACCTTCATTAATTTAGGGATTTGGCTGTTCTGACGACCACGCAAATATCGCACTTTGCTATGCAAGTACTAGTACGTCAGGAGCCTCTTTACTACTAATTTCTCAACTAAGGAGGGGAATTAAGCATTCTCTACATATATATTCACTATCTCCTGTACACACGAGTTTATATTTATTTAATTTATGCTGTACAAACTAGTTCTATATTAAATTCTTCTATCACTGTGTCCAGTCCGGAGGCACATCGTACGCGTGCACTATTTACGCACTGGTTTTCTTAACTCGCAGCTTCGCGTCGCTTCTCCCGTCCGCGCCGTAACTCAACGCACAAGATTCACCTACAACAACGGATCGTCCCAGCGTACTCCGGGGACGTTAACTCCGATTTTTCTCCTTCGGACACGGTACAATTGTATGCACGAGATATCTAACAGCCATCTGCACCCCTCGGTCACGCGGTCGACGTGCGGCCGTCACGCCAACCACCCGGGGCTCCTACCTACAGCCGAAACACATCTCGGAAATGCGTGTGCTCAACCAGGTTTGTAGCCCTGATAGTCTATACATTGCCGCCAACCTTGTCTTTCACTAATCTATTGTATCCGCCTATCTTACAATGTGCGCTCGTGTTCATGCGAGCAGGTCAACCTGATGCGCACTCGGATTCGCCTAGGCGACACTTATCCTACACATTACAACATTAAATACCACAAACAGTTAATTAATATCGACAACAGGACGCCTCCACGTAACAGTAGATTCTCTTTGTCGGTCCTTATTGCTTGAGCGTTCACTGTCTCACTCCGCCCATTCAGCATATAGCCCGTCTGTCCTCACTTATTTGCACCTTGTGCACTCGCCATGTCAACGGAAAACTGTCGATCACTCTTCTCTTTCACAGGTTATTTTGCAGCTTCCCCTGAAATCTGGCCTCTCATGGCCCCCATGGCTATTTACACGGGGTACATCCCTGCTTCCTGGGCTTATTACATTTACCACAACTTACATTCACACATGAAACGAGGAGTACTATCACTACCATTTGCCGAAGCCGCAACTTGCCACCTTGTCATTTTTGTTCTTGCAAAGACACTTAATTTTCATCAAAAGATATAACTTTCACCATCTCAGCAGTCTCCGTCACTGAGAATTGCTCTCTGCCTCACATTTTATCACCCAGATCCGAAAAATACCTCGTTTCGCGCACACATGTACGGAGCGTTCCAATACTCCACACCCCGATGAAATCGATCAGGGGACTGACCGTACCGAGCGAACCTTGACGTAGGTCGTTCATCAGAAGTGAGCCATAAAGATCTGCTCCGATCAAAAGATGTATTCGATGATGACTCGAGGGGTCAGGATCGGCGAGTGATAAGTCTCTTAAATGAGGCCACGACGTGACAGGCTGAATTCGCGACGCAGCGTACGACGTGAGGCGCGGAAATACGTAGGCATTCAAAGGAAACGCAGGCCTTGATTTGGTGCAAAGCGTTAATTGCAGTGTGACATACGATTTAGCGGAACCCATAAAGTTTTCTCCAAAACATCTTATTTGTAAATCGGTTCGCTTCCTTTTCGTGCGCAGTATCTGACAGAGTGATTCGGAAATGAAGCTATACGTGGTCCAGTACCATAGTGGTCCATACCCTTGGTCCAGTAACGCACGCACCTTAAAGCAACGACCTTCTGAGGTGTGAAGGTCAACCCACGCGGTCGCGAGGAGGATTTTTGGCGTAACGACGCTCGGCGTTTGTACTGTCAGCACATTCGCAACGGGCGCTTCGCTAGAAGCGGCTAGTGTGTTTAACTTCGTGGAAGAGACACCTTTCGCTTTCGTCGAATCAGAACTTTCGGTAATATCCGAGCTTTCGCTATTTACTGAGTGTAACAAAGAATGATGTGAGCAACTACAATGCGTGCATCGATATTTACTAGGACACTTGGGGGTGAAGTGGCCTGACCGTAAACAATTGAAACAAATCTTATGTTGGCGTGCAAAAGCACTGCGTTGAGCGGCAGATTTCTTTAGAAAATCCTCGCATTTAGAAACGGGATGACTGCCCGAGCAGCAAACGCATTTAATAACGGAGACATTATTGACGGATGAATGCGGTTTCTCAGTTTTGGAACGACCTATATCTGTCGATCGCTCGTGAAAATCCGATAATCCACGAATACGAAGCGTTAAGAAATCGTTAATGTCTTTGTAAGACGGTAGCTCATTTGTCGTGGAACGTTTCAAGTTCCATTCACTCCGAGTTCTCGCGCTGAACTTTTGAGCGATGAAATAAACTAGAATATCGTCCCACTGATTGATCGGACGCCCAAGATTACTCAATGCAGCTATCGATGCAGCCACTGTGTCGCGTAATTTTCTAAGTTCGCTCACGCTCTCTGTTTTCATGGTAGGCAGACTAACGAACGCATGCAAATGCGAATGTATCAACGTTTGTTTGTCGTCATATTCATCGACTAACAATTGCCATGCCGACTCATAGTTCGCGTCAGAAATTCGTAAATTATTAATTCTTAGCGCAGCGTCACCGATGACACTTGTTTTTAAATAGTGAAATTTTTGAATATTGGAGAGCGTGTCATTATTGATTACTAGAGACTCAAAGGTATTGCAAAAGCTCTCCCATTCTGTTAATTTACCGGAAAATTTTGGGAGCGAGATTCGAGGCAGCTTAAAGCAATTGTTGTTCGAATCACAAATGGAGGAATCAGTACTACGATTAACTTCATCGCTGTGAGTAAGAGAAAGTCGACTTATCGTTTCCTGAAGAGTATCAGCCGTGTCCTGGTAGATTTCCTCAGCGGTCAGGAATTCGCCAAGCGAAAAATAAGGCAGGGTCTTCTGCTCCTCGGCAGTTGCGATCTGCAGGATTTTGACGTGCAAGCTATGACAGGAAGCCCAGAGTGACTCCAGATGCTTGAGGCGCCCTTGCGTCTTCGGAAGCGTGATGTTGGCTTTTGAAAATTTCTTGAAGTTCACGATTACTCGCTTGAGCGAGTCGATTGTGGTATTTTGCTCAATTAGCAAATTTCGTAAGTCCGACATGTTGATGAGAAAGACCCGGACGGTCACGAATATACGAAAGTTTCCCTTTTCTAATAGTTCAAGGAAAGAGTCACTGAGACGCGTGACAGCGGCGTCGTCAGCATTTACAACACAGAGAACCGTCAAATGTCGCACCGCGGCGTAGATTTGCGGAATGCGAGACGCGTGATAGCGGCGTCGACGGAGTAAAGCACTTAGCACGCGAGTGGAAACACGAAATATTGTCCACAACGCGTGACCGATGTTCACGTGATAAACACGAAAGAGTCTCAGACGCGTGATAGTGGCGTCGACGGAGTAAGGCACTTAGCACACGAGTGGAAACACGAAATATTGTCCACAACGCGTGACCGATGTTCACGTGATGAACACGAAAGAGTCTCAGACGCGTGATACCGGCGTCGTAAGTGATTATGACACACAGAGCCGTCAAATTTCGCACCGCGGCGTAGATTTGCGGATGCAAGACGCGTGATAGCGGCGTCGACGGAGTAAGGCACTAACCCGACCGAATTCTCACGACGGGTTGCACTGGGCGAGAGTCTTGTGATTGCATTTTGTAAGAGTCAGTAGGGCGCGTAAACGCGAAAGAATTCGCCGAGAGCGACGTCGATGCACGTGCCGTGCGTGTGCGACACGCGCGGCACAACTCGGAGCAGAGCGGCCGGCGAGATACCTGTATCTATCGAACTCACTCGCGCTCACCAAAATGTCGATCCACCAACGCGAGCGGGTAAAGGACAGACGACGTGAGAGCACGAGCACTGCTTCGTAATGTATTTGCGGCACCGTACGTGCTCGTTAACAAACACCAGCCAAATAACTTTAAGTCTTACGTGCGAAGTGCCTTAATCCGACTCGAAGGACCATTCAATCTGTACAAGAGCCTTTGATCTCTCGTAACAGATAGAAGATGTTTATTTTTTTCGCCGATTCGTCCGCGCGCGGATGAAGAGCAATTACTAACACTCGCTCTTAATTAATGGCTTTATTTCCAATCCGTCAATCTTTGATTACAGTCTCGCTCACACGATCGTTAAGTGCCGATAAAACAACTTCGAGGATGTCTCGCGCACTCTCGATACTCCGCTCTCTTACTCCGGCTAGAACGATAGAATTCGCGGATCCGCGACACTAACCGCCGCATAATCAACCTATCAGCGATCGACATCGCCAGCCTGGCAACAAGCTACCAATTGCGATGCTCGTTAGGAAGCGAAACTATGTGTTTTTTCTATCGTTGCTTGCGGGGCTAACGTACGAGAGCAAAAACACCTTCGAAACGACTTGCTCAAAAGAAATAACAACTAGAAGAGAAAGCGAACGAATTCTCGAATGTTCGTTATAAGGCAGTAAAATGCTAGAATCTTCAACAGATAGCATTCGTATCGTATCGTTATATAACAACAAATGCCGTCACCAAGGGGAAACGAAACTTGTGACGGCAAGAATAAAAATTATTTTAAGAATAAAATATAATTTTAAATATATTTATTACATAACAAATAAATTTTAGTTTAATAACGTAAATTTACAATGACAATTTACAATTAATAATAAATATGTGTGTGTGTTAATTAAATTTTAATTTTAAGAAACGCAACGTATAAAAATATAAATTATATTTTTAAATTTTGTAAAATTGTTTAATACATTAATTTTTAGAATTAAATATTAAAAATAAAACATATACAATATAATACAAAAAAAAAAAAAAATTATAAAAGTAAGATTCGAACCAGCAACATTCTAGTCCGACGCCTACTCACTACACCACGCCGCTGCTTGACAAACTGCACTTACCGTTCGGTACATTACCAACATAGAAATCTTTGAACGCGTTTTTCTCGCAAATGCTTGAGAGGTGCATCGTATCCTTTTACCACGATTTAGTGGGAGGGCTGAACTATAACATATATAAAATTCAGCCAAATCGGAGGGGACAAATCTTGGTGTTCCCCTTGTAAGATCTATATTCTGACTCTCTTCTAATTTTTCTTCAACTAATTAATAAATTCATCTACATTAAACTCACTATAATTTCTAGCACTAAACTCTCTGTATTTATTCTTGCTTTTACTCATATCCAATTTAACTTTTAGCCACGCATGATCCGTTATTTTTGGTTCATGACCTACCTGTACTTCTAACCTATTATTAGCAAAAATTAAATGTATCATTGTTTGACTCTCTTTCGTAATTCTAGTAGGTCTATTAACATATTGTTTCATACCTAAATTCAACATTGTCGTTTGTACTTTTTTCGCATAAAACGAATCCATCATAAAATCTATGTTAAAGTCTCCTATTATCAAACATTCAACAACTTTTATTGCTAACTCTTCTACTACATTCTTCAAGAATCTTATGAATTCACCATGTGATGCACTCGGTGAATGATATACTACCATTATCACACCTTTATACAATTTTTCTTTCATTTCTATTGCCGCACACAAACAGTTCGACTCTAACTTTCTCGTTAATACTGTACTTAAGGGAGAACACCACTGTGACGTAGCGTTTTCAAGTGCTTTATTCGGTATTTTTTTTTGAGGAATTGGTTTGGTCAAAGGGAAAAAAAACTTTTAGGTTATATTGGACACATATTAAAGTATAGAAAACAATTTTTTTATTTGAAAAAAAATACAAAATGGCGGCGTGACAGTAACTTCAATATAAGTGATTTTTACTAGAGTTGCTCCACTGCAAGCACTAGAAGTGTCTAAAATTTGTTCTTGGAACAAAAAATGAAACATTTTCATGAAATATATTAGTTTTAGCGTGGAAGTACCTGGGGAAATTCAAAAATTTGAAAAAAAAAAATAGAGACAAGTTTGAAAAAAAAGTGTTATTTTTTAACAAAAATTTTCGTATAAAAAGTTGAATAACTTTTTAAATTTTTAATAAATCAAAAAAAACTCAGGTACTTCTCTTTGAAATCTATCTAAGAAGCTACAGTTAAAATTTAAAGTCGATTCAACAAAAATTGATTGAGTTCTACTGCTTGCAGATTTCCAAAACACCATTTCGAGATAATCACGTTTAAAGTTTTCGGTATCAATAACTTCTCAATAACTTAAGAAATTTTTTACATACTAATCAGCAATGCCAGCTCCATACAGTTGCCCTTCTAAGTTAATATACTCTTCATTTTTGGCACACACGATTTCAAAGTATGGTAAAATAAAATGAGAAAGAAACTCAAAATAACAGTATATATTGCCGACAGCGTTTTTCGGCTGTTAGAGGGCTGTCAGAAAAATGCTTGAAACCCATCTAAAAAAATTTTTTTCAGCTATAAACGAATTTGCATCATATTTTTAAGGGTTTATAGGATTTTTTAAAGTAAAAAAAAAAAATCGATTTTTTGAAAATTTCACAGTGGTGTTCTCCCTTAATGTCATCTCTTACATATAAAGTAACTCCTTCTGTATTCCTGTTTTCTGCATCGCATCTAATCATACTATAACCCGACATATTCATTTCACTGTCTTCAATTTCAGCAATCAATCTGATCTCCGATAATGCTAGGCAGGATGTATTTTCTTCATAATCAGATGTTGTATCTCATCTCTATGTGCCATCAAGCTCTGCGCATTTGTGTATAGTATTAGTTCCGTTTCCTCCTGTATTTGCTATTTAGCATCCTCCCAGCCTGCTCTCCTCCTCTCCTCCTGTATTGCCCTCTTAAATGTCGGACATTCCAGACTAAGGACATCGTGTTCCTCATTTATTTGTAGATTGTATGTTTGATCTTTAAACACACAATTCACACACTTTTTTTTGTCACAGTACATTCAGCCGCTTTGTGATTTCCCGCACATTTATGGCAGGTCTCATTTCTTGTACAGTTTTTAGCTATATGATAGTATCCCCAGCATTTGAAACATCTTTTTACACTGATATAATTAAATACCGGACGTTTTAGCTATCCTATACTTAATTTTCCTTTCTTCAACATCAATTCATGTATTTCTTCAATTATGACAGAACCCTATTCTTTTCCTCTTCTTCTCAATTGATTATCATTTCTCTTTTTTTAAATTATTCTCTTCACTATTCGCATCTGCATTTCATCAGTCACATCCATTTTATTTTGCTTCTTAATAGTCTCTGTTAAGCATAGTTTTTTTTTGTAATGTATCTTATATCTGCCCTCATGCCTCCTTTATCCTAAGTTTGATCTCAAATCGCGCGCGCTATAACCACATGTACGTATCGTGCGCTACCGGGGGGCGCTAGGAGCGAGTCAGGACGAAGCCAGCGACATAATGAGTTAGTACGTGAACAATCCTCGGATCACATTTATTGTAATTCAGATTCAATCACGCTTGTGGAATAAATCATATCAAAAGGCACACAAGAGTATTCATTATCAACCCATTTACTGGGAATCAATTAAATACCGCTCACAAGGTATTACCAGTCTCTATTATTATCTTCTAATTTCATTTCTTCTTCGCCTATGTTGATAATTTTTATCTTAGGTTTCATCTTTAGTAATTCAGTAACTTTGAAATTTCCACCTAGCTTGGCCTGTACTGTGGCTTTCAATTTTTCCATTTCTTCTCCAGTTTCACATCCCATGATCACTGTTCCCTTACTTCCTTTTTTAGTTTTGTTACTCCCACAGCCATATTCTTAATATCTACTTTTTCTTTTAACAATTTTTTGGTATCTTCACTTCCTTGTTGCACCTTGGGCTTGATAATTATAATATTTTCCTTCTTCTTTTCTTTAGCAGCTTCACTACTTCAGCTTCTATCTTCTCAACGTTCCTTCCACTTGTCCATATTCCCCTTGTATCTTCCTCTGCAGCTCTTCTAATTCTTGTTTAATATCTCCTAATTCTTCTTGAACTACTTTTTTGATCATCATTTTAATTTCTCTTTTACATGCTGTTTCTTCTTTTATTTCTTTTATAGTTTTTACAAGCCAGTCTATTTTTGCATCCATATTCGTTGATCCACTCACGCCTGTTGTTCTATTTACACTACTAGGTGTCGTAAACGATCCCGCAGATCCTATAGATCCTGTAGATCCTAGTCTGCCTCTGCTGCTTCCTGCTGCTACCGATGTTTTCTTCATATTTTCTTTAACACTTTCAATCACAAGCCTTTCGTATGGGCCAGGACATTACACCAATTCCTGATTTTTATCATATATCTTATGTCTAGTTATACAGTCTGGATGATAAAACAGTTTGACACACGACTTGCATGTTACCACCTAATTCTTTATTGACTTCTTAAATGCCGAGCAACGATATTCGGCATATTCATCATCCATATCGATAGTTACCGGCCGAAACTGTTAACCCCAGCATAGGCAACCAGTCACCTTTGAACCACTTTCACACGTCAGCACCTTTATGTCCACATTTAATGTCTACCTGTCGTACGAAACTTCAACGACCCAGGCAAGAAAAACACTTCTCCCGTTCACAGATCAGCATAGCCCGACTAGATAACACTCACGATTAATCTCGGTCTATACTTCTATGATTTTATTAACTTACTGTAATTCTCCTTTGTGATTAAACCGCTTAAAAGTTATCACTTTTACGGAGCGATGTTTAACACGACTTTTCTACAAAGATCAGAGAGGGGGGGGGGGAAGAGAGAGAGAGAGAGGGAGAGAGAGAGAAGGGGGGAGAGAGAGAGAGAGAGATAATACAAATATTTAAATTAATCATTATCAAAAAACTTACATTTTACATGCACTTTAAGAAACATGTCACTTACTTTTCAGAGTCAAATTGTGATAAATTTTGTATCTATATTTTAACGATATTTATTTTGCACTTGTATCTTGAATAATTAATATCTGATTTTTTATAGTTGTATGTTACGTCAGATAATCACTAATCTTTTTAAACGTGTAGCTTCTTTGTACTTGACATGACAACTTTTTTATTTATAAATTTTGAGTTTATTTAATATTTACCCGTTTCAAGCAATAAGACTACACTTTTTGATCAATAAATTTCTCGCTGAAAATACGGTATAATAAATTCAAAATCGGAAATTGTTCGCGAGCGAACTAAGGGCTCCGCTAAGCCCTCATCACGCTGCATTGCATCGCCTATGTTGCATGGCCTGTGCAGCATGGGTGGTGCAATGCAGCAATAACATACGTGGAGAATAGCGGCAGTGATGTGTGTTACACCGCACACATCACTGTCGATGCTCTCCATTTGCGCCGCGCACGGGACTTACTTACGTCTCGCTACCGATACAGTGTCAAACTTAGCCGCGCTCACGCGGAGCGCGCTCAAGCAGCGAAACGGCGGCGCTGCCGCTGTCGTAAATTCAAAAGGCCTGAGTCATCGTCCCCAATTAGTTCTTTCTAATTATATTTATGTATAATTATTTACATAGAGTTTTCCGAGCCTTTCTGGAGTGTTCTTTTTATGTCGTCATTTCCTGCAAGAGGAAGTGACGACAGGAAAGAACATTCCAGAAAAGAACAGTATAAAAACGGTTGCAGAGTGGGGACGAGGGCCAGTCTGCTAAGATTCTTTCGAGGTACGACCTGCACGCTTTAGTCTCAGTTCACGAAATTATTCGCACGAATATTTCGCCTGTTTCGAGGATAATCGCCGATATCCTCTTCTTATTGTATTCGCGATACCAGAGTCGCTTGGTCTGCCGCGTAATACGCGCCTTGCTGGAGTCGCCTGCTCCACGAGGGCCAGTTCGGTGCGCGACCGCCGCATTCGGACTTCTCGCGCGCGTCTTGCAGCGGACTCGCGCTGTCCGCGCATCGCCCAGTGCCGTGCGTCGAATCGTGTACGCCCTGTACACATTTAAAGACTGTAAATATTTCTGTATATATATTCTGACTTTATTTAACTGTGGAAATATACTTTGTTGTGTGTCAAAACTTGCGTGATTTATTGTGTGTGTGCATACTCGTCTATCTCGTCCTCACTCATTCGTCCAGTCGCGAACAGAAATTGATACGAAAATTCGAAATTTTACTACAGAAAGATTGGAGATTTTTAATCTAAATCATTTTCATAACTCTTTCATTTTAATTATTTATTCCATCCATCGAAAGTTTTTTGAGAGCAGGCCGCCATGTTCTTTTTCCGAGTCATTAACAAATTAGTACTCTGGAATTACAAAAACAACTATTTTTCATTGTCCAGGCTTGTATAAATTTCAAATCAAACTTCAATAAACGACTTTTATATTTTGTGCACTAAGAATAACATATCACTTATGTACTTTCACTTAGAGTCAAATTTTAATCAATTTTACTTATATCAGAGAGAAGCCTGAGAGGGGCCATGCCGTCGATTTTCGTGAGACGCTTTTTCTAGGCCGTACAGTGGCGCCAATGGATCCACATTTTCAGTCGGCGGAACTATATGGCTGGATCCACCTTTTCTTGCTGCTCGGTTGTTATATGTTCGTGCTAGATCCACCTTTTCTTTACCGATCGATTGGTTCATATCCGTGCTAGATCCACCTTTTCTTTACCCATCGATTGGTTCATATCCGTGCTAGATCCACCTTTTCTTTACCTATCGATTGGTTCATATCCGTGCTAGATCCACCTTTTCTTTACCCATCGATTGGTTCATATCCGTGCTAGATCCACCTTTTCTTTACCCATCGATTGGTTCATATCCGTGCTAGATCCACGATTATGGTATGTCTGTCCTAACTTATAATTGTGGATCCAAAATACGGAAACGTTACAGATTTACTAATATGCTGTATTATATAGCTTTGCGATGATTACATTAAGACATATTATGATAGCAATATATGTATTGTTATTGAAAAAATGTTTTTAATTATTCTATTTTACATATCGATGCTCTAATTAGCAAATTGTCTAACTCCATTTTAGAAAATTTTTCAGGAGAGCCAAAAAACTCCTCAGGGATAGAAATATGATAAAATAACTAATAAAAAACTTGAATATTGTTGGAAATATGTTTATTGTTAAGATCATATATAAAAATATGTTTACATACTAAAACTGTATCAGCTGAGAAGCTTTTTTGGAGTTAGACAATTTTCATCCCGAAATTCTAAAATTAGATGAGGAGTTAGACAATTTGCATTCTGAAATTAAAAACTAGATAGGACTTAAAGTAATCAATCACATTAATTGGAATTTTGATATTTATTAAATTTTAACAGGTTAGCCTATTTTTAAAATGGAAAATTTATAAACATTAGTAAAGTTAACTTTAATAAAATTATATTATATATTAATTCTTTAATACTACTCAACGGAAATGTAGTCTAAATTAGATTATAAGTAGTTAATATAATATTTGGCTCAGGAAATTTATAATTTTGGTTAAATTATCTTTAAAATCGTGTTATAATTGCAATTTTATATTAAATTAATCTAATTATAATTTTAATAATGAGTAAAAAAAATAATTAAGCGTTTTATTTTTCATATGGAAGATTGTCATAAAATTGATGATAGTCTATGGGCAATGTTTTTTTCAATTCTTGCAAATCTTCGTATTTTCTTTTCTTTATTTTGAGTCGGGCGCGATAGAGTCCGGGTAGTTGTTGAAAAGTCAAACAGGATTTTACTTTATTCTTTCTTTGAGGTAGTAAAGTCCATCCATTTGAAAAATTTAATTTATAATAAATATCACCATCAGGTGTATATTTCAGTCCTCTTATATTTGTAACAACTGGATCACCTGTTTTGTTTCCTGGGCGTATTGAAGAATAAACTTTTAGTTTATTAAATGATTTAAAATCTTTAAAATTCAAATACTCGACTGTATATGCTTTTTTCGTTGCAGTTTTACAAACATCAACATAATCTGCTGGAACATTAATAACTTTATTCTTCAATTTTCTTTCTATTGCTGCATGCATAGAATCAGCTTCCATTTGTGTATGCTCTTTCTCTAAGTACTTTTGCTCAATTGTAATATCAAATAATTTTGCAGCATTAACGAAAGCATTACTTACAGTACAATTGCGGTTTCGATATGTGCATCCATCAGAGTAAAATATTATTTTTTTATTTGACTCAGGTAAAAAAGGTACGACATATGTTGAAATAAATTTAAAAATAATTGAAGCAAAGTCTTCAGAGTTTAAACCGCCTTCTGTTTCATTCCATATGTAACACCATCCATTGGCACTTTTTAAATTAAATAAACAAAAATTATGAACAGAAAGTTTTGTTTTGTAATATAACGATGATACTTGAGATTTTGACGATAAAAGTACTGACTGCAAATCCATGGTAAAAACAAAATCTTCATTCAATTTATCTAAATCTTTTTCTTTAGTTATAACATGAGTAATAAATCCATAAATTTGATGAAAAAAATCACGAGAATTTTAACAAACAGGACTTGACAGATTTTACTGGAGTTAGGTGGTTTTCTTATTGTAAAGATTTGAGCGCCACAGTTAGACACTTTTCGTGCGGCAATTTTTCGAACTAAAAAATTTGAATTGCGCGCTTACCTAGTTCGGGGCATCTGTAGAATGATATTTCCCAACAGAAAATACAAAAAAACGATTTTCGAAAAAATTGGAGTTAGACAATTTGCTAATTAGAGCATCGATATATATGTATTTTAATATGGAAAAAACGCGCAAGTATAATAAAACATATCAATAAATCTGTCCCGTATTTTGCATATATACATATATATGTACATTATATATGTTATTAAAATATTTTCTTATAATTAGTAACATTATTTTATATACATTTATGCGTACATATGAAATATTATTTTCGCGAGAGAGAGAGAGAGAGAGAGAGAGAGAGAGAGAGAGAGAGAGAGAGAGAGAGAGAGAGAGAGAGAGAGAGAAATATTAAAAATTTAACTTTGATTTATAGTACAATTTGTACATTGTAATTACAATATGAGTAAAGCAATCATTGAGATAAAATAAATTATTTTGCCTATTTTAAATTAATATAAATACGTCACATAAATATGTTACATAAAATTTTTTTTTTTTTTTCGGAGGTGGGGAAAATCTTCCAAAGACCCCTCTTGGCCCGTACCAAGAGGGAGTGTTGGATTCAACCGAGACTCAGAAATCCATAATCGAATTCATCAGAAATCGATCTCATCTTCGTCCTGGCCGCCTACCAACTAAAAACCCCACCTCTTGTCTGTACACCTGAAAGAAGATACTTCGGAGACTTAAAAAAGCATAACTTTGGTTTGTAAAATAAAAATACAAATACATTATATATATTTATGATATATTTATGAATAATATATTTAATAAACTGTAATCTTTTAATGTAGAACGTATCTGAGAATTGAAAATTCTTTAATAGATTGATATATGAATGTATATGTGTGTGCATTTTCATTGACATAATGTAAGATCACAATCACAGCTGAAATAATTACATAAATCTTTAACTAGCAGATCTTATCACGAGGAAATGTGATATGCAATTTCCTATAAATAACTGAAAAAATCAGTTATATATTTTTGATGTCTCTTTTCCCTTTTTTGTATATTTTGAGACATCTTATATTATTTTGAGTGAAGTGTTCAAAAACACTTGCATTATATTTATTTTATGGTATTCGTTGTGCCTTGCCCTGTAATTGTCGAATACCATATGCACGTACACATATACTTTTACTTAAATTATACTTTTTTATCATTTCATTATTATTATATGCATCTCGTATTAAATTATTAATAATAAAAAAATACATTTTACAATTTCTTATGATCGTATTAGAACCCTTTATTTATTTTTTTCGTGATCAGATCTGCTAGTTAATGGTTTATGTAATTATTTCAACTGTAATTGCGATCTTCTAAGAAATTGAAAAATGCTTCTTTTTTCATTACTATTAAATAATACTGACTCTGTGATAAGGTGATAAACATTTTTCATAATAAATGTAACATCATGATATCATGAGAAGTAGTTTTTTTTACACAAAACTGCAAGATGCATAAAATAATAAAGAAAATATTAAGTATACAAATTTTTAAATATTACTTTTCTTGCATGTTCACTACGTTCTACATTATTTTATTTTTTTTATTTTTTATTTCATACCCTGCTCTTTTTATTAAAATACTTTATTATTATTTATGTTTTCTTTTAGTTTCAGTCTTTGTTTTATTTAATTTTTATTGTCTTTTATCTTTTTTCTTATTAATGTTTTACGTGCTTAAAAACTTATTTTTAACTTTTTTGGGACAAAGTTTATAACTAGTTTTTGCAGCACGATTATTATATCTCGTACGAGAATATAATTTTATAGTAATCATATATTTTAATGTTTGTATCCGATGATTATAACACTTTTGATTTTTATCTAGCCACTCTGGATGTGTTTTATTCGTTGCGTATATACATTCAGTCACAATTTTTTCAAGAATCTGTGTAGATGCCCAGTAATATTGCCACGTACGATTAAATGCCATTAACTGTGTTTTCATTATATTCGTAAACAAAGTTGTCGGGCGTATTAATTTTGTTACTGTTGGAGCATCTTCATCTTCATTTGGATATTCACGATATTCTATATATTTCTCATTTGCTGTCGATTCATCCATTGGAGTTTTCATCATATCATTGCGACAATGCTCACAATTACTTTTTGCAATACTTCGTCGCGCTATAAATCCAGCAAAAAATGCGATAGCATTTTCGTCATAACTGCTGTCAAGTGGATTTATACTTTCAATTTCTTCGATATCACATTCTTTAAAAAGAATATTTACATCTTCAGTAAGCAATTCGCTTTCGGGTTCATCGTATTCTACATCACCATTGCTCGCATTTACTGCATTCATATTTATTGAATTTTCAATTCTTTTCACGAGTCGACTTGGTTGATTTATAAGAGTTTCAGTTTCTGGACATTGAACATTGCCTTTGTCACCGGCTTGAATGTATCCCGTGGAAAGTATATGTCTGATAGATAATCGGATCATTCTTGCCGTTGGATTAGGATTAAATCCTCCACGTTGTCTTAATTTTGAAAATAAATGTTCTACTGAATCTTGGTTACATAATCCCGTTGCAAGCTCAAATCCTTCATATTTATTTGAAAGGTCTTCAAACATTGCAAGAATAGCTGTTATAGTTAGGATTAAACCTTTAAAGCAGGGCATTTGATTTATATGTTGTGCTGATTTTGACCATTTTGAACACCATTTTACAAAATCTCTTAATAGATTTTCAATATCTGGATTTTTGGTGGATAATGGTCGTTTGCCGCCAAATGAAATATTGAGACTGTAAGCGTTGCAGGCATCAATAACATTATTTAAGCGTTCTGCAAAATTTGCGGTCTCTTGCCACGTCATTGTATTTAATTCTTTTTCGTGGCCGGCTGTTTTTATCGCAGCAGCAAAAGTATGGCTGAATATTTGAAATGCTCTTTTAACATTCATTGCTTCAAAAGTATTTGGATGAATGTGTGCTTCTGTGATATGAGATAATAAATTGGAACCTCCTTTTGTGGCATTATCGATAGACCATGTCATTTCGAAATCCGAATATGACGCGATAACTTTGCCATCGCAGTACAGATTTCTGTGCGTTCTGAGGAAACTTGCTAATCTTTTTATTAGATGCGGGAAATCAAATGATGCATTATATTTTTTTCCATTGTAAATAAAAAATGGATTTTCTGGGTTAATACCAAGTTGAGTATAAGCACTTTGATTACACGTGCCTTGATCACATGTAACAAGTTGCACATTAGCACCCGTTTCACTCAATTTGTCTAGACATTCTTTTAATAATATTATTATTTCCTCCGCTTTCATGCATTTTCCTGGGAGGAAATATGCTAAAGGTGTCGCCAAGCATTACGCGCATTTAAGCTATCTAGACAAAAAACAAATACACATTTGGATCTTTCTGATGTTCTTCCCAAAGATCCAAGGTCGACAAGGCCATCTTGTTTCAACGAATACTCTTCATAAGGTTTTATGGTCATTTCATCCCATTTTAAAGCACATACTCTTTCCTCTATTGGTAGTTGAGAAATCTTTTCTTTCAATTTTTGAAATATAAAATCACAAAATCCTGGCCGTACATTATATTCTTCCAGCCATCTTTTGATAGTTCGCTGCCCGGGAAAATTACAGCCTGCTTTTCTTAGGCGGCAGAAAGCAGCAGCTGAATAATAATATAATTGCCTTGCCAAATTTTTTTCTTCTTCGGTATATATTGCTTTTGGTATATGCAGTTGTAAATGTATCATGGCTTTTGCAACAGGGTGTAGATTTTGTTCATCTATCAACATTTTTAACACATTTTTCTTTTGTTTCTTATTTTTTGGCATTTTACGTATTAATACAGTACGATGTTTTAAACGATATTTTAAATTTCTTATTTGCTTTTGTAATTTCATATTTTTTAATTTCAAAGATTTAATTCTTGAATTTAATTTATTTATTTTTGTCATATTACTTTCTTTCCCTTCTTTACTTTGACTTGACGAAAGAGGCACTTTTTTATGTGCACAGAGTTCGGGATGCTCATTTTTTCCATCTTTTGTGATTTTATTTAATGGAAGAGGCGAGAAACCTCTTTCATGTATTGATGGCTCAAGATGCATCCATTTTGTAATATCTTCCTCTTCCATAGACATATCAAAATTTAAATGTGCTGCTTTATATTGCACAGGATATTGTTGTAATGGATGTTTATTAACTATTACATCATTATCTTCATTAATTGTAACATCATCATAAATAAAAATAGGCGCAGATGATGTTGACGCAGCAATCTCCGTTGATTGTATTTGTTTTATATCTGTTTTTTTGTAACAAGGCACTTGTTCCGTTTGGATTATTTCTCTACTTTCATTTTGTTTAGATACATTTTGATTAAATACAATTTCATTAAAAGAAATTGGTACAGACTTACGCTTCAGATCTTTCTTGGCAGTGAAACATTTTTCATGGAAATGATCCTCGCATAATCCAGCACGTCGAATTGAACTGGGAGACCATTTTTCTAATTTAGTATTTCCTGCAATACAAACAAATAAAAAAACATAAAAATAATGTAATGTCACATGCTCGAACATAGCTGTTTTACTACACATTTCATTGTATTATGTTAACGTAATTCATGTCGCGCTGTGTCAAATACATTGCAATTATTATATATTTATGTTTTATATGTATTGTATTTATTTTTTTATTTCGAGATCTTGGAAAACGTTGACTCATGTAACAAAATATAGTACGACGACTGAACAGTTAAAACTGTAAATAGATTGTTACAGGAATGTTACGAAAATGTATAAAATATAAGAATAGTAAGAAAATATAGAATTACAACATAATAAATTTATTATTTTTTATAAAAATAATTAATTATTATAATAGAAATATTTATTATTAATAAAAAAGTAATTAAAGAAATTATGTGTGCGTGTTTATAAAAGTAAAAGGATATATGTATACATTTTTACAACATAATGATTATTATTAGCATTTTTGAATAAAGATTTTCATGATTTCTGAAATTTTTTATTAACATAGTAACATAATTTTATTCTGAATGTATTTATAAAAAAAGAGATAATGTTGACAAAATTTTTATATATTTTAATAATGATCTTGAATAATATCAATAATCGCGCAAAATATATGTTACAGACCTTCCATTTCACTAAATTTTATATATATATATATTATAATTACAAAATATATATTTTATATATCTGATAATATCAATAATCGCGCAATATATATGTTACATACCTTCCATTTCACTAAATTTTATATATATATTAATTCAGCCTTACTATACTCATTCGTGCTAAAATGATACGATGCGCCTCTCAAGCATTTGCGAGAAAAATGTTAAAAAAGATTTGTGTTGTCAGTAATGTACTGAACGATATAAGATGGAATCAACAACCAGCGGTGTGATGTAGTGAGTAAAGCGCTTAAATACAATGTTGCGTATCGTTGCTTCAAATTTTACTTTCACAAAAATTTTGTTTTATTTTTTATTTATTGCAGCTCATTATTGTGTACATTTAATTTTTAATATATAACTTACAAAACTAATGTTTTATTTTTATTATAAAATTTATTACATTAAAAATTTGACAATTTATTTATTTCATGTTTTACATGTTACGTTATTAAAATTTTTATTTTCAGTTGTTTTCAGCTGTTAATGCAATTTACATTTCATAAAGTTGAAAAGTAAGAAATAAAAATTAATTTCTTTTATAACTTGTGCAACTCATAAAATTTTTATTTTAAATAAATTCATTGTGGCAAGAATAAAAATTATAGCACAAGTAAAAAATAATTTAAAATATTTATTGCTTAGTATATTTGCAATTTAAAAATGTAAATTGTATAACAAATTAAATTGACATAAATTTTAGTAAAATGTAAAACGTTTAATAAGTTATAAAATTTTTAAACGTAATACATTTTATAGCAACATAAAAAGCTTCATTTTATAGGGGTTATATATATATATATATATATATATATATACACATATATATATATAAATGTAATGTACACAATAATATGCTGCAATAAACAAAATAAAAGATAAAAAAAATTTTGCGAAAGTAAGATTTGATCCAACGACACACAGCATCATAGTTAAGCGCTTTACTCACTACACCACGCCGCTAGTTGTCGATTTGTTCTTACCACTCAGCACATTACGATCACATAAATATTTAACACTTTATAATAAGAATGAAATTTTAAGATCCTACATTAATAAAACTTAATTGCAAACAGTTATTTTAAAATGAAATTTTATTTATAAAACCTTTTATTTTAATAATAACTTCAAATTTGTTTCAAAATTACATTCTCAAGACTATTTCTTTCTTTTCGCACAAGTTATTTTTTTCTTTACAAGTTTCTTCTAGATTTCAGTTAACGTATTGATGCATTAATATCTTCCTCACAATTAGAATATGCCATATTTTTTAATCCAAGTTTATCTGGGCTATTTCTTTTTTTTATAAAAAGAAATTATAACATAAAAATAATGAAATATATCTAATTATACTATTACTTTTTATATTAAACGAAAAATATACCTAGTTATGATATGCCATATTCTTAATAGATAAACAATGATAAGAAAAATGTTAGAAGAATATTAAATGTTAGTGAACTAACAACTGTTTTAATTAATGCTATATCTTTAATATATTACATAAAGATTAATATATTAGTTAACATTAAAGATTAATATAATATAAAGATTAATATAAAAAGAATGTTTTCTTATTACTTATATATTTTTCGTTTAATATAAAAAGTAATAGTATAATTAGATATATTTCATTATTTTTACATTCTTTTTATATTAATCTTTATATTATATATTAATCTTTATATAATATATTAAAGATATAGCATTCATTAAAACAGTTGTTAGTTCACTAACATTTATTATTCTTCTAACATTTTTCTTATCATTGTTTATCTATTAAGAATATGGCATATCATAACTAGGTATATTTTTCGTTTAATATAAAAAGTAATAGTATAATTAGATATTTTATTATTTTTTTATGTTATAATTTCTTTTTATAAAAAAAAGAAATAGCCCAGAAATAGCCCCTTGGATTAAAAAATATGGCATATTCTAATTGTGAGGAAGATATTAATGCATCAATACGTTAACTGAAATCTAGAAGAAACTTGTAAAGTCCTCTTTCATTTGAAAAAAATAAGGAAGGGAAGAAAAAAGGGTTGAAATATTAAAGAAATATATAAAAATTTATATTTTATATATTTATATATTTTTTTTACAGAACATTTAGCATCATTATATAAGGTCAGATAAAAAAAGAAATATATAAAAATAAGAAATAAGAATAAAAAAATAAAAAAATAAAAAAAATGTTTATTGATAATAATGGTAAACGTTTATAATTCCTCCTCTTCCCCGTTTGCCTCGTCCCCGTCCTCCTCTTCTTCCACGGCCACCCCGTCCTCCCCGTCCTCCTCGTCTTCCTCTTGCTGACTTTATTGCGTCGGCAATTAATTTATTAAGTTCTTCATTCTGAAACAAAAAGACAAAAAAGTATGTAATATAACAATAATATTAAAATGTTTTAAAATACTGTACTTAATATTTGAAAAATTATTTACATTTAACGTTATCATTGTCGGCGTCGGATTTGCGGTCGTCGAACCCACCGCCGTCGTGGCCGTCGGATCTACCGCCGTCGTCGCCACCGCCGTCGTGGCCGTTGGATCCACCGCCGTCGTGGCCGTCGGCACCACCGCCGTCGTCGTGGCCGTCGGCACCACCGCCGTCGTCGTGGCCGTCGGCACCACCGCCGTCGTCGTGGCCGTCGGCACCACCGCCGTCGTCGTGGCCGTCGGCACCACCGCCGTCGTCGTGGCCGTCGTCGCGGCCGTCGTCGTTGTGGCCGTCGTCGCGGCCGTCGTCGCCACCGCCGTCGTGGCCGTCGTCGCCATCGCCGTCGTGGCCGTTGGATCCACCGCCGTTGTCGCCGTCGGATCCATCGTTTTCGTCGTCGTCGTCGTTACCTGCGAATCTAATATTGTTGCCGTTGATGTCGACAGTAATTTTATCGTTGACGATTTGAATGAGTAAGTGAGTGAGTGAATGTGTGTGTGTGTGTGTGTGTGTGTGTGTGTGTGTGTGTGTGTGTGTGTGTGTGTGTGTGTGAGAGAGAGAGAAAGACGAATAAAATTGCTGATTCTACTTACCCTTGCGTATGCGTATGCCTTGCGTATGTGTATGCCTTGCGTATGCCTTTGCGTTCTTTGCACTACTGAAACACTATTGAAACTGAGAGGAAAAAGAAGCTTCTGACACTCGCGGCCGACAACAGACTGACGACTGAAGCAGACTGACTGAATGCCGATGAAAATGCCGAACGCCGAATGCCGAGTCGCGTGACACTACACACACTTTCTCAACACAATAACAAACTAAAACTAGGTAAACCAGCGGTAAACGCGAAAAGCACTGAACATTTCTCATTTTCAATTTACTATTTAATATATGTAATATATATATATATATATAGGGTGGCCCTTATTTTTCAACTTTCTAAAAGTTTAGCTCCCACCCGCCTATCTTGTTTCAATCAATAAAAAAACGATATGTGCAAAAATTTAGCTCAATCGAATAACTGCGAGGCGACCCTCATCGACCATAAAGTTTTGAAATTTTCGCTCAGAAGGTCATATTTTCATATAATTTTTTTCTAGTTATTTTATTTTCTGGAAGATTTGCTTTGTCACTTGTTATTTCGTCAATGAAAAACAATTTGTTTTGCAGATCGTTGCTGAAGACCGTAAAAATTACCCAACTGCTACTAAATCTTCTCTTAGGAAAAAATAATATTCAATGTTCGTTCGTTCACATATGTATGTTTTGATTCTATACAAAGTATTGTTCTAAATAAAAATGTCTTTCCCTTAAAGAAAATTGTAGCTTTATTAAAAAAACATAATATTTTCACAATTTTCATGTTATTTCAAGGATTGTTCCAACTTCAAGGTGTTTGAGGGTCGTCTAGTAGTTGTCCGATTCAAGTGAAATTTTATACAGTCTGTTTTTTTGTTTATTGGGATAAGATTAGGGGGTGGGAGCAGCAAAATTTTGACTTTCGGAAAATACCCTATAGCTAAGGGCCACCCTAATATATATATATACATATATTATAATATATATATATATATATATATATATAAAATTATATAAAGTAAAATAATTTTTTTCAAACTTTTTTACAATGCATTTATACAGAAAATAAATTTTATATGAAATATTCGACAATTATACTAATAGAAATACATATATTAAAATACAATGTTTTTGAACAAACAAATTTTAAAATTAAATTTTCAATGAACGTTTATTCTTTTCTTTCATTCTTGTATTAGATATTTGTAGAATTTATGTCTGTTAAATACAAATTACAAAAATATTACAATAAAATCATGGATACGTACACGATACACAAATTGCATGTACTTTTATTATTTCTATTTGTTCTTTATAATAAAAAAGTTATTTTATTAATATAAGAACAGTCTTAAACAGTCTTAAACATATTGTTCTCAAAATAATTAAAGTATTTCTTTAAAATACATTGATATAATAGGAGGATTTATATATTCAGGAAGATTCATAATATGTTATTGATTAAAGTATAATGCAATTTAAATACTTTATACAATTTTTTTAAATTTTAAGTACAAAGTTAAATAAAATTAAATTAAGTATTAAGTATCAAAATAATTATATTAGAATTTATAAAAATTTATACAAATATTAAAATAAAACATTAAATATATATAAAGAGAGAATGCAAAGTACTTGTCATATTTTTTATATTGATATTCCATCATAGCACTTTGGCAATAATTATATAAGAATTTTTACTAAATTAACAAATTATTTAAATTATACTAACAAGTTAAATATAAAACTCTAAAATTTTAAGAATGAGTACGAAAGAATATTAAAGTTGTTATACAGGGTGAGCCATTTTAATCTATGGACCCCAATTCCTCCGAATGTATGCATGGTACGAGAAAATGGTTCAGATAAAAGTTTTGTGACTTCGAGGGGGACATAAGATGGTGTCATTGGTTTGACCTTGAAGAATTATTTGAAAGTCACATGAAAGTCACCTCAATTTTTTTAAGTGGCATCCCCTATTTTTTATTGCATATTCTTGTAGCTTATCTCAAGACCTTTCCAAAACACTATAAATAAATGTTTTTTCGTTAAATATTTTCCGAGTTATAAGGCTTGAAATAATTTCTTAATTTTACATAAACTATAAAATATCTCGTAAAATATTCACTTTTCGATGACCTTACCTCGATACTTTTATGCACAGAATAATGAGAGGAATCAATTGGTGTAAAGAAAACACATAGTTGTTTTTAAAAAAATATATGTAATTGTTAATTACAAATTGCACATTTTTTCTTAAAAACAACTATGTGTTTTCTTTACACCAATTGATTCCTCTCATTATTCTGTGCATAAAAGTATTGAGGTAAGATCATCGAAAAGTGAATATTTTACGAGATATTTTATAGTTTATGTAAAATTAAGAAATTATTTCAAGCCTTATAACTCGGAAAATATTTAACGAAAAAACATTTATTTATAGTGTTTTGGAAAGGTCTTGAGATAAGCTACAAGAATATGCAATAAAAAATAGGGGATGCCATTTAAAAAAATTGAGGTGACTTTCATGTGACTTTCAAATAATTCTTCAAGGTCAAACCAATGACACCATCTTATGTCCCCCTCGAAGTCACAAAACTTTTATCTGAACCATTTTCTCGTACCATGCATACATTCGGAGGAATTGGGGTCCATAGATTAAAATGGCTCACCCTGTATATCCTACTGCCTTTTCTAAAATTGTGATTCTTTTATACAAGCAGAATTTGAAATCTGAAATAAAGAACTTACCACTGTTACGTATCCATAAATGATATCTTTCATCGGTCTGTGATGGGAATCTGTATAAACGTTTTCCATTACGCTTTCCATTCATGCAGTCTTTATATGCACAATTTTCGAAATAACGATATACACGATTCTCCGACATTGTCTTTTAACAATATATATATATAGTCAATAAAAACACTTTAATCACACACAATAAACTACACTTGCGAATTAGCGAAGAATTCTTAACACAGACGTAATTAACGAATTTGAGAAGATCCTTCACAAATATAATCGCGTATAAAATCCTATATGGACAATAATCGCGAAAACACAAAACTAATGTAGCGTATTTATTTCACACTTTGCTAGCAAACGAGCCAACGTTCGCGTACCTCGACTAAACGTATACTGCATCGAGATAAACAACTTCTTCTGCCTTGTCTCTATCGCTGACAAAAGAAAAATGTCGATTACACAATGCATTTTATGTTTGTTAGATTTCCCTCGATTTTTATAGGTAGATCAGAAATCCAAAATAGTTAGATAATCTGTTTTACCATTTGCTTAGATATTCAATTTTCGAGAAATATTTAATAATAAAGTAATTAATAAATATGTTTGCAACTTTCCATCAAAGCTTTGAATCCTATTAACTAACATTTGTTGTTCCTTGTTTTATTTTTTTATTTGGTTTATATGAAAAATATTAAAAATGTTTTTATAATATCATTTTTTCTCCAAAAAAGGCGATAAAACAAGTATTCTCTATTCAGCCACTGCATATTGTTATAATTAAGAAATATAATTCTCGATCGCCAAGCGTGTCAGCTATAGCGAGAGGGAGAAACGGAGACGTAAGATATACGTATATGTCCGCGCTCTTTCAGCTAGCCCAATGCACACGTACACGGCTTTTCCTCGTGTGCGCGCTACTTCACGCACACAAGGAAAAAGCCGTGTACGTGTGCGCTCGGCGCACGGCCAGCTAGAAGAACGCAGCGTATCTTCGCATTATAAATTTGTATACATACATACATACATATGTACGTACATACATACAGTCTGTTCAACAAGAACGTACCGCCATATATTCAGCATAAATAAATTACGCCATATATTTTTGTGTGTGTGTGTGTGTGTGTATAATGGGTGTGTGTGTGTGTGTTGGCTTAAAAATAATTTGATTGGATTAATAAGATATTTGCGATTAAAATCACACTGATAAGCACGATCCAGTGAGAAGAGATCTATCGAGTCGACATCGAATTGACGTCGAATTGATGTAAATTGCATCGATCGATATCAATTTGATATCGATTTTATGGTAATTTCTCACTGAGGATATAAATTGGATAATTTTTAACTAGATTAACCATACATATTTAATTAAAAGTAATCCGATTTATGTCGTGTTTGGTGTCATTTTAATCGTGAAAATGTCATTAATCCATTAAAATTATTTTCAAATCAATAAAATGCGAAATAAATGTTCTAAGTTTTATTTTATTCCATGTTTACTTTTCATAGATAAGCGAGCTCTTTAAAATCCTCGACGCTGGGGCTCGAGGAAAGCGAGAGAGAGAACGAGTAAGGAGCAAGCGAGATGGCAACATCAAAGAGAGTGCCGAAGTCTCGACGCGAGCTTATCTCAATCTCCGATCTTTCGTATCATATTTCATCTTACTATAGAAAATAAAACTTTTACATTTCGTATTTTATCAGTCCAAAAATAATTTTAATGTATTAATGAGACTCTTGCGATTAAAATGACACCAAACACGGTATAGATCGGGTAATTTTTAATTAGATTATAATCAAGATGTTAATTACTTAACCAATTAAAAATTACCCGATCTATACCGTGTTTGGTGTCATTTTAATCGCAAGAGTCTCATTAATACATTAAAATTATTTTTGGACTGATAAAATGCGAAATATAAAAGTTTTATTTTCTAGTAAGATGAAATATGATACGAAAGATCGGAGATTGAGATAAGCTCGCGACGAGACTTCGGCACTCTCTTTGATGTTGCCATCTCGCTTGCTCCTTACTCGTTCTCTCTCTCGCTTTCCTCGAGCCCCAGCGTCGAGGATTTTAAAGAGCTCGCTTATCTATGAAAAGTAAACATGGAATAAAATAAAACCTAGAACATTAATTTCGCATTTTATTGATTTGAAAATAATTTTAATGGATTAATGACATTTTCACGATTAAAATGACACCAAACATGACATAAATCGGATTACTTTTAATTAAATATGTATGGTTAATCTAGTTAAAAATTATCTGATTTATATCTCCAGTGAGAAATGATCATCAAATCGATATCAAATATTGATATCGATCGATGCAATTTACATCAATTCGACGTTAATTCAATGTCGACTCGATTTCTTCGATAGATTTCTTCTCACTGAACCGTGTTCATTAGTGTGTGATTTTAATCGCAAATATCTTATTAATTCAATGAAATTATTTGAAGCCTATACATACATATATATATATATATATATATATATATATATATATATGTATGTATGTATGTATGTATGTATGTACACAAATTTATAATGCGAAGATACGTCTGCGTTCTTCTAGCTAGCCGAGCGCCGGGCGCACACGTACACGGCTTTTTCCTTGTGTGCGCGCTACATCACGCACACGAGGAAAGAGCCGTGTACGTGTCCGCTTGGCGCTCGGCCAACTAGAAGAGCGCAGACATATCTTCCGTCTCCGTCTCTCCTTCTCGCTGACACGCTTGGCGATCGAGATCGAAAATTATATCTCTTGCAAGGAGACGGTCGAGCTTTCCACCTGGATTTTAGTTGAATATTATATATATTTTTATACTCTTCCTACTAATATATTCACTTCTTTTCAACGTGTCTTTAAATAATTTATGCAATACATTAAAATTAAACCTATATTAATATCATTAAAAAAATTATATTTATATAATATTTTTTAAGGATTAATATAGGTTTAATTTAATATGTTGCATAAATTATTTAAAGACATTAAAAAAAAAAAAAAAAAGAAAGGTTTCGAACTCGAGATCTCCAGCGTTCTAGCCGCTCGACTTACTAACACGACCACGCTTATTACTTTGAAAGTAGGTATATCGAATCGGTAGATTACGTACTGACTTTATTTTTATTTCTAGAAAAATAATGGTACGAGTTATTGTACCATGTATTATATTAGTAGAAAGTATTAGTTATGTAACATATTGATACCCTTTCTACTAATGTAACAATAACTCGTACCATTATTTTTCTAGAAATAAAAATAAAGTCAGTACGTAATCTACCGATTCGATATACCTACTTTCAAAGTAATAAGCGTGGTCGTGTTAGTAAGACTCGTCAAGTTCTCGTCATCGAATGCGCACGCATTCGGGACCACATACGAGCTTTTAATATTTCTGTGATAAAGTGTCAGATATCGACACACCTAAAGTTTCTCTCGTTCCCGAGAGATCAAATACCAAAATCACAAGTAGTTGTGATGACTGGGTTACTCTATCCGAAGAGATAAGTAAAGATTGTAAGAGCCTAACCTCTAATAATAAGACATCCCAGCCTCCTGAGCGAAAGGATGAGAAGGTGAACAAGAAAGAGATTATCGCATTACGCTGTGGATCCAAAAAGTCAACACAAAAATCCAAATACACACCCTACAATGTAAAAAAGGGTAGTCGTGGCAGGATCGCTCCTATTCCGAATATAAGTCTGGCACGTAACAAGGACATTAACAAAGAAAGGATTGGCGACGCTCACCAGGAAGCAGAACCGAATGAAATGGAGGTGGAGACCCTTCCTTCCAATCAAGCCCTGATGACGGAAAACCAAAATCTGAAAGCAGAAATCAAAAAATTACAAAAACGGTTAGAAGGACACGCAACTAATAAAGATAAAGTACCATCTATAGCTATGCACAACAGATTCGAACTACTTAGTGAAGAGAAGGATAATACATTACAAGAAACAGAAGAAAGAAATACAAACAGCCAAGAAGAAAATTTCATAACTCAACTAAAGAAAAAGAATAGCCAAGATAAAAATAATAACATAAAGAAGAACAATCACCTGAAAAACACTCTCAATGGAAGACAAGCGAATAATTTAGGCCATCCCAATGACCAGCAGACTGCTTACCAAGGAACCAGGAGAAAGGATAGACCGCCTCCCATCAACATTCTGTACCAAGATCCTAAAGACACAACCAACTTAGTAAGGGCAAGCGCAAAAAACATAAATGACTTTCATATTAAAAGGATAAATAATGGTAAACATATATTACAGTTAGATACAATAGAAAATTACAAACATATAAAAGATCTTTTAATAGAATGTAAAACAAAATTCTATACTTACACTAACAAACTAGAAAAACCAATAACACTATTATTAAAAGGACTAAATAGTTCATATAATGAAAATGAAGTCCTTAATGAATTACAAGCCCAGAACATTAATAATGTCACATTTCAAAAAATCACAAGATTCTCAACCAATAGATCCATTCAAGAAAAGAGAATATTGCCTATATTCTTAATACAAGTATCTCCAGACAGTCACATTAATAACTTAAAAAAGATCAAATATTTATTTCACCAAGTGATATACTGGGACAAATTGATGAGAAGGGATGTAATTCAATGCAAAAAATGCCAACGAATAGGTCATACAGCGTCTAATTGCAATTTACCTTACAGATGCGTAAAATGCGATACTAATCATGAGCCAGGAAGGTGTAGTGGTACGGCACATGCACAATTAGATAGATCAAAATTATTTTGTGTAAACTGTAAAGAATATGGACATCCAGCGTCATACAGAGGCTGTCCTAAAATAAAAGAAATTAAAAAAAGGTTTAACGAACAGAACTTAATCACAAAGACAAAAAAAAATAATAACTTACTCATTAACAAATCATTGGTCCAATCAGGAATTAGCTTTTCGGACGCAGTTAAAAAAACAACGCTTGCAAGTATAAACAAAATAAATTATAGCGATGGAGATATTCGATCTAATAACATAAACACAAACATGTATAACACAGAAATATTAGAAATAAAAAATAACATAGCTAGGCTTGAAAAAATAATTGAAGACAACTCAACAAAAATAAATAAGATAGCCTCCTTGCTTGAAAAACTTTTAGACTAAACATGTATAGTATAAATAACACCCCAATACAAACTAATAAAAAAATCTTGAAAATGATAAAAATAATCACAATAAATGTAAACTCGATAATTAAAAATCAAAGAAGAGCATCGCTCATGAATATAATAAATCTACAAAACCCAGATATAATATTGCTAAACGAGACAAAATTAAATAAAAATCACGTAATAAAATTTAAAAATTATAACATAATAAGAAATGATCGCATTGAAAAACAACCCGGAGGTGGTACAGCAATAATAATAAGAAAATCTATAAAATACAAAGAAATAAAGATAACGGAAACAGAAAAGGAAAAAATAATCGAACAAACTATAATAAAACTAAATATTCCAACTGATAAAGCATTGTATATAATTGCGGCATATGCTAAAGGCGGTAATCAAAAAGAATTTATACCGGACATAAATAAAATTTTCTCCTCCCTTGAGTTAAATAAATTAGAGAATTACTATATATTAGCAGGAGACCTAAATGCAAAACATACCGACTGGGGAAACTTAAACAATAACCCGAGAGGAATTGCACTTAAAATCTGGTTAGATAACAATAACATAACATATAAAACAAAAATGCTAAGTTCTAAATATCCCTCGTACCCAAACGGAAATTCTTTTTTAGATATAGTACTAGCTGACACCAGACTAACATTCCACGACTTAGACGGAGACAAACTAGACAACATACCTTACGATAGTGACCACAATGCAGTCAGATTCCAAGTATCCATAAACAAGGAAAATGGACTGGAGCTAGAACCGGACAATACGAATCATAAATATAACTTTAAAAAAACAGATTGGACAAAGTTTAGTAAAACGCTAGAGAAAATGATCATGGATAAAATTCCTAATAATCGAAATTTAACAGTTCATGAAATAAATGAATACCTTCAAAATTTTAACGAAAAAATACTATTAACAATGCAAAAAGAAATACCTAAAATAAAAGAAAAGAACTCAATCAATGCATATATCAATGAAAAAATACAAAAACTACAAAAGCAGAAAAACAAAATACTTACCAAAATACATCACCTAAACAGAAAGTGGCCAAGGATAAATACTAGCCTCATGGAAAACCTGAAAGAAAAATTAAAACACATAAGAACAGATCTAAAACTAGAATTCTCTTCATCTATAAATAACTACTGGAAAAATAAAATCACAAGCATCTCAAAAAAAGAATCGACATCAATGTTTCCACAATTAAATAACATATTTAGAAAAAAAGAAATAGCACAGGTAGACACACTAAAAGTACCATTAAATTCCAACATATTAATTAATGCAAAAATTGATACAAACCAACTACAAAAAGATAAAAGCGGAAACGTAATCATTAACACACTACAGGAAAAATTGGATATTATGGGCGCGCACTTTGCAAGTATTAACAACAGAGAGTTTAATAACAACAGACCTCAGTTAAATGAGATAATAAATAAAGAAACAAAATCTTTCAAGGAACAAATAGATACAGAAAAAAATAATAACATAACAATTTGCACATTTAATGATAATAACATAGCTGAAGACCCTAACCATAGAGACGAAAATGGAAAAATTTTTACAAATACATTTGAGGTAAATAAAAGATTCAAAAAATTAAATAATAAAAAATCTTTTGGTCTAGACGGAATACCAAATATAGTGCTAAAATATATTCCGACGAATTTAATATTCAACTACACAATTATTTTCAATAACCTATTAAACTACTCTTTATTTCCTGACCAATGGAAAACAGCTAAAGTGGTAGCAATCCTGAAAAAAGATAAAGACAAAAACTCTCCAGCAAGCTATAGACCCATAAGTCTCTTACCCAACATAAGCAAAGTGTTCGAAACCATAATTAACGATCTTATAGTTTCTTTCTGCTATAAAAAAGAAATTATCCCGGAATGTCAATTTGGCTTCCAACGTAATCTTTCCACAATACATGCAATAAATAGATTAACATCTGATATAAACTGGGCACTCAACAACAAACAATGTTTAGGTGCATGCTTAATCGATTTAGAAAAAGCCTTCGATACAATATGGCTTGATGGCCTACTATTTAAAATAATTAAAAAAAAATTTCCTAAACATTTAATTAAATTAATATGGAGCATGATTTCAAACAGAACACTAATAACTGCAAGCGGAGAAACGAAATCAAAAACTACATATAAAATAATCAACGGACTACAACAAGGAACGGTAAACTCACCTATCTTATTCAATATTTATACTAGTGAAATGCTAAAATTATTTGGACTAAATACTCCGGAAAATCCCAAAACAATTGCATTTGCCGATGATCTAATTGTGTATGTGGCGGACAACTGGCCTTCCAAAATACAACAGAAACTCCAAGATATTTTTCAAAACCTAGAAAATTACTACGAAACATGGAAGTTGAAAATAAATATAGATAAATGCGAAACAATTTTGTTCAGACCATCGCTTGCTTACGCAAACAAGAATGTAAGAAACAATTACAAAACTTTCAAAATTGAGAGCTTACCCAAAAAGTCTATTACACAAAAAATCCCTCATAAGAATCGAGTAAGATATTTAGGTATTAATCTCGATGAAAGACTGCACTATAAAGACCATCTAGAAATACAGATTAAAAAAGCAACTAAAACTTTTTGGCACCTTAAGAGACTGTTCTATTCTAAGTATTTACATACAGAAATAAAAATAATATGTTATCAATTATTTGTAAGACCACAAATCACATATGGCTGCCCCATATGGTTTAACATTAGTGCATCTCTCATGGAGAAAATCAGAACATTTGAAAGAAAGTGTTTGCGAGCCTGTCTCAATATGAATAGATCGGCAGAAACAAACTATACACAATACATAAATAATCAAAAATTGTATGACTCAGCAAAAATCCCCAGAATCGATAATTTTGTAATAAATTTAATTCGTGAACATTTCTTGCAAGCGGGAAAGATAACTCAAAATAGCCTAGTATATGGAGCACTCTACCCGAACTCAATGTATTATGAACAAACACTAAAAACTGGATTCATACCTCCAGAAGCCTTTCTACACTTAGATAAAAAGGGATACATACAAGACCATTATAATGTACCGATAATATATCATTATCCCCGACATAATAATAACAAAAAATTACAATATCCCCCCCACGCATCTAGTGATAATGCACTTATACCATGGCGTTATAGCATGACCATCCCTAAAGAAGAGGTATTAAAGAAAAAGAAAAAGAAAGAGAAATACTGGTGGTTAATGGATATATAAATAGGGACGAAAACTAGTCATAGTACTTAGAGATTATCTGCTAATTACACATTATCTGTTAATTATACACATATATGCATATGCATACATTGAACAAATACATCAGATTGTACACACACACACACACATACACACACGCACACACACACACACACACACACACACACACACACACACACACACACACACACACACATACACATACACATACGCACAAATATTGCGAAAAGAAAAAAAGAGAAAAAGATAGTATTGTACAATATAATTATTTATTTTATTATTATCATTATTATTAAGATATTCAGTTTTTTTTTTTAAAAAAGATGGGACTCTTTTTTTCTGAAACAAAGTCGAATACAAGAAAACCGGACAATAATCATATCTAGCGTTAAGATTGTTATTTGTAAAAAAATATATATATAACACAAACTAATATACCTGCGATAGAACGTAAGTTCGAAAAACAGTGCGTAGCGGCGAGAGTCTAGTTACCGTACCGCTCAAACAAAACATATAGATAAGAAGAATGTTTTTTTTTAAGTTTATTGTAACATTAAAATATAAAACTGTAATACGTCCCAAAAATAAACTCTTCCATACATACGTCGTGTTAGTAAGTCGAGCGGCTAGAACGCTGGAGATCTCGAGTTCGAACCTTTCCTTTTTTTTTTTTTTTAATGTCTTTAAATAATTTATGCAACATATTAAATTAAATGCGTTTCTCAGTATCCACTTAGGAATAATAATACTTACATCCGATTTATCCGACACAACTTGGCCTCTCTAACTATTCAATAAGTTAGTAGTACTGTTAAATATCAATCACATATGTCACCCTACCCAGAGAGAGAGAGAGAGAGGGGGAGAGAGAGAGGGAGGAGGGAGAGAGAGAATGCTAATATTTAAATTAATCATTATCAAAAAACTGTTATCAAAACACTGGGGTCCGCCATGTTCTTTTCCGAGTCACAACATACTCTGGAATTAAAAAACAAATTAGTACTCTGGAATTATGAAAAACAACTATTTTTCATTGTCCAAGATTGTATAAATTTCAAATCAAACTTCAATAAACGAATTTTTATATTTTGTGCACTAGAATAACATATCACTTATGTACTTTCACTTTAGAGTCAAATTTTTAATCAATTTTACTTATAATATATACACCTTAAGTATGTATGTTCATTTTGAATTTGCACCTTGAATAACATATGAGTCATTTTTTCGTGGTAATATATTATTAAATTTATTATATTATTTATTTTATTAATTAATTTAGATAATATATACTTTATGTATGTTCACTTTGAACTGGCGCCTTGCATAATATATCAGTTACTTTTCATGGTTATATTATTAGATAATCATTTAAATTTGCAAAAATTTACATTTTGAGGGTCTATTTTTGAACATGGCTTTGACCTTTTCATTTATGATTTTTGAGGATATCACCTACTTTTTAGAGTACAGATATATGAATCAATTAGTGCAAAAACACAAAGTTTAAAAATATATGTTATTTGGCAATATGCAATTGCGTATTTATTTTTAAATAGCTATATTCTTTGCAACAATAGTTTTGTCTTATTATTTTGTGCATAAAAAGTTAGGATAAGATCTACCAAAAACTGAATATTTTACGAAATAACTTTATTATAGTGTTTTGAGAAGCTCTTAACACCAGCTATTAGATTCTAAAATAAAAATAGAGTGTTCCATTTAAAAATATCGATGTGATCTTGATCTAACTTTAGGGACGCCACCCAATATTAAACGGATGAGAACAGTGAATAAATCCTTCAAACCCTTTCTAAACCCTTTTCGTCTGAAACATTCTCTTCTAAAATACAACTTTTTATGAAATATTCGGGTATATCCACACTTTTGTCCCATCCTGTGTATGTATCTAAGCGTGTCGATGACATTATAATATAGATGTGTCTGCTTTATTGTTATTGTTATTCGAGTTATTGTACTCAATACCTTATTGACAAAATTGTATATATGTATTTCAGAAAACAAAAATATGTCATTAGATCAAAAATTTTTCTGATACTATTGCGTTATTTTAAAAATACGTTGTTTTTGGATTAAGCTTTCTATATAATGGTATTAAAAGTGTTGTTGATCAAAGTTATCGTTACCCATCAAAAGTTTATTTTGTTATTGCAATGAATAATGTGATTGAAAAATGATATTTGAAATATTTTTGACCCTGTAATATATTTTGTTTCTTTGAAATGCATATGCAATTTCGTCCATTAAATATCTAAGCAAAAATATTAATCTAATATTAAAATCATGTAAAAGATACAAATAACTGAACTGTTAAATAATCTGCATACTATTATTAAAACAAACACACTTTTGTAGGCAGAATTGTATTAGTTTTCTTGATTTGAAGAATACTGTCATTAATAATTAAATGATTTTATTATAGCACTTTTAAATGAAGAAAACTAACACAATAAAGCTCTTACTGCAAAGTGCATTTGTTTCAATTACAATGTGCGGATTAATCGTTTACATGATTTCAATAATAGAATAAATTTTGTTACTAAATATCTGTATCTGTGTCGTTAATTATCGGTTTCTTATGGGGTTAATTTACCACTTATTAAAAATTTTCAAAACTACCGCTTAGTGAAATTCAATATCTCAAAAACGGTACATCGCAAAAGTATGGGACCTATGTCGTTAACATTTCTTTAATTAACATTTCTTATGGGGTTAATTTACGGGTTCTTGTAAGACACTTGTGTGCGAAAATCTCCATATACTTTTTTTATATACGCTTCTGTTACATTTCTGTATTTTAGTTACAGTATTTCCTATTATTATTCCGCGTGTAATTTACGTAGTTTATCAATAGAGTCAATTTTAGTAAAGTCGATGCACGAAATGATTACTAGAACCACTAATGTATCATTAATAGTTTGAATTAGTAAACTGAAATTACATGTAACGTATGTAACAAATATATCGATTAAGTTATAAAATTTCAATAAATAACATAATTTATTAAAATGCTAATATTCTTTCATCAATATATTCAAATAATTATTTTTACATTATATAGTTGTACGTAGTTATATACTTATACTTATATTATTTTTATCGTTGAAGTGATGACCTAATTTCAAATAGATTTTTATTCCGTTTTAATTTTGACACTGACACAGTCACTGCTAACTGTCTTTATTTCTCCGAGATGTTTAACCGTTTGTATGTCAAAATACAATAATATTGAAAATAAAGAATGAGCTCCTCCATCAGCTATTCTTGTGAGCACGCAACCATATATTTTATTTTGTCTCTCCGATTTTAACACGATCATTACGTCTGGTGTAAACTACATCTGGTATAAAATATTTTTAAATATATAACTAATACACAAATTAATCGTCTCTGGGATATCTTTTTATAAGCAGAGCACTCCAAATTTCTTTTAATTGGGCGCCTAAAGTCTGATTTCAGCGCTATTGCAACTATCGTATTTTTGTTTGGGCAACGCAATAGATCCAAAAAATAATTTTTTCTAATTGACGTCCAGCAAAAGCTAGATTAAATTAAATTTCACGTCTAAGGGGGTTTTGAAAATTTTTAATAAATGGTAAAATAACCAGAAAGGGTGTAAGAGAGTGAGAGAGGGGTGAAAGATGATGAAAAAGGAAATAGAGCAAAAAAGACGAAAAATTGAGAAGGGAGGGGAGAGGGGGAAGGAGGGGAGAAAGGGGAGGGAGGGGGGGGGGAAAAAGGAGAGGTGTTAGGAAAGGTAGAGAGAAGAGAAGTACATATGATTGTGGACAGAGAAGAAGAAGAAGAAGAAGAAGAAGACGTTACTTCATTTTTCGTGAAAACATCACTTTTGACCGTTTATATGTCCAGAACGGTTTGACAGATTTTTTTCTTTTTGGTTAACTTACTCGTATGATACCACCTTCGAATATGCCACAGGCATTTCAAAATTTTTATATTTTAATAGTTCTACACCCCCAAAAAAGTCGACTTAAGGGTGCGGGATAAGAGACTTGTAGCGTCTACTTGTAGTTTCTATTTTTGACGATGGCCGGAGACGCTACCGCGTTCTCCCGATAATATTCAACTAAAACCAGGTGGAAAGCTCGACCGTCTCCCCTTGTAAGAGATATAATTTTCGATCTCGATCGCCAAGCGTGTCAGCGAGAAGGAGAGATGGAGATTTGAAGATATGTTGCGTTTTTCATGGCCGAGTTGACGTACACGGCTTCTTTCCTCGTGTGCGTGATGTAGCGCACACAAGGAAAAAGCCGTGTACGTGTGCACCCGGCGCTCGGCTAGCTAGAAGAACGCAGACGTATCTTCGCATTATAAATTTGTGTACATACATACATACATACATCATACATATATATATGTATATATATATATATATGTGTGTGTGTGTGTGTGTGTGTGTGTGTGTAGGCTTCAAATAATTTCATTGAATTAATAAGATATTTTGCGATTAAAATCACACCAATGAACACGGTTCAGTGAGAAGAAATCTATCGAAGAAATCGAGTCGACATTGAATTAACGTCGAATTGATGTAATTGCATCGATCGATATCAATATTTGATATCGATTTGATGATCATTTCTCACTGGAGATATAAATCAGATAATTTTTTAACTAGATTAACCATACATATTTAATTAAAAGTAATCCGATTTTATGTCATGTTTTGGTGTCATTTAATCGTGAAAATGTCATTAATCCATTAAAATTATTTTCAAATCAATAAAATGCGAAATTAATATTCTAGGTTTTATTTTTATTCCATGTTTACTTTTCATAGATAAGCGAGTTTTTTAAAATCCTCGACGCTGGGGCTCGAGGAAAGCGAGAGAGAGAACGAGTAAGGAGCAAGCGAGATGGCAAATATCAAAGAGAGTGCCGAAGTCTCGTCGCGAGCTTATCTCAATCTCCGATCTTTCGTATCATATTTCATCTTACTAGAAAATAAAAACTTTTATATTTCGCATTTTATCAGTCCAAAAATAATTTTAATGTATTAATGAGACTCTTGCGATTAAAAATGACACCAAACACGGTATAGATCGGGTAATTTTAATTGGTTAAGTAATTAACATCTTGATTATAATCTAAAAAAATATATAAATATATAAAATATAAATTTTTATAACACATGATATTATTTGACAGGCAAACTGGCCACGTGAAGAGCTTCAGCCAATCAATAAAATGATCTGCGCGCCGAACATGGATTGTCAGCCTAACGTAGTCAAACAACGAATTAAAATCATCTTTCGATTTTAATGTTTTGAATGTTTGGTAAATTGAATAAAAGAATTTATTGCGACATGCCTTGGTGGTCGAATTGGCATGACGCCCGCACGGAATGGGGGAGTTCCAGGTTCGAATCTTGGCTGAGGTAATATTTTCGCAATAAATTCTTTATTCAATTTACCAAATATTCAAAAACGATTAAAATCGAAAGATGATTTTAATTCGTTGTTTGACTGCGTTAGGCTGACAATCCATGTTCGGCGCGTAGATCATTTATTGATTGGCTGAAAAGCCTTCACGTGGCCAGTTTGCCTGTCAAATAATACCTTATCATGTGTTATCTTAATTACTGGCGAAGAAAAGACTATTTTCAAAATTTTATATATTTCTTTAATATTTTCAACCCTTTTTCTTCCCTTCTCATTTTTCAAATGAGAGACTTTTTTTTCAAATAGTTAACTGATTTGATGTGAATATTATTTTCAATAATTAATGATGCTGATTTTTTTTATAACCTATAGTTATTTCTTTTTTTTTTATAAAAGAATAGGCATAAAAATAATAAAAAATATCTACCATAATTTTTTTTTTTTAAATACTATTATGGTTTTATTAAACGAATAATATATTTTATTAGATAAAACATGATAAAAAAAATGTTAGAAGAATAATAAAATGTTAGTGAATTAACAACCGTTTTAATGAATGCTATATCTTTAATATAATATATAAAGATTATATATAATATAAAGATTAATATAAAAAGAATGTAAAAATAATGAAATATATCTAATTATACTATTACTTTTTTTATATTAAACGAAAATATATAAGTAATAAGAAAACATTCTTTTATATTAATCTTTATATTATATTAATCTTTAATGTTAACTAATACATTAATCTTTATGTAATATACAAAGATATAGCATTAATTAAAACAGTGTTAAGTTCACCAACATTTAATATTCTTCTAACATTTTTCTTATCATTGTTTATCTATTAAGAATATGGCATATCATAACTAGGTGTATTTTTTCGTTTAAAAGTAATAGTATAATTAGATATTTTTATTATTTTTGATAAGATAATTTCTTTTTATAAAAAAAAAAGAAAATAGCCCAGATAAACTTGGATTAAAAAATATGGCATATTCTCTAATCAGAGGAAGATATTAATGCATCAATACGTTAACTGAAATCTAGAAGAAACTTGTAAAGAAAAAAATAATTTTAGTGAAAAGAAAGAAATAGTCTTGAGAATGTAATTTTGAAACAAATTCCAGTTATTATTAAAATAAAAGGTTTTATAAATAAAATTTCATTTTAAAATAACTGTTTGCAATTAAGTTTCATTAATGTAGGATCTTAAAATTCATTTTATTATAAAGTTAAATATTTGTGATCGTAATGTGCTGAGTGGTAAGAACAAATCGACAACTAGCGGCGTGGTGTAGTGAGTAAAGCGCTTAACCATGATGCTGTGTGTTGATCAAATCTCAACTTTTCGCAAAAGTTTTTATCTTTATTTTGTTTATTGCAAGCATTATTGTGTACATTACATTTTATATATATGTATGGTAGATATATATATATATATATATATATATATATAACCCTATAAAATGAAGCTTTTTATGTTGGTTATAAAATGTATTACGTTTAAAAAAACTTTATAACTTATTAAACTGTTTTACATTTTACTAAAAATTTATGTCAATTTAATTTGTTATACAATCTTACATTTTTAAATCAGCAAATATACTTAAGCAATAAATATTTTAAATTATTTTTACTTTGTGCTATAATTTTTATTCTTGCTACAAATGAATTTATTTTAAAAATAAAAATTTTATGAGTTGGTAATAAGTTATAAAAAGAAATTAATTTTATTTCTTACTTTTCAACTTTATGAAATGTAAATTGCATTAACAGCTGAAAACAACTGAAAATAAAAATTTTAATAACGTAACATGTAAAAACATGAAATAAATAAATTGTCAAATTTTTAATGTAATAAATTTTATAATAAAAATAAAACATTTGTTTTGTAAGTTATATATTAAAATTAAATGTACACAATAATGAGCTGCAAATAAAAAAAAAAAAAATAAAAATTTTTTAGAAAGTAAAATTTGAAGCAAACGATACGCAACATTGTATTTAAGCGCTTTACTCAATTACATCACAATCGCTGGTTGTTGATTCCATCTTATATCGTTCCAGTACATTACTGACAACACAAATCTTTTTAACATTTTTCTCGCAAATGCTTGAGAGGCATCGTATCATTTTAGCATGAATGAGTATAGTATTTGAATTTATATATATATATATATATATATATATATATATATATATATATATATATATATTAATATATATATATATATATTAATATATATATATATATATATAAAAATTTAGTGAAATGGAAGGTCTGTAACATTTTGCGCGATTATTGATATTATTCAAGATCATTAAAAATATATAAAAATTTAGGGCAACATTATCTCTTTTTATAAATACATTCAGAATAAAATTATGTTACTATGTTAATAAAAAATTTCAGAAATCATGAAAATCTTTATTCAAAAATGCTAATAATAATCATTATGTTGTAAAAATGTATACATATATCCTTTTATACTTTTATAAACACGCACAATAATTTCTTTTAATTACTTTTTTATTATTAATAAATATTTATTATAATAATTAATTATTTTTATAAAAATAAAAATTTATTATGTTGTAATTTATATTTTCTTACTATTCTATATTTTTATATACATTTTCGTAACATTCCTGTAACAATCTATTTACAGTTTTAACTGTTCCTAATGTCGTACTTATATTTTGTTACATGAGTCAACGTTTTCCAAGATCTCAAAATAAAAATAAATACAATACATATAAAACATAAATATATAATAATTGGTATGTATTTGACACAAAAGCGCGACATGAATTACAAGTTAACATAATACAATGAAATGTGTAGTAAAACAAACTATAAAATTGAGCATGTGACATTACACATTATTTTTATTTTTTTATTTGTTTTAGCTGAAATGAAAATACTAAATTAGAAAATGGTCTCCCAGTTCAATCTTGACGTTGATTATGCGAGGATCATTTCCATGAAAAATGTTTCACTGCCAAGAAAGATCTGAAGCGTAAGTCTGTACCAATTTCTTTTAATGAAATTGTATTTAATCAAAATGTATCTAAACAAAATGAAAGTAGAGAAATAATCCAAACGGAACAAGTGCCTTGTTACAAAAAAACAGATATAAAACAAATACAATCAACGGAGATTGCTGCGTCAACATCATCTGCGCCTATTTTTATTTATGATGATGTTACAATTAATGAAGATAATGATGTAATAGTTAATAAACATCCATTACAACAATATCCTGTGCAATATAAAGCAGCACATTTAAATTTTGATATGTCTATGGAAGAGGAAGATATTACAAAATGGATGCATCTTGAGCCATCAATACATGAAAGAGGTTTCTCGCCTCTTCCATTAAATAAAATCACAAAAGATGGAAAAATGAGCATCCCGAACTCTGTGCACATAAAAAAGTGCCTCTTTCGTCAAGTCAAAAGTAAAGAAGGGAAAGAAAGTAATATGACAAAAATAAATAAATTAAATTCAAGAATTAAATCTTTGAAATTAAAAAATATGAAATTACAAAAGCAAATAAGAAATTTAAAATATCGTTTAAAACATCGTACTGTATTAATACGTAAAATGCCAAAAAATAAGAAACAAAAGAAAAATGTGTTAAAAATGTTGATAGATGAACAAAATCTACACCCTGTTGCAAAAGCCATGATACATTTACAACTGCATATACCAAAAGCAATATATACCGAAGAAGAAAAAAATTTGGCAAGGCAATTATATTATTATTCAGCTGCTGCTTTCTGCCGCCTAAGAAAAGCAGGCTGTAATTTTCCCGGGCAGCGAACTATCAAAAGATGGCTGGAAGAATATAATGTACGGCCAGGATTTTGTGATTTTATATTTCAAAAATTGAAAGAAAAGATTTCTCAACTACCAATAGAGGAAAGAGTATGTGCTTTTTAAAATGGGATGAAATGACCATAAAACCTTATGAAGAGTATTCGTTGAAACAAGATGGCCTTGTCGACCTTGGATCTTTGGGAAGAACATCAGAAAGATCCAAATGTGTATTTGTTTTTGTTCTAGATAGCTTAAATGCGCGTAATGCTTGGCGACAGCCTTTAGCATATTTCCTCCCAGGAAAATGCATGAAAGCGGAGGAAATAATAATATTATTAAAAGAATGTCTAGACAAATTGAGTGAAACGGGTGCTAATGTGCAACTTGTTACATGTGATCAAGGCACGTGTAATCAAAGTGCTTATACTCAACTTGGTATTAACCCAGAAAATCCATTTTTATTTACAATGGAAAAAAATATAATGCATCATTTGATTTCCCGCATCTAATAAAAGATTAGCAAGTTTCCTCAGAACGCACAGAAATCTGTACTGCGATGGCAAAGTTATCGCGTCATATTCGGATTTCGAAATGACATGGTCTATCGATAATGCCACAAAAGGAGGTTCCAATTTATTATCTCATATCACAGAAGCACACATTCATCCAAATACTTTTGAAGCAATGAATGTTAAAAGAGCATTTCAAATATTCAGCCATACTTTTGCTGCTGCGATAAAAACAGCCGGCCACGAAAAAGAATTAAATACAATGACGTGGCAAGAGACCGCAAATTTTGCAGAACGCTTAAATAATGTTATTGATGCCTGCAACGCTTACAGTCTCAATATTTCATTTGGCGGCAAACGACCATTATCCACCAAAAATCCAGATATTGAAAATCTATTAAGAGATTTTGTAAAATGGTGTTCAAAATGGTCAAAATCAGCACAACATATAAATCAAATGCCCTGCTTTAAAGGTTTAATCCTAACTATAACAGCTATTCTTGCAATGTTTGAAGACCTTTCAAATAAATATGAAGGATTTGAGCTTGCAACGGGATTATGTAACCAAGATTCAGTAGAACATTTATTTTCAAAATTAAGACAACGTGGAGGATTTAATCCTAATCCAACGGCAAGAATGATCCGATTATCTATCAGACATATACTTTCCACGGGATACATTCAAGCCGGTGACAAAGGCAATGTTCAATGTCCAGAAACTGAAACTCTTATAAATCAACCAAGTCGACTCGTGAAAAGAATTGAAAATTCAATAAATATGAATGCAGTAAATGCGAGCAATGGTGATGTAGAATACGATGAACCCGAAAGCGAATTGCTTACTGAAGATGTAAATATTCTTTTTAAAGAATGTGATATCGAAGAAATTGAAAGTATAAATCCACTTGACAGCAGTTATGACGAAAATGCTATCGCATTTTTTGCTGGATTTATAGCGCGACGAAGTATTGCAAAAAGTAATTGTGAGCATTGTCGCAATGATATGATGAAAACTCCAATGGATGAATCGACAGCAAATGAGAAATATATAGAATATCGTGAATATCCAAATGAAGATGAAGATGCTCCAACAGTAACAAAATTAATACGCCCGACAACTTTGTTTACGAATATAATGAAAACACAGTTAATGGCATTTAATCGTACGTGGCAATATTACTGGGCATCTACACAGATTCTTGAAAAAATTGTGACTGAATGTATATACGCAATAAAACACATCCAGAGTGGCTAGATAAAAATCAAAAGTGTTATAATCATCGGATACAAACATTAAAATATATGATTACTATAAAATTATATTCTCGTACGAGATATAATAATCGTGCTGCAAAAACTAGTTATAAACTTTGTCCCAAAAAAGTTAAAAATAAGTTTTTAAGCACGTAAAACATTAATAAGAAAAAAGATAAAAGACAATAAAAATTAAATAAAACAAAGACTGAAACTAAAAGAAAACATAAATAATAATAAAGTATTTTAATAAAAAGAGCAGGGTATGAAATAAAAAATAAAAAAAATAAAATAATGTAGAACGTAGTGAACATGCAAGAAAAGTAATATTTAAAAATTTGTATACTTAATATTTTCTTTATTATTTTATGCATCTTGCAGTTTTGTGTAAAAAAAACTACTTCTCATGATATCATGATGTTACATTTATTATGAAAAATGTTTATCACCTTATCACAGAGTCAGTATTATTTAATAGTAATGAAAAAAAGAAGCATTTTTCAATTTCTTAGAAGATCGCAATTACAGTTGAAATAATTACATAAACCATTAACTAGCAGATCTGATCACGAAAAAAATAAATAAAGGGTTCTAATACGATCATAAGAAATTGTAAAATGTATTTTTTTATTATTAATAATTTAATACGAGATGCATATAATAATAATGAAATGATAAAAAAGTATAATTTAAGTAAAAGTATATGTGTACGTGCATATGGTATTCGACAATTACAGGGCAAGGCACAACGAATACCATAAAATAAATATAATGCAAGTGTTTTTGAACACTTCACTCAAAATAATATAAGATGTCTCAAAATATACAAAAAAGGGAAAAGAGACATCAAAAATATATAACTGATTTTTTCAGTTATTTATAGGAAATTGCATATCACATTTCCTCGTGATAAGATCTGCTAGTTAAAGATTTATGTAATTATTTCAGCTGTGATTGTGATCTTACATTATGTCAATGAAAATGCACACACATATACATTCATATATCAATCTATTAAAGAATTTTCAATTCTCAGATACGTTCTACATTAAAAGATTACAGTTTATTAAATATATTATTCATAAATATATCATAAATATATATAATGTATTTGTATTTTTATTTTACAAACCAAAGTTATGCTTTTTTAAGTCTCCGAAGTATCTTCTTTCAGGTGTACAGACAAGAGGTGGGGTTTTTAGTTGGTAGGCGGCCAGGACGAAGATGAGATCGATTTCTGATGAATTCGATTATGGATTTCTGAGTCTCGGTTGAATCCAACACTCCCTCTTGGTACGGGCCAAGAGGGGTCTTTGGAAGATTTTCCCCACCTCCGAAAAAAAAAAAAAAAAAATTTATGTAACATATTTATGTGACGTATTTATATTAATTTAAAATAGGCAAAATAATTTATTTTATCTCAATGATTGCTTTACTCATATTGTAATTACAATGTACAAATTGTACTATAAATCAAAGTTAAATTTTTAATATTTCTCTCTCTCTCTCTCTCTCTCTCTCTCGCGAAAATAATATTTCATATGTACGCATAAATGTATATAAAATCTCTAAAAAAAATTACCTTTTTAAAAAAAGGTAAAAAAAAGGTGCTAAGTCCGCGTCAAAAAGTTCTTTGATCTTTGCAAAATAGTATAGTATTATTAACTCTAAAAAACTATTAAAAAACCTATTTCCAAAAGAGTGTGATATTAATCTACACACATAAGTTATTTTAATCCAAACAAAATGGTTTATTTTAAACCATAAAAAAACTATAAGTTATTTAATTATACGTTCTATAAAAATAATGATATCAACAAAATTGTGCTAAGTAAAAATAAAAATTAAAAAAAAATATTTTGAAAAAAGTTACAAAATAATAAAAAAATAGTTTTAATTTTTTTTAGTATATCCTACTAAAATACTGATATCGAGAAATAAAAAAAAAAAAAAAAAAAAACAAATAATGTAAAAATATAAAATTAAAAATTATTTACAAAAAAATAAAAATTAAAAATTAATGAAAAAATATAAAAATGTATATAAAAATTGAAAATTAATATAAAAATAAAAAATTTAATTAAAAGACTTAGCTCTGCTACAAAATATGTTATTTTAAAAATTAGCAGCGCTAAGTCTTTTAATTAAATTTTTTATTTTTATATTAATTTTCAATTTTTATATACATTTTTATATTTTTTCATTAATTTTTAATTTTTATTTTTTGTAAATAATTTTTAATTTTATATTTTTACATTATTTGTTTTTTTTTTTTTTTTTTTTAATTTTTATTTCTCGATATCAGTATTTTAGTAGGATATACTAAAAAAAAAACTTATTTTTTTATTATTTTGTAACTTTTTTCAAAATATTTTTTTAAATTTTTTTTACTTAGCACAATTTTGTTGATATCATTATTTTTGTAGAACGTATAATTAAATAACTTATATAGTTTTTATGGTTTAAAATAAACCATTTTGTTTGGATTAAAATAACTTATGTGTGTAGATTAATATCACACTCTTTTGGAAATAGGTTTTTAATAGTTTTTAGAGTTAATAATACTATACTATTTTGCAAAGATCAAAGAACTTTTGACGCGGACTTAGCACCTTTTTTTTTTTTTTTTTTAAAAAGGTAATTTTTTTAGAGATATCACTCTTTTTTGTACATCAGTTCGATTTTTTGTGTATATATAATATACACATGTGTATTTATAATATACACATATAATTTTTCTACTTATACTTTATTCTATTTTTTATACTTATACTTTATTCTATTTTTTATACTTATACTTTTTTCTATTGAATACACAATATTTATTCATACTTATTTATACTATTTATTATATTTTATTATAATCATTATCATATATTTGTGCAAGGTGTAAGGAGATCCTTTTAAGAAGTAAAACTGTACTTTAGCTGGATGTGATTTACAAGGTCTAAGGAAAATACGCTTGAATAACTTTATTTATTTTTTTTTTTAACATATTTTTATTGAGAACACGTATATTTTTATTGCGAACATTTATATTTGTACTTTTATAGTGTATAAAATAGAAAAAAGTATAAGTATAAGAAATAGAATAAAGTATAAGTAGAAAAAATACATGTGTATATTATATATACTTTACTCGAAATTTTTTAACTAATCGGTCTGATAAATGAAAGATTAGAGAATAAGTAATGAGTGAAAGAGAGAGAGTGAATGCGTGATAACGAGAGCGAAAGAAAATTTGTTTTATTGCATGTGCAAATACAATAATAATGTCTCGTCGCCGCTAATAACCTAGCTTACTTTTATCAACGTCACTTACTGTCGATCGATTATCGACGTCACTTACTGTCGATTATCGATCATACTACGTTATAGTAAACGTGTCTTAAAAACGACGACCTGTATAACACATTTCTTCACCCCTCACCGCGGCCCCTCTTGCCAACATTTCCAGAGCGTCACTAGCGCGATCTGATGTCGAATGCCACAACAGTAAAATCTGAGCGGTCGACGACAACGAAGACGACGACGTTTCTTAAATGATATTTTTCACATTTGGACTTTGCGTCGTAATAGCTCGATTTATAGAGCATGTAACCCAAAAATAAAAACACTTTTATTATATAATTCGACCCCGCTCTATCGATTGAGACTATTTAGAAGTCGATCCGTTGAGCGGATATATGAAAACCAGAAATATTGAGTGCTCTCAACTGACCGACTCGCGTAATAAGACACGGTAGTGTCTTGTGCTTGCGCGGACTTAGCACAAGACACTACCGTGTCTCTTGATAATGTTACTAATTATAAGAAAATATTTTAATAACATATATAATGTACATATATATGTATATATGCAAAATACGGGACAGATTTATTGATATGTTTTATTATAGTTGCGCGTTTTTTCCATATTAAAATACATATATATGTAAAATAGAATAATTAAAAACATTTTTTCAATAACAATACATATATTGCTATCATAATATGTCTTAATGTAATCATCGCAAAGCTATATAATACAGCATATTAGTAAATCTGTAACGTTTCCGTATTTTGGATCCACAATTATAAGTTAGGACAGACATACCATAATCGTGGATCTAGCACGGATATGAACCAATCGATGGGTAAAGAAAAGGTGGATCTAGCACGGATATGAACCAATCGATGGGTAAAGAAAAGGTGGATCTAGCACGGATATGAACCAATCGATAGGTAAAGAAAAGGTGGATCTAGCACGGATATGAACCAATCGATGGGTAAAGAAAAGGTGGATCTAGCACGGATATGAACCAATCGATCGGTAAAGAAAAGGTGGATCTAGCACGAACATATAACAACCGAGCAGCAAGAAAAGGTGGATCCAGCCATATAGTTCCGCCGACTGAAAATGTGGATCCATTGGCGCCACTGTACGGCCTAGAAAAAGCGTCTCACGAAAATCGACGGCATGGCCCCTCTCAGGCTTCTCTCTGCTTATATACACCTTATGTATGTATGTTCATTTTGAATTTGCACCTTGAATAACATATCAGTTATTTTTCGTGGTATATATTATTAAATTTATTATATTATTTATTTTATTAATTTATTTAAATAATATACACTTTATGTATGTTCACTTTGAACTGGCACCTTGTATAATACATCAGTTACTTTTCATGGTGATATATTATTAGATAACACAGGTCTACAAAAAAGGGGGTCTTGGATGTTGTCGGGAAACTGTGGGTCATTTTCGAAGTAATTTTCTGCGTAGAATCCGAATCTGAAACCAGAATTGGCCTATCACGTCAGGATTTTGAGATATTAGAGGATATATACTCGAAAAATCCGTTTTTATGCTACTTTCGAGGTTATGTACAGGACGCAACCAATTTTTTGGGTCTTTTGTGCTATTTGCATCATTTAGTACTATTCTTACCCTTCAAAATGAGATATTAATCGACTACCTACGATTTTTTTTCGCCAAGTTACGGGCATTTTAACCCACTTGCGTAACCGTTTTTCCCGTCTTTTTCGTTCCAAAATGCATATTTATTATTTGACATATTTGCAAAATGCATAACATTACTTTTTATTTTTTTTAGGTCGCTGAATGCAAATCCGAGATCAGTTTGATCCTATCAGGTCAGGATGAAGGTCAAGTCAAGGTCAAATTAAGAAAAAACCATTCAATCGGCGTGAACCGCTACTCTAAAAAGTTAATCACTTCTGCATAAGCGTTGTATTCGACTTTTCCGTTACTAAATGCAGTTAGGTGACGCACTACTATTTCTCGCAGTTCTTCTAGTCTCAAATTTCAATCAATGTTGTTTCGATAAATGTCATAATTTAAAATGCCCGTAACTTGGCGAAAAAAAATCGTAGGTAGTCGATTAATATCTCATTTTGAAGGGTAAGAATAGTACTAAATGATGCACATAGCACAAAAGACCCAAAAATTTTGTTGCGTCCTGTACATAACCTCGAAAATAGCAAAAAAACGCATTTTTCGAGTATATATCCTCAAATATCTCAAAATCCTGACGTGATAGGCCAATTCTGATTTCAGATTCGGATTCTACGCACAAAATTACGTCAGAAATGACCCACACCTTCCCAACAACAAAACCTTGTTGACCTGTGTAATCATTTAAATTTGTAAAAATTCAAATTCTTGAGGGTCTATTTTTGAACATGGCTTGACCTTTTCATTTATGATTTTTTGAGATATCACCTACTTTTTAAAGTACAGATATATGAATCAATTGGTGCAAAAAAAACGCAAAGTTTTAAAAAAGTTATGCTATTTGCAATATGCAATTGCGTATTTTTCTTTAAGGATAACTATATTCTTTGCACCAATAGTTTTGTCTTATTATTTTGTGCATAAAAGTATTAGGGTAAGACCTACCGAAAACTAAATATTTTACGAAATATTTTGTATTTTATATCAAAGTACTGCAAATTTGGAGCTTTATAATTCGGAAAATATTTAATGAAAAACTTAATAAAATACTTAATGAAATAACTTAATGAAATACTGAACTTAATGAAATGAAAAATACTTAATGAAATATCAATATTCATGGTATTATATATTTTTAACAGTTTTAGTATTTATATTAATATTTTATTTAAGATTATATATTGAAGATTATATCTATAATATTAATAATCATTAGACCTAATTTATTTAGAATTTTATTTGGATGAGATGATTTAAGATTAATTTCTTATCGTTTAGTATAGAGAGATCAAAAATTGAGAAAATATTTATTATCACTTTCAATTTTATTTATTCGAAAGATGATTTTAATTCGTTGTTTGACTGCGTTAGGCTGACAATCCATGTTCGGCGCGCAGATCATTTATTGATTGGCTGAAAAGCCTTCACGTGGCCAGTTTGCCTGTCAAATAATACTTTATCATGTGTTATCTTAATTACTGGCGAAGAAAAGACTATTTTTAAAGTTGTATCCCACCACTGACTTAAAATGATGGTGTTCCCCACTAGAGGCGCTGTTTAAATAATAAGCTCGCACTAAGTGTATCGGTTATTGCGATAAATATTATCACATGCCTTGGTGGTCGAATTGGTATGACGCCCGTACGGAATGGGGGAGTTCCAGGTTCGAATCCTGGCTGAGGTAATATTTTTCGTAATAAATTCTTTATTCAATTTACCAAACATTCAAAACGATTAAAATCGAAAGATGATTTTAATTCGTTGTTTGACTGCGTTAGGCTGACAATCCATGTTCGGCGCGCAGATCATTTATTGATTGGCTGAAAAGCCTTCACGTGGCCAGTTTGCCTGTCAAATAATACCTTATCATGTGTTATCTTAATTACTGGCGAAGAAAAGACTATTTTTAAAGTTTTATTTATTAGGTTTATTTAAAAACTTAGAATTTTTTGAAGTTAAAGGACAATGTTATAAATTTTACTTAGTAAGTAAATTGAATATTTTATTAAATATCTACATTAGAACGAAAGATTAAGCGATAAATTCAATTAACATAAATTTTATTATTATATAAATTATTATACAAATAGTAAGTAAATGGAATATTTTATTAAATATTTACATCAGAACGAGAGATTAAGCGGTAAATTCAATTACATTTTATTATTACACTAATGTATTTGAAAATTTTTAATAAATGGTAAATTAACTCCAGAAACCTTAATTAACGATACAGATCCCGTATTTTTGCGATGCACCGTTTCTGAGACATTAAATTTCACGCCTAAGAGGTGATTTTTGAAAATTTTTAATAAATGGTAAATGGACCCCATAAGAAACCTTAATTAACGGCACATGTCTCATATTTTTGCAATGCACCGTTTCCAAAATATTAAATTTTACCCCCAAGGGGTGGTTTTTGAAAATTTTTATTGAACAGTAAATTAACCCCATAAGAAATGTTAATTAACGACACAGGTCCCGTATTTTTGCGCTGTACCGTTTTTGAGATAAATTTCACTCCTAAGGAGTGGTTTTTGAAAATTTCTAATAAATGGTAAATTGACCCCATAAGAAACCTTAATTAACGGCACATGTCTCATATTTTTGCGATGCACCGTTTTCAAGACATTACATTTCACCCTCAAGGGATAATTTTTGAAAATTTTTAATAAATGGTAAATTAACCTCATAAAAAACCTTAATTAATAACACAGGCTCCATATTTTTGCAATGCACCGTTTCCGAAATCTTAAATTTCACACCCAAGGGGTGGTTTTTGAAAATTTTTAATAAATGGTAAATTGACCCTATAAGAAACCTTAATTAACGGCACATGTCTCATGTTTTTACAATGCACCGTTTCCGAGATAAAATTTAACCCCAAGGGGTGGTTTTTGAAAATTTTTATTGAACAGTAAATTAACCCCATAAAAAATGTTAATTAACGACATAAGTACCGTATTTTTTCAATGTACTGTTTTTGAGATATTAAATTTCACCCTCAAGGGGTGGTTTTTAAAAATTTTTAATAAATGGTAATACACCAGAAAGGGTGTGAGAGAATGAGAGAGGGTGAAAGATGATGAAAAAGTGTGAGAAAAGCGAAAAAAATGAAAAAATAGAGAGGGGGAGGGGAGGGGAGGAAGGGGGGCGTGGTGAGAAAGGGAAATGAGGGGAGGGGAGGGTGAGTGGAAGTTGGGGGAGGTGTGAGTGAAAGGTAAGAGAGAAGAGAAGTACATACATGACTGCGGACAGAGAACAAAAATTTTTCATGAAAAATCATCACTTTTTGACCGTTTGTATATCCAGAACGGCTTGACCAATTTTTTTTTTTTGGCTTAACTTACTCGTGGCGATGCCACCTTTCAGAATATGCTACATGCATTTCAAAATTTTTTATATTTTAATAGTTCTGTACCCCCAAAAAATCGACTTTAATAGTTCTGAATAAGAGACTTATACCGTCCAAAATTTGAACATGGCCGCAGACGCTACCGCGTCTCCTGATAAATATATATTATGTACTAAAGGTTTCAATATTATCCATTAGAAAGTAGATTTCACATTTTTAGCCATGAAATTACTTTGTACATTATATGTTTTCATATCTTTATTATGAAGTATTTTATTCATTTTATAAAAAATATTTCTTATAATCAAGTCAAATACTACTATTGCTGTAACTTCACATAGTATAGTTTACTAATTTTTTAAAGTTTTTTTAAAATTTAAGTTATTTTAAAAAATAAGTAATAATTGAACTATTTTATTTTATAAAAAAAGAAAAAATTTTACTAAGAACTGCTGTGAGATTAACGTCTGAAAAAGTGTGACCATTGTATTGAACTTTTTTTCCTGTAAAAACTGCATTTTTTGTTTCACATTTTGAGCAGTCAATTTTTAATATGGAATGAAGTCATTCTCGTAATTCATCAGTCATTTTCTCCAAACTTAGAACTTCTTGGAATTTGCAGCATTTTAAATTTTTTCCTAATTCTTGGAGGTTAATTATGCGATTCCCCTCACAAATATAATTTTTACTTTCACTTTCCTCTTTTTTCTTTCTCCTTGCTGCTAACATAGCAGCAGCAGCTTTTTTCTTTTTCAATTACTTTCAATTTTGCTAATCTGCCATTCTTCATCCGAACTCTTCCTGTCATTTTGACGTTTAACAACTAAAAATGCGTTGTTGCCGGATCACTATTTCCTTACGCGGTTGATAGTGTGTGTACACAAACAAAACACTAGTGCTCTTGCACGGACAGTCATTTACAAAAATTTGGCTTTGGAAGAAGAGTGAGAAGTACGTAACGGGATACAGGCGCGCGCAGTTCGCGGAACTGTATTTTTGAAGCGTATTGTATCGCGATAACCCCCTTAAGGGGATGCTAGCGTTGTCTGTTTTACCTACAAAATTACTAGAATTTTCTAACACACGGCATTTTATATTGGCTGTATAGAATTAAAAATCCTTTTCCAGGATTAAAGTATACACCTAAACGAAGCGCGCTTGCGTCCTATATTCACTGAAAAAGAGAAAAAGTAATAAAATGTATAAATTTACATATCCATTTACCGACTTTCTGAATGAACATGGCGTCTCGACCTGTCAACTCGTGAAAATATTCGCTTCGTATAAAAGTTATGTAGCTTTTATGCATAAAACAATACCCAAGCGCGCTGTAGACGGCCCAGCAGAACATTGTAAAATTGTATAAACTGAGCCCAGTGGTCTAATTAAAAAATGCCATGTGTTAGAAAATTTCAGTCCCTGTGCGCCCGAAATATCGATAAAATAGAGTGAAAAAAGTAACAAATTTAGTTCATAGATATTTTAGTAGAGGGTGTTGCAATCAGGAGCGAAAATCGCACTTCACGCACACGAGGAAAAAGTCCATGTACGTGTGCGCTTGGCGTTCGGCTAGCTTCGGATAGCAGAAGAACGCAGACATATCTTCCGTCTCCTTCTCTCTCTTTCTCTCGCTACGGCTGACACGCTTGGCGATCGAGATTCGAGAACTATTATTTCTTACAAGGAGATGGTCAAGCTTCCCACCTGAGATTTAACTAAATTTCAGTATGTTGTTACATACTGATACCTCTCCTACTAATATAAAATATGGTACAATAACTCGTACCATCATTTTATAAGAAATAATTGTAAAGTCAGTCACGTACGTAATCTACCGATTCGATAAACCTACTTTTCAAGCAATGAGCGTGGTCGTGTTAGTAAGTCGAGCGGCTAGAACGCTGGAGATCACGAGTTCGAAACAATCTTTTTTTTTCTATTTCTTAAAAAAAATTTTTTTTAATGTGTCTAAATAATTTATTATGCAATATATTTAACCTATATTAATCGTTAAAAAATATTATATTTATATAATAAAATTATATATAATTATAATATTTTATATTTTATTTTATGTTTTATTTTTTTAATATTACATTTATATAATATTTTTTAACGATTAATATAGGTTGAATATATTGCATAATAAATTATTTAGACACATTAAAAAAAATTTTTTTTAAGAAATAGAAAAAAAAAGATTGTTTCGAACTCGTGATCTCCAGCATTCTAACCGCTCGACTTACTAACACGACCACGCTCATTGCTTGAAAAGTAGGTTTACCGAATCGGTAGATTACGTACATGACTGACTTTACAATTATTTCTTGTAAAATAATAGTACGAGTTATTGTACCATATTTTATATTAGTAGGAGAGGTATCAGTATGTAACAACATACTGAAATTTAGCTAAATCTCAGGTGGGAAGCTTGACCATCTCCTTGTAAGAAATAATAGTTCTCGAACCTCGATCGCCAAGCGTGTCAGCCGTAGCGAGAGAGAGAGAGAAGGAGACGGAAGATATGTCTGCGCTCTTCTAGCTAGCTGAGCGCACATGTACATGGCTTTTTACTCGTGTGCGCGCTACATCGCGCACGCGAAGAAAAAGCAGTGTACGTGTGCGCTCGGCGCTCGGCCAGCCAGAAGAACACGGACATATCTTCGCATTATAAATTTTTATACATACATACGTACATACATACATATATACATATATATATATATATATATATATATATATATATATATATACAGGGTTGGGCAAAAGTCCGGAAACGTAAGAAAAAGTATGTAATTGTTAGTTACAAATTGCATATTTTTTGTTAAAAACAACTATGTGTTTTCTTTACACTAATTGATTTCTCTCATTATTCTGTGCATAAAAGTATTGAGGTAAGGTTATCGAAAAGTGAATATTTTACGAGATATTTTATAGTTCATGTAAAATTAAGAAATTATTTCAACCTTCATAACTCGAAAAATACTTAACGAAAAAACATTTATTTATAGTGTTTTGGAAAGGTCTCGAGATAAGCTATAAGAATATGCAATAAAAAGTAGGCAGTTCCATTTAAAAAATTCAATTTGACCTTCATATGATTTTCGTCCTCCACCCAAAGTAAAATTTTTAGTCATCATTAGGTACATTTTTTTAAGCCCTACAACTTTGCTATTTACAATTTTTCGCTATAGTTGATCCTTTTCGAGATATTTGACCGTTTCCGGACTTTTGCCCAACCCTGTATATATTGGCTTAAGAATAATTTTATTGGATTAATAAGATATTTACGATTAAAATCACACTAATAAGCACGATCCAGTAAGAAGAGATCTATCGAGTCAACATCAAATTGACGTTGATGTAAATTGCATCGATCGATATCAATTTGATATCGATTTGATGGTCATTTCTCACTGGAGATATAAATTGGGTAATTTTTAAGTAGATTAACCATACATATTTAATTAAAAGTAATCCGATTTATGTCATGTTTGGTGTCATTTTAATCGTGAAAATCTCATTAATCCGTTAAAATTATTTTCAAATTCATAAAATGCGAAATAAATGTTCTAGGTTTTATTTTATTCCATGTTTACTTTTCATAGACAAGCGAGCTCTTTAAAATCCTCGACGCTGAAGCGCGAGGAAAGCGAGAGAGAGAACGAGTAAGGAGCAAGCGAGATGGAAACATCTCGCAACAACAAAGAGAGTTCCGAAGTCTCGACGCGAGCCTATCTTAATCTCCAATCTTTTGTATCATGTTTCATTTTACCACAGAAAATAAAACTTTTACATTTCGCATTTTATCAGTCCAAAAATAATTTTTATGGATTCATGAGACTTTTGCGATTAAAATGACACCAAACACGGTATAGATAGGATAATTTTTAATTATATAAGTAATTAACATCTTGATTATAATATAATTAAAAATTACCCGATCTGTACCGTGTTTGGTGTTATTTTAATCGCAAAAATCTCATTAATCCATTAGAATAATTTCGGACCGATAAAATGCAAAATGTAAAAATTTTATTTTCTATAGTAAGATGAAATATAATACGAAAGATTGGAGATTAAGATAGGCTCGCGTCGAGACTTCGGAACTCTCTTTGTTGTTGCAAGATGTTTCCATCTCGCTTGCTCCTCACTCGTTTTCTCTCTCGCTTTCCTCAAGCTCCAGCATTGAAGGATTTTAAAAAGCTCACTTATCTATGAAAAGTAAACATCGAATAAAATGAAACCTAGAACATTTATTTCGCATTTTATTGATTTGAAAATAATTTTAATGGATTAATGACATTTTCACGATTAAAATGACACCAAACATGACATAAATCGGATTACTTTTAATTAAATATGTATGGTTAATCTACTTAAAAATTACCCAATTTATATCTCCAGTGAGAAATGACCATCAAATCGATATCAAATTGATATCGATCGATGCAATTTACATCAATTCGACGTCAATTCAATGTCGACTCGATAGATTTCATCTCACTGGATCGTACTTATTAGTGTAATTTTAATCGCAAATATCTTATTAATTCAATGAAATTATTTGAAGCCTATATATATATATATATATATTATATATGTATGTATGTACACAAATTTATAATGCGAAGATACGTCTGCGTTCTTCTAGCTAGCCGAGCGTCGAGCGCACACGTACACGGCATTTTCCTTGTGTGCGATCACGCACACGAGGAAAGAGCCGTGTACGTGTGCGCTTGGCGCTCGGCCAGCTAGAAGAGCGCAGACATATCTTCCGTCTCCGTCTCTCCCTCGCGCTATAGCTGACACGCTTGGCGATCGAGATCGAAAATTGTATTTCTTGCAAGGAGACAGTCGAGCTTTCCATCTGGAATTTAGTTGATTATTATATATGTTTTTATACTCTTCCTACTAATATATTTACTTTTTTTCAACGTGTCTTTAAATAATTTATGCAATACATTAAAATTAAACCTATATTAATATCATTAAAAAAATTATTTTTATATAATATTTTTTAAGGATTAATATAGGTTTAATTTAATATATTGCATAAATTATTTAAAGACATTAAAAAAAAAAAATAGAAAAAAAAAGAAAGGTTTCGAACTCGAGATCTCTAGCGTTCTAGTCGATCGACTTACTAACACGACCACGCTTATTGCTTTCTAAATAGATATATCGAATCGGTAGATTACGGACTGACTTTACTTTTATTTCTAGGAAAATAATGGTACGAGTTATTGTACCATGTATTATATTAGTAAGAGAGGTATCAATATGTTACATAACTGATACTCTTTCTACTAATATAATACATGGTACAATAACTCGTACCATTATTTTCCTAGAAATAAAAATAAAGTCAGTACGTAATCTACCAATTCGATATACCTACTTTCAAAGCAATAAGCGTGGTCGTGTAGTAAGTCGATCGGCTAGAACGCTGGAGATCTCGAGTTCGAAACCTTTCTTTTTTTCTATTTTTTTTTTATGTCTTTAAATAATTTATGCAATATATTAAATTAAACCTATATTAATCTTTAAAAAATATTATATAAAAATAATTTTTTTAATGATATTAATATAGGTTTAATTTTAATGTATTGCATAAATTATTTAAAGACACGTTGAAAAAAAATAAATATGTTAGTAGGAAGAGTATAAAAACATATATGATATTCAACTAAATTCCAGGTGGAAAGCTTGACCGTCTCCTTGTAAAAAATAATAGTTCTCGAATCTCGATCGCCAAGCGTGTCAGCTACAGCGAGAGAAAGAGAAGGAGACGGAAGATATGTCTGCGCTCTTTTAGCTAGCTGAGTGCACACGGACATGGCCTTTTTGTCGTGTGCGCGCTACCTCCCACACAGGAAAAAGCCGTGTACATGTGCGCTCGGCGCACGGCCAGCTAGAAGAACGCAGACATATCTTCGCATTATAAATTTGTATACATACATACATACATACGTACATACATACACACATTACATACATACAGCCGAAGATATATCTATAATAGGTCTAGTCTGTATCGACCCTCTATCTGACTACTTATGTATGTATGTATGTATGTATGTATGTATAAAAATTTATAATGCGAAGATATGTCCGTATTCTTCTAGCTGGCCGAGCACTGCCGAGCACCGAGCACAAACGTATACGGCTTTTTTTTCGTGTGCTTGATGTAGCGCGCGAGTAAAAAGCCATGTACGCGTGCGCTCAGCTAGCTGGAAAAACGCAGACATATCTTCTGTCTCCTTCTCTTTCTCTCACTATGGCTGACGCGCTCGGAAAGGAAAAAGCCGTATACGTGTGCGCTTGGCTAGCTAGAAAAGCGCAGACATATCTTCTGTCTCCTTCTCTTTCTCTCGCTATAGCTGACGCGCTCGGAAAGGAAAAAGCCGTATGGGCTTTCTACAATAAGATATTAGTCGCAAGTCGTAAGCGAATAAACCAATCATAGTTGAATTTAGAAAAGAATAATCGAATATGATTGGTCTATTCGCTTACGACTAATATTTTATTGTAGAAGGCCCAGTATACGTGTACGCTTGGCTAGCTAGAAGAGCGCAGACATATCTTCCGTCTTCTTCTCTCTCTCTCTCTCGCTACGGCTGACACGCTTGGATCGAGATTCGAGAACTATATTTCTTACAAGGAGATGGTCAAGCTTCCCACCTGAGATTTAGCTAAATTCAGTATGTTGTTATATATGTTGTTACTGATACCTCTCCTACTAATATAAAATATGGTACAATAACTCGTACCATTATTTTACAAGAAATAATTGTAAAGTCAGTCATGTACGGAATCTACCGATTCGATAAATCTATTTTTCAAGCAATGAGCGTGGTCGCGTTAGTAAGTCGAGCGGCTAGAACGCTGGAGATCACGAGTTCGAAACAATCCTTTTTTTTCTATTTCTTAAAAAAATTTTTTTTTAATGTGTCTAAGTAATTTATTATGCAATATATTTAACTTATATTAATCTCTAAAAAATATTATATTTATATAATAAAATTATATATAATTATAATATTTTATATTTTATTTTGTTTTATTTTTTTAATATTACATTTATATAATATTTTTTAACGATTAATATAGGTTGAATATATTGCATAATAAATTATTTAAACACATTAAAAAAAAAATTTTTTAAGAAATAGAAAAAAAAAGATTGTTTCGAACTCGTGATCTCCAGCGTTCTAGCCGCTCGACTTACTAACACGACCACGCTCATTGCTTGAAAAGTAGGTTTACCGAATCGGTAGATTACGTATATGACTGACTTTACAATTATTTCTTGTAAAATAATGGTACAAGTTATTGTACCATATATTATATTAGTAGGAGAGATATCAGTATGTAACAACATACTGAAATTTAGCTAAATCTCAGGTGAAAAGCTTGATCATCTCCTTGTAAGAAATATAGTTCTCGAATCTCGATCGCCAAGCGTGTCAGCCGTAGCGAGAAAGAGAGAGAAGGAGACGGAAGATATGTCTGCGCTCTTCTAGCTAGCCAAGCGCACACGTATACGGCTTTTTCCTTTCCGAGCGCGTCAGCTATAGCGAGAGAAAGAGAAGAAGACGGAAGATATGTCTGCGCTCTTCTACTATCCGAAGCTAGCCGAACGCCGAGCGCACACGTACATGGGCTTTTTCTTCGTGTGCGAAAGCGTATCTTAGAGTTTATCGATAATGTAGAAAATCGACGGATTTAAAAACTCCGGTAAATTACCGACATTTTTAGTTCCGTCTAGATGAGGGCGCTTTCCCGTCGGAGTTCGGCCGTCTCGCTAGCATCCCCTTAAGTCGACCGCGCGCCAGTGATGGGTTTTTCTCCCTCAAGCCTCCGTGCGCATGCGTAAGCTGACGTCACAGCTAGATGTCGTCTGCTATCATTAATGTATCTAGATGCACTATTAGGTTCATATAAGAAGCTTCTTTTCCCGCGTGAAATGTGACAACGCATGATATTTTTAGGCATATTAAAGTATTATATAATCCAAAATACATATTATTGTATAATATAAGTATATTGTAATTTTATTTATTATATTTATTATATTTTTATGCATAGTGTTAAGAGAAATGTTATATTTTTATTCCATTAAGATTTAAATATTTAAAATCTTTACAATAAATGTATTTTATTTCTTTAATAGAAACTTTCTCTCTCTAATTATAACTTTTTTTATATTTCTCTTTTTGTTGGGGTCTAATGATACCTTATATTTGATCGAAGTATATAAGGTAATGAGGATTCTTACTGCGCATGCGCCACTAAAAACCCACGACGGCTGTTGGGGACACGAAGTCCCTTTTAAGAGCGCTAAATTTAAATACGCTACACACGGCGCGCCCTAACACTGGGTAACCTAGCGCCGTCGCTACGGCCGATTTTCTATTGTTTTTCTCTCCTTCCCACGGAGTCAGTCGGTTACAGACTAAGCTACACTACGGGACGCATCTCAAGCCACCATCTTGTATTTTATAAGGAGATATATCTGAATAAAGGGAACGCTCTTTACACACCGAAAAGCGACTCACTTCGATCACCACACATGGTCCTTCGAGGATACTATTAAGGCTGCGTTTCGGTATTCACTGGCAGTACTGGCAGCTCTGTAAAGGCCGTTTCGATATACGCGGCAGTAAGCTTTCAAAGCGTATTCACGTTCGTGTGACGTCATAGATTTTGTCGTCACTTCCTGCTTCGACTACTGCGGCTCGCGAGGTGAGGCAGTCGCAGTAAAAACATGGCGGCGTTCAGTGAAGAACTGACACTGATAGATATATGAGGGATAACAGTGAATATAAAATAATTGTAAATGCTTTAGATGCAGAAAAAGCACGACAAGGTACCAATGCTTAATATAATATAATAAATAATTTCGATATTTTTATAAATATGAAATACTATATTATAACTTAATTTATTTTACAGATATGAATTTGCAACTTTACTTTTGGAAAGAGCTAAAAAAAAGACGCTGTGCAGCTACAACTTACCTTGTGCCAAATGTAAATATCATAATAGATGTTATGCGCAAAATATCAATATACAATAAAATAAATATTATTAATTTATATAAAATGGTTTTATTTTAGCAAGTACGAGCAATAATAACAGAAACAATCCTGAAAATATAGAAGGTAAGTTACAAAAATTGATTTACATTTGACAAAATTGCTTACATTTACATAATAATCTAAACTATAATTTGTTTTATTTCAGCAAGTACCAGTACCAGTATAGCGAATAGCGATGTAAGTGATTTTGAAAATATAGAAGGTAAGCTAAAAACTTTATGCATATATTTACATGATACCACAATTTTGTAAAGATACTATAATCTTTAATTGTTACAGGCACTCATTTTTGGAGCAAAGCTGAGACTTTGCTGCTTATAAATATATAGTGACTACAAAGATGAGTTTCATAGTGGTAAATGTACTGTAAAACAATCCTGGGGAAAAATAGCAAAAATTATGCAAGACAAAGCATATAATGTATCGGGTGTAAAATGCTCGACAAAATTTCAAGCCTTGAAACGTACATATAAAACAATTTTAGACCATAATAGCAAAAAGTCGTAATAACCCTAAGAAATGGAAATACTTTCAGGTATTGCTTATTTTAAAATTTTTATTTCATGTAAAGACATATGCTTGTTCTTATATACATGTCTTATATACTTATATTTATACAGGGTGTCTCTACATTCGCGCCCGCGGAGTATAAGACATAATACTTTATACTACACAGAACCTAATACAGAAACAATGTTCTTCTTTAGCAAAATTGCGTCCGAGAAACTATATTAATACATTAACATTACGCAGTATCTTATTATTATTTATCGGATGTAATTTTGCTAAAGAAAAGTTACTTCTTTTAGCATAAAGTATTACGTCTTGTATTGCGCGGATGCAAATTTAGGGACACTGTATATCTATACTTAACAATTTTATTATACAAATAATATTACTTGTTAGAATGAATATTACTTACCAAAATGTAAATTAAATATAATGTACTATCTGTATCTTTCTTTCTCTCTTCTTTACTTCAGAATATGCAGGAATTATTTGCGGACAAACCATGGGTGCAACCATTGGCAGTGGCTGGATCTCATGTTACCGAAAGTGAAGAAGAAGAAGAGAATCCACCAGAAAAACGTAAGATTAAATATTTTATATGTAAATTAAATTTATTAAGTTAGCATTTTTATAATTATAATTTCAGGTATTAAAAAAAAGAAATTAAATACAATTATAGAGCAATACACAGCAGATAATAAGGAAGAACAAAAGAAAAGAAGAGAGAATAAGGAAAAGCATCATAATGAAAAAATGGTTATATTTAAACGGATTATATAATGAAAAGACTGTTAGATAAAAGAAATGATTAATTGTGATGTTAGAATCAAGAAGAAAAAAACCGACGTTTTTATTTTGTTATAAAGTTACGTTTACAAACTTTAAAAGTTAAAATGTGATACTAATTTTATTTTGATTTGTTTAAGAGTTAAAGTGATACTAATTATAATTTTATTTTGATTTGTTTAAGAGTTAAAGTGATACTAATTATAATTTTATTTTAATTTGTTTAAGAGTTAAAGTGATATTAATTATAATTTTATTTTGATTTGTTTAAGAGTTAAAGTGATACTAATTATAATTTTATTTTGATTGGTTTAATTATTCATTTTTTTATTTTATTGTTTCAATAGTAGCATAATACAATTTAATAAAGTTACATATTTTTAAAAGTAGAGTTAAATACATTTAAAAGATTTAGACTTTTCTTTTAATTCACAGCAGTGTATGTATAACTATGATTGATAAAAGCAAAACAGTATTTTTTTAGTATTATAGTGGATTAGGTGACGCAATCAGAGCTCGGAATAATTCTCGTTTAATTTTGTTATATTGCTCGAGTTTTTTTTTGCAGATAAGAGTGTGATGAGGTGGTCGGCGCCCGTTTGGGAAGCGGACGACTCCCGTTGCGGAAAGGGGACGGCGCTCGTAGCAGAGGACGGACGACGAGGAAACGTTCGGCTCCTGTTGAAAAGAGGCTCTTCCTCTTTCTCTGAAGAATACTTGCTGTACGAAGACTGCCTCGCTCACGGTTTTTTGTCCTGTGGTTTTTTCGTGGGACACAGGGCGAATGCCGAAGCAGGGGCTTGGGGAGTCCTACGGGACGTAGGTGCCACAGGGAAAGATACACTCCCCTTGCCCGTAGATTGGAAGAGGACGCAGAAGTGGCAAGAAGAATGCAGAAGAGGACGTGGAAACGGGGAGGACGGTGCCCGGTAACCCGTAGCAGCAGCTCGGGGTAGGGCAAGGAACCGTCCGAAGATTGCGGGTCAAGGGACGAGAGGTCCCGAGAAGATCGCATCCTTGCCGCAAATTAAGAAACGAGAAGTTTCTTGGAAACTGCCCTCCGGAATGTCGGGACGACATTCTGGAAGAGGGAGGGCAGTGTTGCATCCGCTCGCGCCACCCGATGCGTTTTGAAGAGAGAGCGTTCCCTGGCAACGGGCCGTCGCTTGTCTAACAGCGATCGGCGTCTTAATGTCTGATCTCTCTAAAAGAACGGACGTGTTCTCTGTATCTCGTTCTTGTTATTAATAAAGAGTTTCTTTAAAAACCTTCGAGTGCTAATTCCGCCTTGGCGGAGAGTACCGCGTGTGTTTGTGAGTGAGAGACGGTGTTGGTGCGACCGGCGCGGAGGCGCAATATAATATTGTACTGAATATAGATATACAGGGTGTCCGATAATTCGAAGTCCACCCGTAAACTGCAGGTAGAGTAGGTTAAACTGAGCAGAAAAGTTATGTATCATTTTTTGATATTCTTAATATTTACCGAGATATTAACAAAAAAAGATCGGCGAATTCGCGCGAGCAAAGCGCGCGCGGCGAGAAGGATGTCCCACCGCTACGTGCTCACTAGGCGCGCAGTGAAGCGGTGGGAGATAGAGCGGTGGGATTACACCGAATAATTCGGTGCGGTCGCCGCGGTGTTCTAGTATTACGCTCGTAGGCTCCTCCCACCGCTTCACTGTGCGCCTAGTGAGCGCGTAGCGGTGGAACGTCCTTCTCGCCGCGCGCGCTTTGCTCGCACGGATTCGCCGATCTCTTTTTGTTAATGTCTCGATAAATACTAAGAATACCAAAAAATGATACAGGACTTTTCTGCTCAGTTTAACATACTCTACCTGCAGTTTACGAGTGAACTTCGAATTATCGGACACCCTGTATATGTATAACAAAACAGTCAAAATATATATTTATTGCAAAAATGTTCAATTATTTATTTATTTTAAACAAATGTAACTTATTTTTAATTTTACATGTTTGGTAGCAAATACATAATGGCGTTTCTTTTTTCAATGCCTTCTCTCTGTTCGCAATTTTCTCTTAATCGTGGTGGCGCGATATTTGGCTCATTAACAATAATAGGAACGTTTATCATATCATTTTGTAATATGCATATATTATGCAGAATACAACATGCAATAATATATTTCGGGATCAAATCTGTTCTTCGCATTGGAAGTGTATCCAAAATGCTTCTAAAACGACCCTTTAATACACCTAACGATCGTTCTATAATCATTCTTGCACTAGAAAGTCGTTTGTTAAAATTTATTTGACGTTCAGTTAAGTGACCATTGTCCTTAAATGGTACCATAACGTGTTTGGTAAGTTGATATGCTGCATCGCCTAATATATGACTATCATGTGATAAATTTTCATTTGTGAACATGTTTTCGACACTTGATAAACGAAATACACGCATGTCGTGCACAGATCCAACTTGTCCTGTGTAACAGTGAATAAACCGTAAACGTGCATCACAAATAACCTAAAAACAAATTAATTATTTATTATTTATTTATTATATTTGTTATTTTATTTGATTTATTATTATATTATTTTTTTTATTATATTTTTTATTTATTATTTATTTTTTATATATTTATTATTTTATTTATTAATTATAAGCCATATTATAATTATATGTAATTTATATATTATTTATTATATATCTTGCCTGTATGAAGTTAGCCCCCCATTTTTTGATTTTTAATATTTTCTCAGTTGTTCCAGGTTGTTCTACGTTTGTTCTACATTGTTCCAAAGTTATACGTCAATAAAACAAAAAGCGCCACGGGAAAAGCAAAAAAACTGTTTTTTTCAGTAGCCCCCCATTTTTCGAAAAACTCAAATTTTTTTGCTGTTCTGGATTGTTCTAATTGTTCTAAATATTGTTCCAAAGTTATATGTCAATAAGACCAAAAGCGCCACGGGAAAAGCAAAAAAACTTTTTTCAGTGGCCCCCCATTTTTCGAAAAATTCAAATTTTTTTGTTGTTCTGGATTGCTCTAATTGTTCTAAATATTGTTCCAAAGTATTAAATTTATCAGAGAAAAATTTCAAAAGACATAGCAAAAAAATAATATAGAGCGTCCGAAGATTATTTTTATGTTTACACCTATCGCTATTGTTTTATAAACATAAAATTTTAAATTTTAGCTGAAAATAAACAGAACAACCTGGAACAACTCTCACTTTTCCCGGAACAATCATACAAAGGGGACTTTACTCTTGGAAGTAGATACTTATTTCGTCTTCTTCGACCGTTAAAGTCGCGACAGCGGTCCCAAACTATAGAACAATTACGTACTAGCATAGAACAACCTAGAACAACTCTCACTTTTTCCGGAACAATCATACAAAGGGGACTTTACTCTTGGAAGTAGATACTTATTTCGTCTTCTTCGACCGTTAAAGTCGCGACAGCGGTCCCAAACTATAGAACAATTACGTACTAGCATAGAACAACCTAGAACAACTCTCACTTTTCCCGGAACAATCATACAAAGGGGACTTCACTCTTGGAAGTAGATACTTATTTTGTCTTCTTCGACCGTTAAAGTCGCGACATCGGTCCCAAACTATAGAACAATTACGTACTATCATAGAACAACTTGGAACAACTCTCACTTTTCCCGGAACAATCGTACAAAGGGGACTTTACTGTTGGAAGTAAATACTTATTTCGTCTTCTTCGACCGTTAAAGTCGCGACAGCGGTCCCAAACTATAGAACAATTACGTACTATCATAGAACAACTTGGAACAACTCTCACTTTTCCCGGAACAATCATACAAAGAGGACTTTACTCTTAGAAGTAGATACTTATTTTGTCTTCTTCGACCGTTAAAGTCGCGACAGCGGTCCCAAATTATAGAACAATTATGTACTAGCATAGAACAACTTGGAACAACTCTCACTTTTTCCGGAACAATCACAAAGGGGACTTTACTCTTGGAAGTAGATACTTATTTCGTCTTCTTCGACCGTTAAAGTCGCGACAGCGGTTCCAAACTATAAAACAATTACGTACACACACACACAAGGAGGGTTTGGAGTCTCAAAATACTGTGGAGTTGACGAACCACGGGGTCCTTGTGACACACATACACACACACACACGCGCGCGTTGATTGTTCTATAGTTTGGGACCGCTGTCGCGACTTTAACGGTCGAAGAAGACGAAATAAGTATCTACTTCCAAGAGTAAAGTCCCGTTTGTATGATTGTTCCGGAAAAGTGAGAGTTGTTCCAAGTTGTTCTATGCTAGTACATAATTGTTCTATAGTTTGGGACCGCTGTCGCGACTTTAACGGTCGAGAAAGACGAAATAAGTATCTACTTCCAAGAGTAAAGTCTTTTTTGTATGATTGTTCCGGAAAAAGTGAGAGTTGTTCTAGATTGTTCTATGCTAGTACGTAATTGTTCTATAGTTTGGGACCGCTGTCGCGACTTTAACGGTCGAAGAAGACGAAATAAGTATCTACTTCCAAGAGTAAAGTCCCCTTTGTATGATTGTTCCGGGAAAAGTGAGAGTTGTTCCAGGTTGTTCTGTTTATTTTCAGCTAAAATTTAAAATTTTATGTTTATAAAACAATAGCGATAGGTGTAAACATAAAAATAATCTTCGGACGCTCTATATTATTTTTTTGCTATGTCTTTTGAAATTTTTCTCTGATAAATTTAATACTTTGGAACAATATTTAGAACAATTAGAGCAATCCAGAACAACAAAAAAATTTGAATTTTTCGAAAAATGGGGGGCCACTGAAAAAAGTTTTTTTGCTTTTCCCGTGGCGCTTTTGGTCTTATTGACATATAACTTTGGAACAATATTTAGAACAATTAGAACAATCCAGAACAGCAAAAAAATTTAAGTTTTTCGAAAAATGGGGGGCTACTAAAAAAAACCGTTTTTTTGCTTTTCCCGTGGCGCTTTTTGTTTTATTGACGTATAACTTTGGAACAATGTAGAACAAACGTAGAACAACCTGGAACAACTGAGAAAATATTAAAAATCAAAAAATGGGGGGCTAACTTCATACAGGCATATAACTTTTACTTGTAATTGAATAGAGTGATATCCCTTTCTATTTACATATGATTCACCGTGATCTTTTGGCGCAGTAATTTTTATGTGCGTTCCATCTATCGCACCGATAACTCCTGGGAAACCGTAATTATTTTCTATTATTTCCATAGTTTGCTCACTGCTTCTTGTCTATTTGGCCAAGAAATAAATGTTCCTACTTTTTCATATAACGCATTAATCACTCTTCGCACAATTCGCCATGCAGTACCTTTATCCACATTGAAACACATTTGAATAATTTATTGATTAATACCCTTTTTCTTCACCTCTAGATATCTGGCACATAACTTATCTACAAGATATATATATTTGCTAGAATAGTCTAGAAATTGACTATTCTAGCAAATATATATATCTTGTAGATAAGTTATGTGCCAGATATCTAGAGGTGAAGAAAAAGGGTATTAATCAATAAATTATTCAAATGTGTTTCAATGTGGATAAAGGTACTGCATGGCGAATTGTGCGAAGAGTGATTAATGCGTTATATGAAAAAGTAGGAACATTTATTTCTTGGCCAAATAGACAAGAAGCAGAGCAAACTATGGAAATAATAGAAAATAATTACGGTTTCCCAGGAGTTATCGGTGCGATAGATGGAACGCACATAAAAATTACTGCGCCAAAAGATCACGGTGAATCATATGTAAATAGAAAGGGATATCACTCTATTCAATTACAAGTAAAAGTTATATGCCTGTATGAAGTTAGCCCCCCATTTTTTGATTTTTAATATTTTCTCAGTTGTTCCAGGTTGTTCTACGTTTGTTCTACATTGTTCCAAAGTTATACGTCAATAAAACAAAAAGCGCCACGGGAAAAGCAAAAAAACGGTTTTTTTTAGTAGCCCCCCATTTTTCGAAAAACTTAAATTTTTTTGCTGTTCTGGATTGTTCTAATTGTTCTAAATATTGTTCCAAAGTTATATGTCAATAAGACCAAAAGCGCCACGGGAAAAGCAAAAAAACTTTTTTCAGTGGCCCCCCATTTTTCGAAAAATTCAAATTTTTTTGTTGTTCTGGATTGCTCTAATTGTTCTAAATATTGTTCCAAAGTATTAAATTTATCAGAGAAAAATTTCAAAAGACATAGCAAAAAAATAATATAGAGCGTCCGAAGATTATTTTTATGTTTACACCTATCGCTATTGTTTTATAAACATAAAATTTTAAATTTTAGCTGAAAATAAACAGAACAACCTGGAACAACTCTCACTTTTCCCGGAACAATCATACAAAGGGGACTTTACTCTTGGAAGTAGATACTTATTTCGTCTTCTTCGACCGTTAAAGTCGCGACAGCGGTCCCAAACTATAGAACAATTACGTACTAGCATAGAACAATCTAGAACAACTCTCACTTTTTCCGGAACAATCATACAAAAAAGACTTTACTCTTGGAAGTAGATACTTATTTCGTCTTTCTCGACCGTTAAAGTCGCGACAGCGGTCCCAAACTATAGAACAATTATGTACTAGCATAGAACAACTTGGAACAACTCTCACTTTTCCGGAACAATCATACAAACGGGACTTTACTCTTGGAAGTAGATACTTATTTCGTCTTCTTCGACCGTTAAAGTCGCGACAGCGGTCCCAAACTATAGAACAATCAACGCGCGCGTGTGTGTGTGTGTATGTGTGTCACAAGGACCCCGTGGTTCGTCAACTCCACAGTATTTTGAGACTCCAAACCCTCCTTGTGTGTGTGTGTACGTAATTGTTTTATAGTTTGGAACCGCTGTCGCGACTTTAACGGTCGAAGAAGACGAAATAAGTATCTACTTCCAAGAGTAAAGTCTTTTTTGTATGATTGTTCCGGAAAAAGTGAGAGTTGTTCTAGATTGTTCTATGCTAGTACGTAATTGTTCTATAGTTTGGGACCGCTGTCGCGACTTTAACGGTCGAAGAAGACGAAATAAGTATCTACTTCCAAGAGTAAAGTCCCCTTTGTATGATTGTTCCGGGAAAAGTGAGAGTTGTTCCAGGTTGTTCTGTTTATTTTCAGCTAAAATTTAAAATTTTATGTTTATAAAACAATAGCGATAGGTGTAAACATAAAAATAATCTTCGGACGCTCTATATTATTTTTTTGCTATGTCTTTTGAAATTTTTCTCTGATAAATTTAATACTTTGGAACAATATTTAGAACAATTAGAGCAATCCAGAACAACAAAAAAATTTGAATTTTTCGAAAAATGGGGGGCCACTGAAAAAAGTTTTTTTGCTTTTCCCGTGGCGCTTTTGGTCTTATTGACATATAACTTTGGAACAATATTTAGAACAATTAGAACAATCCAGAACAGCAAAAAAATTTAAGTTTTTCGAAAAATGGGGGGCTACTAAAAAAAACCGTTTTTTTGCTTTTCCCGTGGCGCTTTTTGTTTTATTGACGTATAACTTTGGAACAATGTAGAACAAACGTAGAACAACCTGGAACAACTGAGAAAATATTAAAAATCAAAAAATGGGGGGCTAACTTCATACAGGCATATAACTTTTACTTGTAATTGAATAGAGTGATATCCCTTTCTATTTACATATGATTCACCGTGATCTTTTGGCGCAGTAATTTTTATGTGCGTTCCATCTATCGCACCGATAACTCCTGGGAAACCGTAATTATTTTCTATTATTTCCATAGTTTGCTCTGCTTCTTGTCTATTTGGCCAAGAAATAAATGTTCCTACTTTTTCATATAACGCATTAATCACTCTTCGCACAATTCGCCATGCAGTACCTTTATCCACATTGAAACACATTTGAATAATTTATTGATTAATACCCTTTTTCTTCACCTCTAGATATCTGGCACATAACTTATCTACAAGATATATATATTTGCTAGAATAGTCAATTTCTATTGTCTAATCAGCAAGTTATCCGCCGGATAAAGTTATCTGGAGATGAAGAAATTGGCTATAAATGTTTGTAATATAAAATTCTCATTTAAATTCAATAATATGTATGCTATTTACCTGTAAGAATTTGGTGTAGCCAATGTCCATATCGCAATCAGTAATTGCTTCTTCGGTGAAATTGGTTCTCTGCCAAATCTTTCACTCTGTTTACAGAGTTTTGGTCTTAACAACTCCAATAAAGAATTAAAGGTATTCCGTCTAGAATAGATCGTGATGAAAATGTTAAAGCGAGAAATAGCAATCTCTAGACGAAACATTGTTAATAGAGAGCCCATTGAAATCACTGATGAAACTAGGCTTTGTAACATTTGTAATATATCAATTGTTAATGAAATGAGAGATATTGAAGAAGACCCATTTTGTTTAAGATTAAATGTTTTACGCCAAACTTCATCCAATACTTGTTTTATATGTAATAATAATTTCAACTTGGCTAAATATAAAATGTCGTGACAATATATATTTAAAAACAAATATATATGTATCTGAAGATACAAAATCATGCCCCGAACATTTAGATGATGAAGGCTTTTTATTCGTCATCTATTTGATTTGCATTTCGTTAATAGACCGTATATCCTTAAAGGGCAACAATTAAACTTATTTTTGACTGAACTTCGAAACGTTGCAAATGCATCTACTACAAAGTATGATAATGAAAATAACTTTTTAGATGATGATTTCGTATCCATGGGTCCAATTACAAAAGAACAATTCCGAGAGCTTTACGATTATTGTGATCCAATTTATGATGGTTCATTTAGATATATAACGAAGAGACATTTACTAACATTCCTTTGTAAACTTCGACAAGGAATCTCTGATGATTTTTTATCCATTATATTTGGCTACAACAGTAGACAAGGAGTCAGCACAGTAATTGCAACAGTCAGAAAGTCATTAATGCAAATATTTGTTCCTGAAAATGTTGGTTTACAGGCTATACAAGACAAACTTATATTAATGAACATGTAACAGAATTATCAATTCACTTATATAATTCAGAACCACAAATTCCCAAGGCAATTGTTTATATTGATGGTACACACATCAAAGTAGAGAAAAGTAGTAACTTTCAAACCTTACGCCAATCTTACAGTATTCATAAACATTATTATTTATTAAAACCTGCCTTAATTGTTGCTCCTGACAGCTACATTCTTGATGTCCGCGGACCTTATTTTTCTGATTCTGCGAATAATGATGCAGCAATGCTGAATAATTACAAAAGGATGAAAACAACATTCGAGAATGGTTTCAAGAAGATGACATTTCAATTCTGGATCGAGGATATTGTGATGTTGAAGAATTACTTACGCAAATGGCTATTGTGGTAAAAATGCCTCCATTTGTTGAAAATAATCAAACACAGTTAACATCTGAAGAAGCTAATTATACTAGATTGATATCAAAAACAAGATGGATAGTAGAATCTCGAAATGGACATATAAAACAAATGTTTAAGTTTTTTCAAGGAACATTATCAGTGATTCATGCTAGAAACCTACGAGACTTTTTGAGAATAGCAGTAGCAATTATTAATAAATTCAAGAGATTAATATATATGGAAAATGCCAATGCTGAACTAGCTCATGTTTTGTCAAATCGCGCTCTAGAACCAAATGTTATGCAGGCACGAGTTGAGATAGAAAACCTGAAAACAAGAAATGGTAGATGGGCTCAATTAGATAGAAATCAACTTAATGAATTTCCTTGCCTCAACTTAGAATACCTAAAAGATTTAACTGCCGGTGTTTATCAGCTCAACCTAGTCCCGGCATATATTCAAGATAAAATAGTCAGAGATAACGATGAAACATTCCAATTCGAGGACTTATTATATCCAGGACTTATTCGAGTAAGAATACATTCACGGTTTAGAAGAAGTACGAAACATCAATTATGGATAGCATTTTTGACAATAGATAATTGTGACGGTACGCCTTTCCGCACGCTGGGATCGGTGGGAATAGCTCGCCGGGGCTAGGGTGAGAAAGGGTGAAACACTGCTCTCAATATTTAGTAACAACAGATATTTATTCAAATAGAAAGGTTGGTATATGGTGTACAGTTTGTACTTACAATGTGTGTTGGGTGTGTGTGTGTGTGTGTGTGTGAGAGCGCACAGGTCGCGCTGGCTCACACGCTTATAATTAAAGTCGGACTTATTCCTAATGAGACGCGGACGCATACGCAGGCTTATTACTAAACGGAACTACTAAAACGCAAACTTATTCCTAAACGCGGATACGGACTTACGAACTAGGCGGACGCGGCTTATAGTTAGTCTCCGACGGACACGGCGGATCCGGTGGGGTCGCGGACTCCCGGCGCGGCACGTATTCGCGAAGAACGGTAGTCGGCGTGGTGTTCGGTCCGGGGATCGGTCAGGTAATAGATCCCTCGGTAGCTCCCGAGGGGGGAAACTTGCACACCGGTAGCTCCCGGCTGCAAACGGTAGATCCCGTCCGCTGTGCGGAAGAGTCGGTAGCTCACGACTCGGGTAGGAGGTGACAAGATATAGTACTTCGGTAGCTCCCGAAGGGGGAAAGCCTACACACCGGTAGCTCCCGGCTGTGACGGTTAGCACCCGTTCACCGTGTAGTAGGGAAGCGGTCGGTAGCTCCCGACCGCAGGGACTGGTCCCGACTCGACGCGGCGGCCGCCTTATATACTCGGCCGGCAGGTGCCGAGTAGTGGCGGGGGAAGTCGCGCGTTGGGCCGACAGGTGCGGCGCGGGCCGCGGGCGGCGTTGGAGATACTTTTGGCGCCGAAGCGCACGTGTTGGGCGGCTGGTCGGCCCGTGACGAGGAGGGGGAAGGCGTATCGTCACATAATGATGAGCTTATTAATGACGATCCGCACCCGATATTAAGCTATTATTGTACATGTAAAACTGGTGCAAGAACTTTAGGTTCATGCGCTCATGTACAGCAGTATTATGGTTTCTTAGATACGCTCGTTATGAGCATAACATAAGATATCCATCTATTGCTCTACTTGAAAAAATTGAAGACGCTAGAAACTGGATATAAGGTCCTTAAATAGAGAAAATAATGAAGTTGTCCGTTAAAACATACGCCTGCGCGCTCTCTCTCTCTCTCTCCCCCCTCTCCCCCTCTCCCCTCTCTCCTCCTTCTCTCTCTCCTTCTCCCTCTCCCTCCCTCTCTCTCTTTCTCTCAAAATTGGATGCAATTTAAAAGTGAAAGGAATACAGTAGTCAAATTAATTAAAGAAAAGAAGAAAGAATATTACGAAAACATGATAGATTGTAATAAGAATGACCCGACAAAAATGTGGAAAACTTTAAAAGAAATAATTAGAGGTAAACCAACACAGATAAGAGAAATAGAAAATATAGATTTTGAAATATTAGGAGACGAGTGCAATATAGCTGGTAAATTTAATACACATATGTATTATATACAAAGTATTAATATTGTAATAATATTGTAAAATCTATAGATAGCGAAAAGTTTAGAAGTGTAGGTCCGAGCAGAGAGAAAAAATATTTATGATATTGAAAATAATAGCAATATAGAAAATTTTGAAATGATTAAAATAGAAGACTTAGAGGAAATTATCACGGGATTGCCAAATAAAAAAGATATGGAAGAGGAATAACTAGTGACATACTTAAAGTAGCATCTTGCGCAGTGAAGAGGGAATTTGATAAACAATTCTTTGAGAAAAGATTGTTTTCCTGAAAGTTGGAAAACATCGACAATAATACCGATACCAAAAATAGAAAAGGCAAAAAAAGCAAGTGATATGTTAATATGTTACCAAATTTCGAAAAAGTATTAGAATTAGTAGTAAAAAAAACAAATTGAAACTTTGAATAATATCTAATAATATCATAACGGAGCATCAATCGGGTTTTAGAAACAATATTCTTGTGAAACGGCGATTCAAACTATTATTGACGAGTGGAAATTAATAGTAAGTGAAAGAAAAATAGTAGGAGTAATTTTTATAGATCTTAAACGGGCGTTTGAAACAATTGATAGAGAAAGATTAATAGAGAAGTTATACCAATATGGAATTAGAGGAATAGTATTAAAATGGTTAAAATCATATTTAAACAATAGAACACAACAGGTCCGTGTCAATAATAACTAGTCAAAATTAATTGCCACCGAATATGGAGTGTCACAAGGGTCTGTGTTGGGGCCTCTGTTATTTATTATATATATAAACGATATAATTAAAGTCTGTCCGGAAGGGTGTAGCATAAAAATGTTCGCAGATGATACATTAATATATGTAACTGGAGAAAGCAGTGCGGAGATAGAGAATAAAATGAATATGGCGTTTAGGACAGTAAAAAAATGGATGAATGTAAATAAGTTGAAAATGAACACTGGAAAAACGAAGTACATGATTGTTAGGAGTATTAGGAAGGAACTGAAAACAGATATTGTATTGAAATGTTCGGATGGAACTGAGATAGAGCGAGTAGAAGTAATGAAATACTTGGGTATAATTATTGATGATAGGCTCCGATTTAAAGATCACTGTGATTATATGTTAAAAAAAATAGGAAAGAAAACAAGTTTTTTAAATAGAATAGGTAACTTTATATCGATGTATACCAGATGTACAGTATCGTTCGAATTAATGTGAACACAAGCAATAATTTGAGAAAACAACATTTATTAGTTGCAAACAATAAAAAGAATACAATTTACATTCTTTTAATAAGAAATATGTCCTCCCTTGGCTTTTATAACCTCTTCAATACGTTTTGGCATAGAATCAATGAGATTTTTACAGTTTCCTGACATTTGCTCGTCTCGAAACCATATAGAGATTACGGCCTCAATCAGTTTCGTTTTTGTTGTGCAATCTCTTTTGTGAAGTTTAGCTTTCACAATAGCCCACAGATTTTCAATTGGATTAAGATCTGAGTTTCCTGGCCATTCAAGGTATGATATCTTTTTGTCCGTAAAATATTTTGTCATAATCTTGGAAACGTGGCATGGAGCTGAATCTTGTTGAAAAATTGCTTGACCGTTGGCATCAACTTCTCTTAATGCAGTTTCCAATCTTTGCTGTAGCAAATCTCTGTATTTTTGTGAGTTCATCATGCCTTCAATTGGCACAAGGGACCCGAAATGATTAAAATGCCCGCTACTCTCAAAATTTAGAAAATTTTCATGTGTTCACATTAATTCGAACAATACTGTATTGTATATAAATCAATTATAGCACCTCATTTTGAATATTGTGCAACGCTGTTAATAGATATGGGGGAAACACAGTTATATAAATTGTAGATAGCGCAAAATCGAGTCGTGCGAGTTATATTGCAATGTAATAGGTACATATATAACAAAGTGGAACATATGTTGCAAAGTCTGCAATTCATGTCCATAAAAGAGGCTATATTATAATGTGTGCATATTTATTTTTAAGATTTTGAAAAATATGTTACCAAATTAATTAAGGAATAGGGTAGTAATAATAGGAAATGAGAGTAAAAGACAAACACGACAAGCCGGGGATATTGCAATCCAATTTCGGAAAACAAAAAGCGCGCAAAAGAGTATGTTTTACGAAGGAGCGAAAATGTATAATGCCTTGCCAATTGAAGTAAAAACATGTGAACGAATAGAATTATTTAAGCGTAGGCTAAAAGAACATATATATTATAATGTAATTTAAATTTAAGTTATTGTATTATTTAGTATTTTATATATTTTGTTGTTAATTGTTAATGTGTAGACAATGTATTATTCTTTTTGTTAAATAGCCGAGGAGGCTAAATAAAGATCATTCATTCATTCATTCTCTCTTCTCTCTCTCTCTCTCTCTCTCTCTCTCTCACGCACGCACATATATTGTAAACAATCATTCAACCAAAAGTTTTTATAATACGTGGTACTAAAGAAATCCATGAATCTGACAAAAAAGATTAGATTTGGGACCTTTAGACGGTTTCTGGAAGCTGAACATGAGATTTTTGAGGGTTGTGGCTATTGAGACTTTTGATCAGCACAACATAAACCACAATTTGCTTCAATTTCAGCCAAATCCACTGAAACACAATTTCCATAAGGATTGAGCGTGGTCCTTTCTCAAAATTTTAACGTGATAGAGCAATTTGGAAAACGGATTTGTGTTCAGCATCCAAAAATCTATAAGAAACGAATAGTCTCGTTTCCGTGTTATTTTTTTGTTGAACTGTGTTATTAGCCCGTTTATTATATATTGGCCTTTTTACTCTCTCTTATTATTTTACGAGTGTCCTCTTTTCAAATCCAAACTATCCAGCATCGGTTCCTACTAGTTCGGAAACAACATTCTTACTGTAGGATATGATGACCGAGAAATATATAATTGTGTGTCAGGAATGCGGTAAGGTTACACGGATACGTGAGAGAGACGTGCTTTATTCGAAAATCTTATAACGTAACATAAACACGTAAGCTGTAAAATCGATCTGAGGCACTTTGCACGTCTTTACTGCTTTTACCATCTCAAACAATCTCGACAGTCCTCGCTCTCTACACACCACGCGACGATCGCAAACAAATGAAATAATAGTGCGCGAAAAATAAAATAACTTATTTTGATCCCTTAATCTACTACATTACATATTATTTCTTATTTTATTATTTTTAATAAATAATATTTATTAAATTATTTTGAAATAATCTTATGGTATTAATTTTATTATCAAATATAATTTTTAAGAATTAATTAATTAATAATTAATAATTAATTAATTTTTAAAAATTATATTTGGTAAATATTTAGTTTCACAGACCACCCTTCAATGACCTTGACCTTGACATATGTTGTCAAGGTCATCCTCCTGAGTGACCTTCAGAAGGTTTTAGCCGTCGCTCGTTTTTTATTAAAAAGTTATTAACAAAAAAAGATTTGAAAAATAGTGAATTGGAACACATACATACACACACCCCAACCTTGACATATGTTGTCAAGGTCATCTTCCTGAGTGACCTTTGGAAGGTTTCAGCCCTGGGTCACTACTTGTTAAAAAGTTATAAACAAAAGAAGTTTGAAAAATTTGGCACTTATTTTGAATACACATTTACACATTTACCGCCAATGATCAATGAACAAAAGAACTTTCACAACACTGTGTGTATATGGCATTCCTACTATTGTTGATATTTCTATGACTTTGAAACGAAAATAAACTAGTATACGATAGATTTTCGTACAGATAACATTCTGATAATCTGTCTTAAAATGAAACCTCACTTCGCATTGAAAAGTGTACGCGTGGAGGCAGTGTGTTCCGCCCCCCCCCCCCTACGGGGGGGCTCCACTACCGAAAAACTACACACATAGGTGTGGGTGGAACTTGCTTCGTGTAGAAAGTTTCCACGCGAAGCAAGTTCCACCCACACCTATGTGTGTAGTTTTTCGGTAGTGGAGACCCCTCTTCGGTGTATGTGTGTTCGCGCGTGTGGATGTGTTCCAATTCACTATTTTTCAAATCTTTTTTTGTTAATAACTTTTTAATAAAAAACGAGCGACGGCTAAAACCTTCTGAAGGTCACTCAGGAGGATGACCTTGACAATATGTCAAGGTCATTGAAGGGTGGTCTGTGAAACCGAATATTTACCTTATATTTTAAATAATAATAATAAGTGTTTGAAAATGTACGCGATACTTCGATGCGGTGTGCGAATGTGCAGAATACCGGCTCTGCCCAGCGCTGAGCACGCGGTGTGCGTTACGTGGATCAGATGATCCACTGTAGGAAATTCGAGAGAAAGATGAGCGAGAATCACAAGAATGTCAAATTCAAAGACAAAGAAAAAAACAAGTTATTTATTTAAAACAACAACGTTCGCGGTCGACGTGCGGCTTTGTGTTGTTGAAACGTCGGAGGTCACGTTTAAAACTGTCGCTTAACGGTTACAAAAAGTGCCGTGTAACGAGATTGATTCTGCACTAATTAAACATGGACCTTTAGCCTGGTCATCGACTAGAAGGCTCCACACAGTGCAGGATGCACGCAATTCTTGAACGTGAGATTACCATGATTTAAAACTGGCCACACGCCGCCGAGGCACAAGAATAACACAGAATGAGCAACTTGAAATGTCCGTTGTAACGGAACGAGTGGAAGGAGCCCGATCGAAATTTAGTCGCGTAACAATAACAAGAATGTCAGAGAATCTGGAGTTTTTCCTGACGGAAGAACCAGAGAAAACTGAGCAGTTTCGGCAGCAGCGATTGTCTGATTTGTGACGACCGTCTGATTAATTACGCGGATGTGGATCCAACGCGATATACTGAGACCGAGATCTTTCGAAAAACGTGAACTCGATATTCGGAGGAGAAAACTCCGAATCACACGAAAGGCAATTTTCGCGACGCGAAACACTGACTTGACTTCTGAGAAAGACACACCAATGTCCAGATACGAAACTCGCAAGGTTTTTGCGAGAACGTTTACAGAGAACTGAACAGCGATGCTTTGATATTGACGATCGTCGCAAGACTGACTTTTTAAATTTAGGATCTCGGAACGGTAACGATCCTTCGTTGGAAACAATACGCGGTGATAGGTTGCTCGGGTTGCGAGACCGTGTCACCGAATCCCAGCGCGTTGGAGAGTGCGCGTGGAATCACGGACTTCTCGCTCTCTTACCTCTCGCGTTTCTTTCGAACGATAAACAGCGTGAGCAAGCGAGCGATCAGCTGCTCTATCGTTCGAATTCGAAACAATAAGAAATGAGTGTGAATATGTGTAGAATGTTAGTGTGCAAAGATAAGTGATTATATAATACAATGATATAAAATATTTAAAATATTGTAGAAAGAATAAGAAAAAAATCCATTTTTGTATGAAAATTTTTCCTTTAAAATATATTTCATTTTTATTTTAATATTATATTCTAATATCATATATATTTGTATTTATTTTAAACATATTTGTGTTTTACACAATATTTTTTATGCCAATCTAATAAAATTATAAATGCATTGTTATATGTATTTTACACATGTAGTAAAATAATATTTATTCTCTTTTAATAGTTACGCTATAAAAATTTTTCTTTTTATAAAATAAATAGCTTTTAAATTACTATTTATAATAAGAATGCTATGTTTCTATATGTATTACGTATCATTCATAAAATTTCATTCCAACATAATCTACCGATTCTGCAGCTTACGTTGGGTTCGGTTATGTTGCTCATCCTGTATAATGTGGTTAATAAAACTATTACAATCATTTGTTAAAACATGTCGCAAACAATTTGTACATACGTAGACGCGTTTCGGCTCACTGAGCCCTCTTCAGTAACGCAAAATTTAAAACAAATATAGTCAACGATGCTGAGTAGATAGGCCCTGTGGAAGATGTAATCTCGTTGTCACGGATGTTGAGACAATCATGGTTTTTGAAGAGTTGATGTCAGTGACTCCTTCGAATTGGAAATGTCCGTGGAGTGATAACCAAAAGAACGCACTGTCCTTTCTCTTCTTAGTCTCATTATATGATCTTTCTTATTAGAACGTCTTAATAGATGTTAATATTGAAACGAACTGAGCATGAAGATCAAAAAGACGGTCATCAATAACACAGATATAATAACGTATTATTAACACAGACATAATAACAGTTTGCGTTACTGAAGTGAGCCGAAACGCGTCTACGTATGTACAAATTGTTTGCGACATGTTTTAACGAATGATTGTAATAGTTTTATTAACCACATTATATATACATATGTTTTGGCTCTAAAAAAAGGCTTTTATTTATTTTAAGATTATTTTTATAATAATAAATAACTAATCAATAATAATCACATCTATGTAGGTCAATATATGTTGACAGCAACGTCTACATTAATGATGGAACTACAAGACAAATTAATTCTTTCGGTTCGTATGATGAATTCATTAATCGAGATGACTACCCTGAACAGACATCATATTGAATTATACGATACGACAATTCAATGGTTAAGACGTATCAGGCCTGTCTTGGAACGTAGCTCCATGTTATATGAACAAATGAAATTTGAATTGGAAGAAAAACTTCAAGAAGAAGTTGTTATCCTGAATGCATGCGTTGAGGAAATGTTTCCTAGGTGTGTATATATGAATGTATTATAGTATATGTATTATACACGTGTGTAAAAAGATTTCTACTACTATCAACACGCAGTTCTGAAACCAGAGATGCTCCGATAATTCTAGAACAATAAAAAATATATACCGCTCGTTTTACAATAAAAAATTTTGAAATTGGGATCAAACGATGAGGCCAATGTAAAATAACGAGCATCTATGGATGATAATAGATTATATAAAAAAGCTTTAATGACTCATTGTGTGGTCAGATATATACATTAAACGATTCACTCTAACAAAACGTAATTCTAGAACGATAGTGACACGTATTTCTTGTACGGTAGTGCCAATTCTGCACTACAACGCCGATCTCATACGGCAGCGCCAGAGCACCGGTCGCTAGTGTGCTCTGTAGTGCAATGAGAACGCCGTTACCTTTCAATTTACAGGGTGTGTAAAAAGTTCCGGATCTCTTAAATATCTTAAAAAATAAGCATTTTTGACAAATATGGTTCATACAAAAGTTATAGGGCTTTAAATTAAGCATTACATAATATTATAATATTTGTATGACCTTGAATAGCACCGTCAAGGTAACATAAAAATTACTTAGAATTTTTTAAATAAAATCCCCTATTTTTCATTACATATTCTTGTAGCTTACCTCGAAAGCTTTCCAAAACATCATAATTAAGTTATCTTTCTCTTGCAAGGATGGTCGATTCTCACGACAATCTGAGTTTACCGAACTCACGGACCTGAGCTGAACACACTGTGGACAGTCGCTAACATAGTTACACTACACAAACACATTTCAAAAACCACTCCAATTCAAGGTGGAAATGCATCGTGCTAAAGAATGAATGGTATAGGAAGTATAAATATATGTGTCTCAAACGCTCTCTTCGGGGTACCAGGCGCCACCCCGTCGAATTCAGTCGCCTTCACGTTGCACAGGAGCTCTGTGACGTGGGACTACATACTTCTTTACTACTGGGAACAAAAATGGAGAAAACAAACAACACAATTAAAAATACAAATAAAATCAATAAAAATAAAAATAACCTTGTAACTGATAGAGAATGCATTCCAACTTCATGATGACGTCACTTGGGAAACTCTCCCTACGTCAAGGGAAGGGCATAAGCAAAAGTAAAAGATAGAACAAGAATTAAATTATTCTTAACACCTAACGAAGTTATCTCTTATAAAAAACTGAAAAAATACAGAAAATAAGTTACAGGATTAAACAACTTGAAGAACAGGGCATAAGAACCAAAGCTGGTAATTCAGAAAAGCACTCCCGGCGAACTTAAGGAATACGAAACCGACGAAAAAAAATTCAATTGGATCCTGAAACTAGGAGATAAAACGAAAAAGAATGCTAATATTACAAAAATCCAGGAACTTCCAGGGCTAGTAAAAAGCGTAAAGCAGAGGAATCACCTGAGACTAGTCATGAAAAAACCAATTCCAAACCGGACAATTACAAATTTTCTTAAGATTCGGCAGAAAAGAAGAAATTCCAAGTTTTAAAAAATCTTACACCCCGCCAATTTTTGTTAGTAATGTGGATAACATTAAAAGGATCACTAAACAGTTGAAAAAAGGTGAACTTTGAGCATCACAAGATAATCCAGAAGCTAAAATTTGCTGGGAAAGTAACTAATCTTTTCAAAGATAATAGTTTTAAAATAAAAAAAAAGAGGAGTACATAGTACTTATTAAATGATAAACGATTCTTGAAATCGAATGGCACTCGTTCACTAACAAACAGATGAGACCGGTTAAAATCATGGCACGAGGATTACATTACAAAACCTCACCACAAGATATTATTTCGGACCTGACAGCACAAGGCTATGAGGTAATTAATGCAGTTAACATCTTGTGCAATAAAACGAAAAAACCATTGAATCTATTCATGCTCACCTTCAATGAAAATCAAAACCCCAAAACTGTATTCGAGATTAAAATCATGGACTATCAGAAGGTTAAAATAGAAGAACTGCAAAAGACTACAAATCGTATAGTTCAATGCAAAAACTATCAGGACTTTAGTTATGTGCAATTTTATTGTTATAAGAAACCAAAGTGCGTTAAATGCGCAGGTCTTCATAAGACTGCTGATTGCACTATGGACAAGAAATCAGATCCAAAATGCTAACTGTGGAGAGGATCATACTGCAAATTACAGAGGATGTGCCTATGCTAAAGGTCTGCAAATTGCACGTAATTTTAACGTCAAACAAAAATTTATACTGAAAAAGAAACCGCAGCAACAGCAGAATCAACAACAGCAACCACAACAACAAAAGGATCAGCGTAAGACTATGGCAATAACTCAAGTTAAGAATGATATGATCAATTTTAATACCTCCTACGTGCGTATGGTGCAGAGTGAGATACTTCAGCTATGTTTCCTGCAACCCCCAGACTAGTAATCAGACAATAGCCATGTTGCAGCGTATAGAACAGCGCCTAAATAATATAGAGTGAGACTACAGAAACAGAAATATTTAGACATACTGCATAAACTTCAAACAGTTAAAATTGGTAGGTAAATTAAATGGCGGGATCAATCCAGATCGCTACTTGGAATGCAAACAGTTTGCGCCAGCAGAACTGGAAATATTTCTGGTAGAGCAAAGAATTGACATGTGCCTTATTTCTGAAATACATTTTACTTTCAGATCTGTAGCAAAAATTCATGGATACAAAATCTATGATACTATTCACCCGGCCAATAAGGCTCATAGTAGAGTAATTATAAGAGAAAATATCAAACACCACGAAGAATTCAATTATTCAAAAAGCATTCAAGCTGTCACAGTTAAAATACAAGCGTTAAAGTGTTATTGTAATGTATCGGCAATATACAGCCCGCCAAGACACAGCATTAATCTGAATATACAAAATTTTTTCAACAGTTAGACAACACGTTTATTGCTGGTGGGGACAAAACATATTACGTATTGGGCAAGTCGTTATACCACAAAGGGGCGAGAGCTACTCAGAACAGACAAAGCGCTGAATTGTGAATTCTTTTCTAGTGGAAGTCCTAGCTATTGGCCTACTGATTAGTTAAAGGGCTTTCGGCGAACTATATTAAAGTTGACTCAAGCCTGGATCTCAGCTTAGGAGACTACACGGTTGACTCGTCACCGATTTTGATCTCCTTTTTTCTGGTGAATCTATATCGAAAAAAAGTTGATCCGTGTCCGAGCTTTTCGTCCAATGCGCCTTGTAACAATTTTTTTTTTAATTTGAAATTTAGAAGATCGTTATAAGACCTAAAGAAAAGTACATTTTTAATTGATGCTGCTAGCGCAGCAGGAGAGGACGGAGATAGTAATCCAGAGATCCCAGGTTCAAAACCTGGGTTGTCTTTTTTTTTTATGTATTATTTATTATACAAAAAATAAATATTTCGCAAATACTTATTAAGTATGCAAATTTATACATTTTTGAACATATTTTTAAATAATTTAATAATGTTTTAAAAAATACACTCTTTTTATAACTTTACAAAGACAGGATTTTCTATTTGCTTTAAGCCGAATGTAACCGCCGAATTTGAAAGCAGAATAACATGAGGGGTATGAAGGGGGGAGGGAGTAGCTTGATCTAATTTTACCAATAAAAGTTCTAGAAAGGTTCGCTTAGAAAATATCTTACTTACAATATTATATTTATAACATATTTATTACATATTACGTATCACATATTTATGCAGAAAATAATGAATAATAAATTAATTGGATATACAAATAAATAATTAAAAAATAAAAAATCAAATGAATATATAAATAAATATTAAAAAATAAAAAAATCAATTAAATATATAAATAAATAATAAAAAAATAACTAATAATTTTATTTTTTAATATTTATTTATATATTCATTTGATTTTTTATTTTTTAATTATTTATTTGTATATCCAATTAATTTATTATTCATTATTTTCTGCATAAATATGTGATACGTAATATGTAATAAATATGTTATAAATATAATATTGTAAGTAAGATATTTTCTAAGCGAACCTTTCTAGAACTTTTATTGGTAAAATTAGATCAAGCTACTCCCTCCCCCCTTCATACCCCTCATGTTATTCTGCTTTCAAATTCGGCGGTTACATTCGGCTTAAAGCAAATAGAAAATCCTGTCTTTGTAAAGTTATAAAAAGAGTGTATTTTTTAAAACATTATTAAATTATTTAAAAATATGTTCAAAAATGTATAAATTTGCATACTTAATAAGTATTTGCGAAATATTTATTTTTTGTATAATAAATAATACATAAAAAAAAAGACAACCCAGGTTTTGAACCTGGGATCTCTGGATTACTATCTCCGTCCTCTCCTGCTGCGCTAGCAGCATCAATTAAAAATGTACTTTTCTTTAGGTCTTATAACGATCTTCTAAATTTCAAATTAAAAAAAAAATTGTTACAAGGCGCATTGGACGAAAAGCTCGGACACGGATCAACTTTTTTTCGATATAGATTCACCAGAAAAAAGGAGATCAAAATCGGTGACGAGTCAACCGTGTACTCTCCTTGTTAGATCATCCAGTAATTATGACGCTAAGTGATACTGTAATCACCAAAATTCCCAATCCCTCTATTACTAATAGTCAGATTGGGTAGGATACAGAGATCATCTAGAAAAACTAATAATGCTTAATGTACCGCTTAAAAACGCAGAACAACTCGAAAATGATACAAAAATATTCATCGAGCAATTACAGCAAGCAGGAAAAGTTAACACTAAAAATAAAGAAAAATTACAGGGAAAATTACCAGGAATTACATTGAAAGGGAGCTTGTCCTAGAAAAAAGGAAAGTACACAGACAATGGCAGAAGAGTCGTAATCCAGAAACCAAGACTCTATACAATCGGCTACATACATTCATATAATAAAGAACCAAGAAGTCACTGAATTTCTAAGAGTTAACCGCAGAAAAAGACACCAACTATTCCCTACGAAAAACCACTAAAAAAAATTAAAAAATCTATTATTAATACACCGTCAATTCACAAATTGGATAGAACATGGGCGAGAAATAGCCAAAAAAAGGCTGACGCTCCCGCTGATCGATTCCGCTCGAAGGAGTTTTCCAGGCCCAGTATAAGCTACGATTTTAATCTGACTCCAGTATTTAATAATGAAGACCTCACTATTAACAACATTACTCCTAAATAAGTTGAGAAGGAGATAAAGTTACTAAATTGGAAGAAATTATCTGGTTTTGATCTAGTGACAGATGCTTGAGGAATTAAAAAAATAAAGGTATTCTCAAATTAACACATTTGTTCAATGACGCTTTTCGAATCAAATATGTATCAAAACAGTGGAAAATAGCGGAGATTATCACCCTTCCAAAGCCCGGTAAGCCTCTGGAAGAGACGGGGTCATATCGACCTATTTCACTACTCTCAGTTGTATCCAAGGTTTTTGAGAGGCTGCTCCTGGGGAGACTGAAACTAATTATCACTAGAAATAATTTGCTACGGTCACATCAATTCGGATTTCGAGATAAGTATTCTACGATCGATCAGTGCACATGATAACTTCTGACATTGAAAAAACACTAAAAGAGAGAAAGGTCTGTACTGCCATCTTCTTGGATATAGCACAGGCCTTCGATAAAGTCTGGCATAAGGGACTTAATTTTAAACTCAGGAAATAAGGTAATAATTGACGTGCAAACTGGCAGTTGATACATTTATTAAAGATCACAACGTTTCGACCATAAGATTTGGTCCTTTTCAAGTGTATCTGTCAATATAATAAAAGAAGGAAACAATACAATAAAGATGTGTTACTAATATATATAGATTATCAAGATTATTACTTACAATTCTAGCGTGTGACACGGGAATTACATTATAATATAAAATTAGAGAGTAAGATGTTAAAAATGTCTAGCAATTCAATACGCGTCAACTGTTCATGGCCGTTAAAAACAGACTAGATAATTAGGTGTGAAAATTGTTAAAGGAGTCATAACATAAAAATAAACAAAAGCGGTACGGGGGGGGGGGCGAGGCGTGCTATCAGCTGTAACGCAACAATGCTGAATAATAAGTGACGTGAAATTTCGCATAGTCGTAGAGAATTATACAATGTTTGACTGGAAAAATCCTGAAATTCTTTATAAGGAAAATCACACAAAAAAGCGTGAAATTGCCGAAATGGTTTTCATAAAGAAATGCGGTTCTGCGATAAATCTACAGAGAGACACAGAAAATTTGTCAGCGTTATATGACCGTCTCATTGACATTGTATAATTCTCTACGACTATGCGAAATTTCATGTCACTTATTATTCAGCATTGTTGCGTTACAGCTGATAGCACGCCTCGCCCCCCCCCCGTACCGCTTTTGTTTATTTTTATGTTATGACTCCTTTAACAATTTTCACACCTAATTATCTAGTCTGTTTTTAACGGCCATGAACAGTTGACGCGTATTGAATTGCTAGACATTTTTAACATCTTACTCTCTAATTTTATATTATAATGTAATTCCCGTGTCACACGCTAGAATTGTAAGTAATAATCTTGATAATCTATATATATTAGTAACACATCTTTATTGTATTGTTTCCTTCTTTTATTATATTGACAGATACACTTGAAAAGGACCAAATCTTATGGTCGAAACGTTGTGATCTTTAATAAATGTATCAACTGCCAGTTTGCACGTCAATTATTACCTTATTTCCTGAGTTTTGATATCACTGGCGAAGAGAAGATTATTCACATATCTTAATTTTAAACTCATTGTCAGTAAAATGCTGCCTAAAGTATATTAAAATCGTATCTCGAGGAGCGATGCTTCAAAGCAAGATACAAAGATTGCTATTCTAGCTATCGTAAAATATTAGCTGGTGTGCCTTAGGGAAGTGTACTCGGACCTACGTTGTACCTGCTGTACATCGCAGACATCCCAAAGACACCTGGTAAAAAATTGCAACTTTTGCTGATGATACAGCCATTCTTGCAACTAAAATAGATGTTCGATTTGCTACAGCTAAACTACAATATTTCTCATTTCGTTTTAATCTTGACGCTGACATAGTCACAATTTTACCTCGTTTTAACTGAGAACTATGTGGAACTTTACAGTTTTTCTAACCATTTTAACGGTCATCACTTCACGGATATTTCCAACGCGGTGGAGATCCTCCCGTTTGGACATCCTCCTTTTAAGAAATTCGACTGCGGCATTCCCATATCTATGTGATTGCAGTTTCATCCTCCCTTGAATTGTTACCGACTACAACTACCGAAATATTTGCGACTTTCATATTACTGAAGAGGGCTCAGTGAGCCGAAACGCGTATAAGTATAAGTATGACGTTTTTTATTTTATGTTCTAATTTTGTATACCATCTTCTTCTGTTATAACTTTATTCTGTCACTTATATGTTTATACGTTGTTGATATATATATATCCCAAAAAATATCATAAATGAAAAGGTCAAGCCATGTTCAAAAATAGACCCTCAAGAATTTGAATTTTTACAAATTTAAATGATTATTTAATAATATATTACCATGAAAAGTAACTGATATATTATACTGATATATTATGCCAGTTCAAAGTGAACATACATAAAGTGTATATTATCTAAATAAATTAATAAAATAAATAATATAATAAATTTAATAACATATTACCACGATAAATAACTGATATGTTATTCAAGGTGCAAATTCAAAATGAACATACATACATAAGGTGTATATAAGTAAAATTGATTAAAATTTGACTCTAAGTGAAAGTACATAAGTGATATGTTATTCTTAGTGCACAAAATATAAAAGTCGTTTATTGAAGTTTGATTTGAAATTTATACAAACCTGGACAATGAAAAATAGTTGCTTGTAATTCCAGAGTACTAATTTGTTAATTACTCGGAAAAAGAACATGGCGGCCTGCTCTCAAAAAACTTCGATGCGTTTCTCAGTATCCACTTAAGAATAATAATACTTACATTCCGATTCATCCGACACAACTTGTCCCTGACTATTCAATAAGTTAGTAGTACTGTTAAATATCAATCACATATGTCACCCTGCCCAGAGAGAGAGAAAGAGAGATAATGTAAATATTTAAATTAATCATTATCAAAACACTGTTAAATTTTATATATGGACTTTAAGAAGCATGTCACTTACTTTTCAGAGTCAAATTGTGGTAAATTTTGTATCTATATTTTAACGATATTTATTTTGCACTTGTATCTTGAATAATTAATATCTGATTTTTTATAGTTGTATGTTACGTCAGATAATCACTAATCTTTTTAAGCGTGTAGCTTCTTTGTACTTGACATGAGAACTTTTTTACTTATGAATTTTGGGTTTATTTAATATTTACCCGTTTCAAACAATACAACACTTTTTGATCAATAAATTACTCGCTGAAAATATGGCATAACAAATTCAAAATCGGAAATTGATACGAAAATTCGAAATTTTACTACAGAAAAGTTGGAGATTTTAAATCTAAACCATTTTCGTAACTTTTTCATTTTAATTATTTATTCCATCCATCGAAAGTTTTTTGAGAGCAGGCCGCCATGTTCTTTTTCCGAGTAATTAACAAATTAGTACTCTGGAATTACAAGCAACTATTTTTCATTGTCCAGGTTTGTATAAATTTCAAATCAAACTTCAATAAACGACTTTTATATTTTGTGCACTAAGAATAACATATCACTTATGTACTTTCACTTAGAGTCAAATTTTAATCAATTTTACTTATATACACCTTATGTATGTATGTTCATTTTGAATTTGCACCTTGAATAACATATCAGTTATTTATCGTGGTAATATGTTATTAAATTTATTATATTATTTATTTTATTAATTTATTTAGATAATATACACTTTATGTATGTTCACTTTGAACTGGCATAATATATCAGTATAATATATCAGTTACTTTTCATGGTAATATATTATTAAATAATCATTTAAATTTGTAAAAATTCAAATTCTTGAGGGTCTATTTTTGAACATGGCTTGACCTTTTCATTTATGATATTTTTTGGGATATCACCTACTTTTTAGAGTACAGATATATGAATCAATTGGTGCAAAAAAAACGCAAAGTTTAAAAAAAGTTATGCTATTTGCAATATGCAATTGCGTATTTTTCTTTAAGGATAACTATAAATCTACCCCATAAGAAACCTTAATTAACGGCACAAGTCTCATATTTTTACAATGCACCGTTTCCCAGATATTAAATTTTACCCCCAAGGAGTGGTTTTTGAAAATTTTTATTGAGTAGTAAATTAACCCCATAAGAAATGTTAATTAACGACACAGATACCGTATTTTTTCAATGTACCGTTTTCGAGATATTAAATTTCACCCTCAAGGGGTGGTTTTGGAAAATTTTTAATAAATGGTAAATTGACTCTACAAGAAACATTAATTAACGACACAGGTCCCGTATTTTTGCGATGCATCGTTTCCGAGATATTAAATTTTTCCCCCAAGGGGTGGTTTTTGAAAATTTTTAATAAATGGGAAATTGACCCCATAAGAAATCTTAATTAACGGCACATGTCTCATATTTTTACAATGCACCGTTTCCCAGATATTAAATTTTACCCCCAAAGGGTGGTTTTTGAAAATTTTTAATAAATGGTAAACACACCAGAGAGGGTGTGAGAGAGTGAGAGGGGGTGAAAGATGATGAAAAAGTGTAAGAAAAGTGAAAAAAATGAAAAAATGGAGTGGGGGAGGGGAGGGGAGGGAAGGGGGCATGGTGAAAAAGGGGGATGAGGGGTGGGGAGGGTGAATGGAAGTTGGGGGAGGTGTGAGTGAAAGGTAAGAAAGAAGAGCAGTGTACATATGACTGCGGACAGAGAAGAAAATTTTTCATGAACACATCAATTTTTGACCGTTTGTATGTCCAGAACGGCTTGACCGATTTTTTTTTTTTTTTGGCTTAATTTACTCGTGGCGATGCCACCTTTCAGAATATGCTACATGCATTTCAAAATTTTTTATTTATTTTAATAGTTCTGTACCCCCAAAAAATCGATTCTAATCTTTCTGGATAAGACACTAGTAGCGTCCAAAATTTTGAACATGGACGCTACCGCGTCTCCTGATATCTTTGGCTCAAAAAAAGGCTGTTTTTGTGTATTTATTCATTTGATTTTAATCTAATGAGCCTTTCGGAATTCTATTAACAGAATCAGTGATTGGATGAAACAGTAGCGCATTAAGCTAAATGAAAGTAAGTCCCAGCACATAAACTTTACCAACAGGGGTCACAACAAGGTGGGATTATCCACGACCTGTTATGATCGGGCAGTAGATAGTTCCCGATACTAATATAGCAAAATATCTTGACATGACACTAGATGCCAAGTTGCGGTGGAAAGAGCACATCAAACTTAAAAAGAAATAACTAAAATCAGTAAAATCTAAAATGGAGTGGTTTATTGGTAAACGCTCTAAACTATCCTTCCGATAAACTTTTGTTATATAAACAAATTATTAAACCAGTTTGGACTTACGGTATTCAACTATGGGGATGCAGTAAAAACTCTAATATTAATGAAATACAAATATTAAAAAATAAAGTACTGTGCGGCATAGTAAATGCGTCGTAGTACTGCCGAAATACTGGCATCCATCGAGATCTCAAAATGAATACGGTAATCGAAAAACGCAATAAGGCTGCTAAGCGTCATGAACAGCGTCTCCGCAACCTGTAATTCCCTAGGATATGAGTACAAAGCAGGCCTCGAAGGTCGATCTATTTGCAAAGTTGCGTGGTAACCACTGCGGTTCCATCCATTTTTAACTTATTAACTTATATTAATCCATATTTAAGTATAATATCGTAAATGGTCAAACAAAATGGTGACCAGGTCGATACTGGTGTAGCCTCGCTGAGATCTATTAATTTAAAAAAAGTTATCTTTCAATAAGTACTTTCTGAGTTATGAGGCTTGAAAGTTACAATACCACCAGCATTAGCATTACTTAAGATGTATCACACGGAGATTTTTCGGTCGGATTTACACCTCTTTTGTGTTTGAAGGAAAATCGGAGGCTTCAGCCAATAAAAGCAAGACCCGAGTATTATCCAGCTAATGAAGGCAAGATCTGAGTATTATCCGACCAATAAAGGCAAGACCCGAGTATTTCTGTCAAAAATGGAGACTGTCAAGTTGTCTGTTACGAAAAAGATGCAAAGTAACTGCTAAATTAGATGATTTACGGATTCGTAAAATTTAGTGGTTTCGGATTTATGTACTTTATAAGTAAAAAAATTATAAAAGAATTTACGAAAGAATTTAAGCAATCCTAATTTTGAAGCGATCATGCTCCTCACGTTATACTCTCATTTGTATAAAAAAATTTATGAATCTATGAGTTTGGCCTAAATTACTGAATTTAACTTCATCTAATCTTGCCTTCATTGGCCGGATCATTCTCCGATCTTCCTTCAAACATAAAAAAGGTGTAAATTCGACCGAACAATCTCCGCGTGGTACATCTTGGGTAATGATAATGTCGGTGGTACTGTAACTTTCCAGCCTCATAACTCGGAAAGTACTTAACAAAAAATAACTAATTATATTGTTTTGGAAAGCTTTCGTGATAAGCTACAAAAATATGTAACGAAAAATAGGGGATTCTATTCTTTTTCACAGTGTTACATACTAAAAAGAAAGGTGTTACATTTAAAAAAACAACGCTACAATTTTGTAATATATTAATTTACAACAAAGGCTGTGTGTCAAATAGAGTAAAAAAATATAAAATAATAAATAAAAAAACATTAGTCTGTTCAAGTGCAGAAAAAATATGAGGTTCTACCTCCACATATATACAATTTGCGCTTTAATCGCGTTACTAGACAATAGAGTCAAACATAAATGTAGTGTGTTTAAGAAGCGTAGCCAGAAAACCATACTGAATTTGGAAATCAAAGATACGAATGTCAATTTAAAATTCTTAAATTCAAAAATCACAAAAATAGAAAAAAAAATTTTCACGTTCCTACCACTTGACGTAGTTAACTCGTTTTTCTTGTTTAGCAAACAAAAAAAAATACGTACAATGATAACTATAAATACAAATTAATAGACAAATTTAACTACATTAGAAAGAAATAAAAGGTCACTAATAATTTTATTGCAGATACAGACGTTACGAAATGGATTGTTGAACATTAGTAACAAATTCCAGATTTGGTACTCCGTTTTTTGAGTTTAGGAAATAAGTTCGCTTTATCCTTTAACAAAAAAGATACCAAAGATCGTGTGGATTCGGTTGTAGGAATTATCAAAAACTTAGAAAATTATTGTAAATTAGACAAAAAAGTGTCTGACTCAACACGTAATGCTATTAGCAACGTATTAACTAAAGTCCTAAACACAGATAAGCATATTGTTGCGCCCGCGACTAGTCACCCGGTACGTAGTGAAGATGCGTACCGGAGAATGAATCTCGTTCCCTGGCGACGCTTGTTGATGCGTTGCCAAGCGAGTTGTTTAGGAGTTGACAGTTTTAATGGACGCCTGTACCTCTTGTGCATTAATAAATCGTTCGCTTATATTTATAAACGAGTTGTTCTTTCCTGCGTGAGTGTTGTGAACCGCGAGTGCGTGAGAGACTGAAGTGTGCGAGAGAGCGCAACATTTATAAATCTAATAGATAACTTTATCTTACATGAGTTTAATGAATGTAAAAAGTTTTTACGACAAAATGACATTTTCGTAAGTAAAGCTAATAAAGCTCAAGTAACGGTAATAATGAACAAGAACGTTTATCATACACAAATGGAAACATTACTAAATGACGAAAGCACTTATAAAAAATTAAAAAGAGATCCCACGAAATCCATAGAGGTAATTATTCGGAAAACGGTACACCTCATCGATTTCATCGCTCTTTGGATATGTTGTAGAGGAAGTTATTCTGAGTAAATCTCCGCAAAAATCAAGTCCAGGACGATTGATTTAGGAGATATAACAAGTTTAAGTTTCAAAATTTTAATGCTTTTCATCGCAAGAAACTGTCTATTTTCAATAGAACTAAAGAAAAATATTTTTCAATGGACCTCGTTTCGTACCGAAAGCAGAGAGTCGTAGAAATGAACCTCGCTTCGCGTGGAAAGTACAGTTATAGACTTCGCTTCGTACCGAAAGCAGGGGGTGGTGAGGGTGAATCTCGCTTCGCGTGGAAAGTACAGTTATAGACTTCGCTTCGTACCGAAAGCAGGGGGTGGTGAGGGTGAATCTCGCTTCGCGTGGAAAGTACAGTTATAAACTTCGCTTCGTACTGAAAGCAGGGGGTGGTGAGGGTGAATCTCGCTTCGCGTGGAAAGTACAGTTATGAACCTCGCTTCGTACCAAAAGCAGAGGATGGTGGGGGTGGATTTCGCAAATGTATAACACCTATGTCACAGCTTTTAACGAACTGTGAGACACAACTGCTTAATCGTGGAATGTTAGCACGTGCCTTAGAAAAAGTAAACATGTTTACATTCTTGAATAGAGTCGTATAATGGTGAGATATTGTGGCAAGAAGCCACAATATCTCCATTATATCTCCTAAACCAATGTCGTCCCGGACTTGGTTTTTGCGGGGATTTAATCAGAACAACTTTCTTTACAACATATCCAAAGAGCGATGAAATCGGTGAGATGTACCGTTTTCCGAATATTTACCTCCATAGAAAACAAAATGAATGACTTAATTAAAACGTAGATGAATAATAAAATCATTGACCTCACTTATAAATCATTAAAATGTACAAACGGCAACTTACCGAGATGCTATGGACTGCCGAAAATCCACAAGAACGGGTTTTCCTTGCGCATTATTGTATCTGCATCAGGGAGTCCGTTATACAATATAGCAAGATTTCACATGAAATCTTGGAGTAATCGATCCTGAAATCAACCAAAATCTCACATTAAAGACAGTTGGATTTTTGCAGAAAACATAAAAAATATAATATATGGATAATCTTCTCTTCGCCAGTGATATAAAATTCAGGAAGAAGGCAATAATTGACGTGCAAACTGGCAATTGATACCTTTATTAAAAAATCACAACGTTTCGACCATGGGATTTGGTCCTTTTCAAGCGTATCTGTCAATATAATAAAAGAGGGAAACAATACAATAAAAGTGTGTTACGATATACATATAAACTACCAAAATTGTTACTTACAATTTGAGATTGTGACTCAAAGATTACATTATAATATATAATTACGTAAACGTGAAATGTTAAGAAAAAGTCTAGCAATAAAATACGCGTCAACTGTTCATAACTGCTAAAATCCGACTGAATAATTAAGCATGACTGTTATTATCAAGGTTAAACAATGACGGTAAACATAAAAGGTGAGGGGAAGAGCCAGACAATCAGCTAAAGAACAGCAATGCTCAAGTAACGGGTGACAGGAAATTTCACATTATCGTAGAGATTATACAATATCGATGAGACGGTGATATAATGCAGATAAATTTTTTGTATCACGCTATAAATTGATGGCCGAACTGTGTTTCTTAATAAAAAACATTTCGGCCATCTCACGCTTTTTTGTATGGTTTTCCTTGTGAAGGATTTTAGGATTTTTCCAATCAAATTCATGGGCGTAAGACACACGATGATTGCTAACCACTGAGTGATTAGAAGTGTGTTTTTTGATGTCATAACAATGTTTCTTTATGCAAGTATCCAAGTGTCGCTTAGTTTGAACCAATGTAGCATGCATTACAATTAGAACAATTCAATTTGTAAACCAATTCAGTGTGTTTAGCAACATCAAGTGTGTCTTTTCCCTTTTTTATGATGGAACTTACAAGGAAGGTGTCAGAAGTATCCCCCTCCAATTTTGATGAGCTTCTAATATGTTGTTCTCTAGATCAAAATAGGGGACACGTTTTTTTCTTATACGTTCCCATACGGCCTTTTAGGGGGTGAAACACCCCTTTGAAAAAAATCGGTTTTTCTCTTTCGGAGCGAATATCTTCGAAACTAAAAAAGATAGAACAAAAATTCAAACTGGGTATTAAATGGCTTAATGAGTACTATAAAATAACGTAAAAACTCTTTATTTTTTTTTACTTTTCAAAAAGCCTTACTCTTTTAACTTTTTTTTCAAAATTTTGAATTTTTGTTTTTACCAAATTAAAGGTTATTTTTTTACAAATTCATCCATGTATATTAAAGTTATGTTGCGTAATATCATTTACGAGAATTAATTATAAACGCCTCCTTACATACGCTATTTGTGTCGGTCCATGCGCTCGATTCTTCGCGCAACGCGTTTTCCTGTAATCAAAAGATGACGAATACACTTGGAGGACATATCCATATATAATCACGAAAGTTTTCATCACATATAGCTTGAGCACTTATATAAAACTTCAAACAAGTTTAAAGGTCTGTAAGACGAATAATTTTATCGTTGGAGGAAATATAAAATGCTGTCGCTTTGCGAGTATCAGTTTAATACGTAACATCGTACATTTTATCGTGTACCCTTAATTAAATTGTATGAACTATTAATCGTTGCAGTTTTATAGGTATGTATTTATTATTATAAATATAACAAGTATAATAAAACATTTTACTATTTTTTAATATACATAATTACTATCTGTACGTTGAACATATATGTGTATATCTATATATTTATTATTCATATTATTCATATTTAAGGCAAAATGCGATTCAATCCAAGAAACGTAGTAATGTTGCTATTTACTGCCACTACTTTTAATATGCCACAAACTCCTTTTACTAATGAAGAAAAAGAAGTGCAACAGAAAATAGAAAATATGCTGCAACAAATGTACGAGGAGAAATTTGAGATTGAAGAAGAAGATTCTCTTGATTTTGAAAATTCCTTTGACCTATCAGAAACACAAGCAATAACAGACGAAGAAGGAAATGAAGACGAAGAAACAACGTATTATGTGAAGGAAATGATATGTATAAATGATAATATTCCAATTGAATACAAAAGAAGTGCTGTTGAATTTTGGAAACCTGTCGATTCAGATAGGACAAAATCATTTCGGACTGTGAAACATCGATTTTGGAAAGTTACATCGCTACGCCAATTACGAAGATGGGAAGAGCAAGTGAACAAAGGTGGATCTAGATTGCAGAAGTTGAAAGAAATTTCATCATACACATTAAATAAATTCAAAGAAGCTCTTGAAAAAGCAATAATAATTCACGACATTGATATTGTTCGATGGGCCCTCAAAGCGCAGTAGGAAATTAATGTACCAGGATTTACAGCGTCAAAGTCATGGGTAAATAGATTTAAAATGGCACATAATATTGTTTCCCGAAAAGTCACAAAATTTATTACAAAAAAAACTATACAATCAAAAGATTATCTGGAAGCAGAAGGCAATAGGTTCATCGAAAATGTTAAATATCATATTATGCGTTATGGAATTGAAAATATTTATAATTCAGACCAAAGCGGTTTTCAATTAAAATTACATAGTGGTCGTTCTTTAGCAATTGAAGGTACAAAAAAGGTAGAATGCACGGCGCAATCAATATCGGCAACTACACATAGCTACACTATACAACCAACAATTTCAGCCGATGGTAGATTATTATCACCTCTTTTTATTGTTTTAAAAGAACCTACTGGATCATTCGGTTCGAGAGTACAAGAAATAATGTTTAGAAAGAAGAATATTTTTGCTATGGCCTCAAAATCTGGAAAATTAACATCACATCATTTTGAGATTTGGTTAAAAGAAGTTTATTTTACAAACGTTGGTCCTAAATCAGTTTTATTATTGGATTCTTGGACTGGACATTGCCCAGGCGTAATTGAAAGAAGTAAACCAGAATCTACAGAAGATTCTGTTTTTTTAACTATACTAACAGGGACAACGGGTCAAAGACAATCATTAGATGTATACGGTTTTCGTTTATGAAAAAATTTTATAAAATACTTTTCAGACATTGTCATGAAAATAAAAGGATTTAGAAGTTAAACTTCAATCACGAGATGCTATTTTAAAATTACAATTATTAATACATTTCCAATTTTCACCAAGATTTAGAGATTTATTTAAATATGCATGGTATAAAAGCGGTTATATAGAAGAGAGATCAGCACAATTTGAAACGCCAGTTGATTTTTGCTTTAAGAAGAATGTTAAACCGACATGCGATGTTTGCGGTGACATTGCTATAATTACTTGCGCATGGTGTAAAAAGTCTCTTTGTATACAACATTTCTTTCATAACCATCATATGTGTTATAAATTTGACCCTTAATAATATAAATATTAAATACTTATATTAAATATTTATATTATTATTAACTTTATTGTAATATTATATTGTTACACAATTGTTATATGTAATTTCATTAATTGTAATTATGTTATAGTTTCTTAATTGTACTTATAAAATTAATTAAGTAATAAAAAGCATACATGAAATTGAACATAAAATATATATGATTTAAGAAAATAATGATAAAAATAAAAGGATCGCGTGGAAGGAGTGAGTGTTTGCAGTAAGGCGTAATTATAATATGTCAATCCGTCTTATATAAATATTTCATACAATTTAATTAAGGGTACAATGTTACGTATTAAACTGATGCTCGCAAAGCGACGGCATTTTATATTTCCTCCAACGATAAAATTATTCGTCTTACAAACCTTTAAACTTGTTTGAAGTTTTATATAAGTGCTCAAGCTATATGTGATGAAAACTTTCGTGATTATACATGAATATGTCCTCCAAGTGTATTCGTCATCTTTTGATTACAGGAAAACGCGTTGCGCGAAGAATCGAGCGCATGGACCGACACAAATAGCGTATGTACGGAGGCGTTTATAATTAATTCTCAAAAATGATATTACGCAACATAACTTTAATATACATGAATGAATTCGTAAAAAAATAACCTTTAATTTGGTAAAAATAAAAATTCAAAATTTTGAAAAAAAAGTTAAAGGGGTAAAGCTTTTTGAAAAATAAAAGAAAAAGTAAAAAATTTTTTTACGTTATTTTATAGTACTCATCAAGCCATTTAATACCAGTTAAAATTTTTGTTCTATCTTTTTTAGTTTCGAAGATATTCGCTCCGAAAGAGAAAAACCGATTTTTTTCAAAGGGGTGTTTCACCCCCTAAAAGGCCATATGGGAACGTATAAAAAAAACGTGTCCCCTATTTTGATCTAGAGAACAACATATTAAAAGCTCATCAAAATTGGAGGAGAACACTTCCGACAGAGAACCTTCCTTGTTAGTTTGTTGAAAACCGTGAATACGACGTTTAAATCAGTGTTTCTTATTGTGTGTTCAATGTTTTCGTTCGTTTTTTGGTGTATGGGATAATGATGCAGTTCTTACCGTCAAAGATGTTGTGATTAAGTGAGGAGTCAGTGTCGGGTCGATAGCGCAACGAGTCTATTCGTTTTTTAACATACTTATTTGTGATGTGTGTAGGAAAGCAGTTATTATGTAGGATTTTTTTAACTATATTGATATTATTATTGTGGAATTGGGAATCTGAAAGTAAGATGGCCTTATCTCAAATTTTAACAATTTTGGTAGTTTATATGTATATTGTAACACACTTTTATTGTATTGTTTCCCTTTTTTATTATATTGACAGATACGCTTGAAAAGGACCAAATCCCATGGTCAAAACGTTGTGATTTTTTAATAAAAGTATCAATTGCCTGTTTGCACGTCAATTATTGCCTTCTTCCTGAATAAAAAATATACATATTCAAAATAACGAAATTCTTTTATCTCTTGACGTCACAGCTTTATTTAACAACATACCTGTACCTAAAGAACTAATCTTAAAAGTAATTGAGACACGTTGGGACCATATCTCGAAAGTAACAAAATTTACTTTGCAGTAGTTCCTATATATGATTGATTTGGTCTTGTCTTCTAGTTTTGGTTTTGGGTTGTTCTATGAACAAATTTTCGGCAGTCCAATGGGATTTTCACTTTTCTCTATTTTGGCCGATTTAATAATGGACGACTTAGAGACTTATTATTTGAGCCTTTTAAATCTTGATGTCCCAGTTTTTTATAGATACATCGACATTTTTATGATAGATCCTGCAACTGAAATCCACACTCTTGAAATTTTTAATAGTTACAACCCCCGATTAAAGTTCACACATGAGACAGAAAGGGATTCCTCATCTTTTTCAGACATAATAGTATATAAGGAAAGTAACAAGTTAATAACAAATTGGTATTGTAAACCGACTTTCTCGGGACGCTATATTAATTTCTTTTCCAATCACCCGCTTAGATATAAGAAAAACACAATTACAAATCTAGTCGACAGGGCTTTGTTATCTGATAAAAAATTTTACAGTATATATATTAACACAGTTAAAGATATTCTTAGAAACAACAGTTATCTGACACATATATACAATTAATAAACAAATTAAGACTAAAACAATTACAGCAGCAAAAAAACAACAATGACATTAATAATAAAAATAAAAATTTTGATGCAAGAAAATGTATATCTATCCCGTATACCAAAGAATATGGTGAAAATATTGAAAGGGTATTGAGGAATATCAATTTTAATGTTTTGTTTACGATCCTAAGAAATTAAACTGCATAGTTAAAAAGGGTAAAGATACACTGAACTTATTAAAACTGACAGAGCTTGTTTATAAAATAGATTGCACACTTTGTAATGCTTGTTACATAGGACAGACAAAAAGACATTTAGAAACACGAAAAAGCATCAAAATGACATTAAGAAACACGAATCTAACCACTCAGTTGTGAGCAAAGATAGAATATCTTACGCACATGAATTCGACTGGCAAAATCCTAAAATTTTATACACAGTATGTCGGAAAAATAACGGAACTTTTTAAATAAAAAAAAAAACAATCAGTTATTTTGCCAAAATTATTTTACCTGTTTATTCAAAATACATCCCTTCCGCATCAATACACCGCTGTGCACGTTCAACCAATGCTAGCATAGACTTTTTTATGTCGTCTTTCAGAATTGCCCCAATGACTCTCGTCACGGCCTCTTGAACTTGTGTAACGCTGTCATAAAACGTTCCTTTCATAGCCAGTTTGAGTTTAGGAAACAAAAAATAGTCACACGGAGATAAATCAGGCGAATACGGAGGATGTTGAAGCACACAGACTTGTTTTTTCGCTAAAAATTCACGAACTGCGACGGTCCTGTGAGGTGGTGCATTATCGTGTAAGAAAAATCAACTTCCCGGCGCTCGATATTCAGGCCTCATTCGAATGATTCTTTTCCATAAACGCTCCAAAACGCCCAAGTAATATTCACCAGTGACATTTGGACCATCTGGAACGAATTCCCGAAGACAATACCTTTGGAATCGTAAAAACAAATCAACATTGTCTTCTCTCGTGACTTCTGGAAACGCAATTTTTTCGATTTCGGAGAGCCTGGGGACTTCCACGTTGCACTTTGGCGCTTTGTTTGAGGATCATACTTGAAGCACCACGTCTCATCACCAGTTACAATCGATTCCAGAAATGTGGAGTTCCGTTTGGCTGTTTTAACCCTTATGTGCACAACCAACTTTTTCCACGTTGTTGCACAACCGGGGTACCCGGGTATCCACTGCGAGTTTATCTTAATTTTTGACAGTTTAAACAAACGGAATCGTTTGAAATAAATTTATTTCATTAAATAAACATCAATAGAAAGTATTTAAGTCATATTGGAGATCCTGAGCCCGCCACAGCATTCCAAAAAATAAACATAACAATTGAGTACCGGAGCGCTGCGCAGGTACGAAGGGGATCGGGCGACCTTAGTCGACCGGCTGTAGTGGGGATGTAGTGGGGATAATACGGCAATAGCAGAATTATATTTGTTGTTTATTTATAAACTACCATTACCTAAATAAAATATTAATCAATGTTATTAATTAATTTCTGAGCGAAAACATAATTTTACACCTAGTGGATACCCGGGTACCCGGTTGTGCCCAACGTGTATGTGTCATAAAACCATGTAATTTAGGTTAAAAAAATTCGAAAAAAAATTTTTTTTCAGTCGTTTCATATTCTCAAAGAGTTCAACGAGGCATTCCTAGACGGAAAAATCGATATTTCAATTTTTCATGAAGTTATACGCAAAAGTATGGCGCGGTGGATACCCGGGTACCCGGTTGTGCACATAAGGGTTAATGAGGTCCTTGCAGTGTTCAATGCGAGCAATTTCTTGGTCCTCATTTAAGGCGTGAGGAGCAAAACAAGCACAGACTTTCCGTTTGTTTAAATCCTTCGTCAAAATTTCGTGAATCATGTCTTTGGTCGTATTTAATTCCTCCGCCATCCATCTCACAGTCGAATTCGAATCAGGCGATCATTTCACGCACTTTTTCTACCAACTCTTTGCGATTTTTGTTTTTTGGTCGGCCTACCTTAAGATCGTCTTCCAAAGCTTCACGACCGTCCTGGAATCGCTTATACCAGAGCTCGGCAAGAAATGCACATTTCGCCCGATTTTCAGTTGACTCCGCCCAGCGCTCTTCCCTTACCTCGACGTCCCGCGCGCAGCCTACGAGCCGCGTGAGACTCAGGACCGTGTCACCTCGCGACTCGCGACCGTATCGTGTCACCGGTCACCGGACCTCGCATACATATTTTTAATAGCTTTCCACATCACCCAGGGGGTACTATTATCGACGCGTTTTTTTTTAAGTGGTTTCCCCGTTAGGCCTAATCCACTGATGACTGAGACGATCTTTTAATAGCTTCAATTAATTTAAAAGAAGCAGAATTTTAAATATTAAGTGAAATGAAAAATACTCACATTCAGATTCACGACTTTCGGGCTTTTTTACAAGCGACAGCAGGAACGTCGATCTGCATATTGCACGTAGCAAGACGCATAAGACGCGGTAAAGAATTGTCGCTTAAACAAGAACGTTTTTCATTTTTAATAAACTTCATTTTTGAAAAAGAAGTCTCACATAAATATGTGGATCCGAACATAGAATAAATTCGGAGTCCGAAATCTCGAAGCTTGGGGTAGGTTGATTTTGATAAAACGTTATAAAATTCTGCACCGGTTTCTTTAACCGTTTTCAGAGAAATATCATTTTGTAGGTCACATAATTCATCCCGTAAATTAATCTGCTGTTCTGCGATTGGCGCTGTAAGAGGATTCTCGAAAAGAATTAATTCTGTTCGAAGTTTTTCGAAGCAGGTGAAACGCGTATCGAATTCTTCTATAACAGAATCTACGAAATGAATATTTTCTTTGAAATTACAGCTACTGCCGTGTTCTTCGAGAAGAATCTGGCAAGAAGGAAAATAATGAAAAATGTTGTTATTTAAATCAGATTTAAATAACTGTAATTTGCTTCGGAAAGAATCAACATGACTAACTAATTGGGAAATATTTTGAGTTGGTTTTTGCAGCTTTAAATTGAGAAGCCTAAGTTGATTAGTCATGTCAGTAATGAAGGCAAGTTCGGAAAGAAATGTTATATTTTCTAAAAGAGATATACAGGGTGACCCATTTTAATCTATGGACCCCAATTCCTCCAAATGTATGCATGGTACGAGAAAATGTTTCAGACAAAAGTTTTGTGACTTCGAGGGGGACATAAGATGGTGTCATTGGTTTGACCTTGAAGAATTATTTGAAAGTCACATGAAAGTCACCTCAATTTTTTTAAATGGCATCCCCTATTTTTTATTGCATATTCTTGTAGCTTATCTCAAGACCTTTCCAAAACACTATAAATAAATGTTTTTTCGTTAAATATTTTCCGAGTTATAAGGCTTGAAATAATTTCTTAATTTTACATAAACTATAAAATATCTCGTAAAATATTCACTTTTCGATGACCTTACCTCAATACTTTTATGCACAGAATAATGAGAGGAATCAATTGGTGTAAAGAAAACACATAGTTGTTTTTAAGAAAATATATGTAATTGTTAATTACAAATTGCACATTTTTTCTTAAAAACAACTATGTGTTTTCTTTACATCAATTGATTCCTCTCATTATTCTGTGCATAAAAGTATTGAGGTAAGGTCATCGAAAAGTGAATATTTTACGAGATATTTTATAGTTTATGTAAAATTAAGAAATTATTTCAAGCCTTATAACTCGGAAAATATTTAACGTAAAAACATTTATTTATAGTGTTTTGGAAAGGTCTTGAGATAAGCTACAAAAATATGCAATAAAAAATAAGGGATGCCATTTAAAAAAATTGAGGTGACTTTCATGTGACTTTCAAATAATTCTTCAAGGTCAAACCAATGACACCATCTTATGTCCCCCTCGAAGTCACAAAACTTTTGTCTGAAACATTTTCTCGTACCATGCATACATTCGGAGGAATTGGGGTCCATAGATTAAAATGGGTCACCCTGTATATTCCTGAAATTTTGGATTGTTTTTTTCTTGAATGAAAAGGAGGATCTCTTTTCTTATTGCAAAAAATATTTCCAAACATTTTGCAGCACTAAGCCAACGTACTGGACAATAAAGTGGGACATCTGTGTGGATGGCATTATGTTCATGGAGAAATGATTGAAATTTCCGATGACTAAAGAAGTTCTGTCCACCTTTAATTATATTTATGATTTTAGTTACAGTCTCCATAGCTGTTGACAGTTTAATAACTTTGCCACTTAGTGCTTCCTGATGAATTATGCAGTGAATAATAGGGATGTTAATGTTTCGCTGCTTTAATTGACCGGCGAATCCTATCTTCGAACCTGTCATAGCTTTTGCGCCATCGGTTGTAACCGAAGAACATTTACTGAAGTCTATGTCAAATTTTTTAAGCGAGTCATCAACTGCTAAAAAAATATCAAGACCAGTTGTTGTGTCATGTAACGAGACGAAATCTAACAGCTCCTCGACATATGAGAAATCGTCTTGCACGATTCGAATAAAAATACTCAGTTGGCTCATATGTCGAATATCGGTGCTCTTCTCATCCAAGCATAAAGAGAAATACGTACAGGACTTTAAAAGATTTTTTAATTTCTCTTTTATAGAATTACTAATATCAGTAATTCTCGAAGTAATAGTTTTCGCACTAAGGGGAATACTCAATGCTTCGTTTAGAGTCAAAGAATTACCGAAAGCTTTCACTGCTTCGATGATACAGTTTTTCACGAAAGTACCTTCAGTAAAGGGTTTTGAATTTTGTGCTATAAGCAAAGAAATAGCATAAGAGGCTAATAGGGATTTTTGAGAAGAAGAATTCGAAGAAGGTATTGCACCTTCTTGATAAACTAATTTTAATCCTTCGATAACACTTAACTTTTCTGAATGTGAGTAATTCGAGTAATCGACTGCATGACAATTTCTGAAATGCCTCTCTATTGCAAATTTTTTTACTACCGAAGGTTCAAAACCGCAAAGTAAACAAACCGTTCGATCGGAAATGTAACCGAAGAAATAATTAACTTCCCAAGACTGATCAAATTCTTGAACATACCTTTTGTGATCCATCCTTAAGATCGATTTGTTAAAAGAAGAACAAAACCTTTTTTTTAATCGCAAACGTCCGCAACTTCTATCCGACGATGTACCCACTACGACCGAGAGAGCTGAAATGATTTTTAGCACGCATATACGTTGAAAACAATTGACGATCGCCCACGCGACGGTTGCTGCTGCGCCTGCCGCGGATTGTTTTCAACGTATATGCGTGCGAAAAATCTTTTAAATTTTAAGCTAACAATCCAAAATTTCAGGAATATATATCTCTTTTAGAAAATATAACATTTCTTTCCGAACTTGCCTTCATTACTGACATGACTAATCAACTTAGGCTTCTCAATTTAAAGCTGCAAAAACCAACTCAAAATATTTCCCAATTAGTTAGTCATGTTGATTCTTTCCGAAGCAAATTACAGTTATTTAAATCTGATTTAAATAACAACATTTTTCATTATTTTCCTTCTTGCCAGATTCTTCTCGAAGAACACGGCAGTAGCTGTAATTTCAAAGAAAATATTCATTTCGTAGATTCTGTTATAGAAGAATTCGATACGCGTTTCACCTGCTTCGAAAAACTTCGAACAGAATTAATTCTTTTCGAGAATCCTCTTACAGCGCCAATCGCAGAACAGCAGATTAATTTACGGGATGAATTATGTGACCTACAAAATGATATTTCTCTGAAAACGGTTAAAGAAACCGGTGCAGAATTTTATAACGTTTTATCAAAATCAACCTACCCCAAGCTTCGAGATTTCGGACTCCGAATTTATTCTATGTTCGGATCCACATATTTATGTGAGACTTCTTTTTCAAAAATGAAGTTTATTAAAAATGAAAAACGTTCTTGTTTAAGCGACAATTCTTTACCGCGTCTTATGCGTCTTGCTACGTGCAATATGCAGATCGACGTTCCTGCTGTCGCTTGTAAAAAAGCCCGAAAGTCGTGAATCTGAATGTGAGTATTTTTCATTTCACTTAATATTTAAAATTCTGCTTCTTTTAAATTAATTGAAGCTATTAAAAGGTCGTCTCAGTCATCAGTGGATTAGGCCTAACGGGGAAACCACTTAAAAAAAAACGCGTCGATAATAGTACCCCCTGGGTGATGTGGAAAGCTATTAAAAATATGTATGCGAGGTCCGGTGACCGGTGACACGATACGGTCGCGAGTCGCGAGGTGACACGGTCCTGAGTCTCACGCGGCTCGTAGGCTGCGCGCGGGACGTCGAAGTAAGGGAAGAGCGCTGGGCGGAGTCAACTGAAAATCGGGCGAAATGTGCATTTCTTGCCGAGCTCTGGCTTATACCACTCGAACACACGTGTACGGGATAAGCAATCATCACCATAAACTTTTTTCATCAGTTCAAATGTTTCCGTAAAAGTTTTACCGAGCTTGAAACAAAATTTAATATTAGCTCTTTGTTCCATCGTGTTTTTGTGACGAGATGACTAAAGGTACTATCACTTTAAGCGTTATAACTTGACAACTCGTTGCTCGATTTCAATGAGGTTAGTCTCGTTTTGTAGACATATGCAGCTTTCAGAATATATATTGTCTCAAAAGATGGCGTTAGTAGTTTTTTTTTAATTCAAAAAGTTCCGTTATTTTTCCGACATACTGTGTATAAGGAAAGACATATCAAAAAAAGAGATAGCAGAAATGCTGTTTATTAAGAAATGCAATTTGGCTATTAACTTACAAAAAGATACTGAAAACATAACTGCGATTTACGATGGCTTCATAAGCATTATTTGATTTTAGTTATACTTTTATTTATATTTTTATTCATACCTTTATATATTCTTTTATCATCTAACATATGCATATTTTATCTATTTATTTATTCATCATCAACATATATTATATTGGCTTGTATCTATTTATTTATCATTTAACATATTATACGTTTCAACTATTTATTTATTTATTGTTTGTATACTCTAAATTTGTCTGGGACTTAGAAGACGGTTGAAATTGTTATCGCTCAGTCCCTCTCGTGCCTTCACGAATCTTTGACACATTGTTCTATACTTACACAGACTGATGTCTTTTTTATTTATTATTTTATATTTTTTTACTCTGACGCACAGCCTTCGTAAGTTGTAAATTAATATATTACAAAATTGTAGCGTTGTTTTTTAAAATGTAACACCTTTTTTTTAGTATGTAACACTATTTGTGTGAAAAATATAACCTTACCTGAAAAGGACCAAAACCAATGGTCAAAACGTCGTGAATACAAAAAAAATAATTATATAGCCAGTTTGTCGTCAAATAATACCTTTCTTTTTGGATTGTTAATCACTGGCGAAGAGAAGATTTATTTTCTTTGTTTTTTTTCATACTGCTTGCTTCCCCTGTAAAAAATATCATTTTTTAAACATTTTTCCTATAACACTTGTAACGAAGCGTTCCGAATAACAAACGCGTCCTGTCACCCCCGACATAAACAATTATCTCCGCGCCGCACCAACCCGCCTGTCACCGACCTGCGGGTATAAGTACCGCCGAATTGTTAGCGTTAAACATGTTCCTTCCGACCAGCGTGCTGAGCTGGTCTATCCACCGGGATATAGTCTCCGGATCCTTCCGCTTGCGTGCTGAGCAAGCAATTCCTCCAGGGTGCGAGCTGAGCATCATCGAGAGTCGCGCGTTGAGCGACAGTTACCTATCCGCATACTGAGCCAGCTACGAGCTGAGTAGCTACCTCCGAAGCCCACGTGCTGAGTGGCATACCGCGAGTTGAGCGACAACCCCCGCCTCGTGATGAGAGGCCTCCACCTCTCCGAAACATCCCTTTAATCCGCCGTGCGAATTAATTCGTAACCGGGCCGCCGAAATACCGCGAAGTCCGCCGAATCCGCCCGATCTCCGCAAGCAGGCCCGCGCCACCGAAGTACCGCGGAGCCCGCCGATCTCGCCCGATCTCCGTCCGCGAGACCGTACCGCCGAACTCCGAGATCGTACCGCCGAACTCCGGCGAACCGAGCCGAACGCGTACCGCCGCGTTAAGCCACATTCACGCGCACACGCGCCAAACATTAAGCCGGCAATACCGGATTCTGTATATAGTAGAGATAAGTTAGTGTATAAGTTAGTCATATAATAAAGCCTAGTTATAAGATACAAACGCACGCCTATTCACTCAGCCTTCGATCCCACCGCCCGAACACTGGATAACCGCGGCTATCCGCAGCACAGAAATCCACTGTTACACACTCAAAAAAGTTATTTACTTTATGTTATTTCACTTTTATCTCCACCTTACAAAAGCTCCCGTACAAAAATGAGATAACTGTTAATCTGTAGGAATTGTTAATGTTTAGAAATATCTTAAAAGATTTGTAGCTATTAATAAATACATATCGAACATTTAAACTCTATATACACAAATATGTACAGTTTTAATAAAATGAGAGAGAAGGATGCAAAGATATTTAAATTAGATTTTACTTTAAGTAAAATGAGAAAATAAAAAGATTAATTATAATGTACAGAATATCTAACTATTTCTGTACGTCCGCTCGTGTACAAGTAGATTAAGTCAAACTGAACACAAAAAGTCCAAATACAAAAGTCCTTTATGTTCTAAATCCATTTTACAAATAACTGTATTATTTAGAGTCATTAAGTAAAAAAGACTAATGAATGATCGCGCACGATTACTTACCAATCTTTCTTAATTAATAACTCAAAGTTTTACATGGTTATTTGCAAAATGGTAAAGGACTTTTGTATTTGGTTTAATTTAATCTACCTGCACACGAGCAGACTTGCAGGAGCAGTCAGACACCTTATATATTAAGTATAATGAAACATACCTTTTTAATACATACTTTTATAAGTCTTACATAATCGAGGCACATCATTTTTCTTTTTTTCATTGCTAAATCGATTATATGAAATGTGTTGCTTCTTACCACGTCCCAAACTATCTTCATCAGTTGTCTCATAATTGGAGTCAGCTGCACTTTTCCTTGTAGATTCTAAAGATGCTACAAAAACAAAAAGTTGACATCTACATTAATTTACGCACGTATGTATTATTAAGATAATAATACTAATAATAAAAACAATAATAATAATATATTCAATTTTAACTTAAATGATCTAATAGTAGTGTATTAGGTGTACAACTTTGCTTCCGCCGTTTTCCTATAGATGGCTTTAGCGGTAAGTGGTGGTCAAAATAAATAGATCATAGACATCATACAATAAACTTGGGCATCTGTCAACATAATCCCATAGAAACATTAGTCGATTTGTGTCTGCATCATAAAGTTATTCTCGATTGAAAATGTCAGTTTACGAGCCAAATTCTCGTCATTTGCGGGAGGTTTTAATTTTCTGCTTCAATATGAAGAAATCTGCGGCTGAGGCTTATCGAATGCTCTCAAATACTTATGGTGAGGCCGCTATTAGTGAAAGAACGTGTCGTGAGTGGTTTCAACGCTTCAAGAACGGTGATTTTGACGTCGAAGACCGGCATAGCGGTGGAAGGGAGAAGATTTTCGAAGAATTGGAGGCATTACTTGATCAAGACTCGTGTCAAAATCAAGAAGAATTGGCACGATCATTGGGAGTGACTCAACAAGCCATTTCAAAACACCTCAAAGCTATGGGAATGATTCAGAAGCAAGGAAATTGGGTGCCGTACGAGTTGAAGCGGAGAGATGTTGAACGACGTTTGTTTACTTGTGAACAGCTGCTTGAAAGGCAAAGACGGAAGGGATTTCTGCATCGCATTGTGACTGAGGACAAAAAATGGGTTCATTACGATAACCCCAAGCGCAGAAAATCATGGGGAGTTCCTGGCCATGCTTCCACGTCGACGATCAAACCGAATATTCACGGCTCCAAGGTCATGCTCTGTATTTGGTGGGACCAGCTCGGCGTAGTGTATTATGAGCTGTTAAAACCGACTGAAACAATCACAGGCGATCGGTATCGAATGACGCAATTGATGCGTTTGAGTAGAACATTGAAAGACAAACGGCCGCAATACAACGAGAGACACGATAAAGTGATTTTGCAGCATGACAGTGCTCTATCCCATGTTGCAAAAGTGGTCAAGACATACTTGGAAACGTTGAAATGGGAAGTCCTACCCCACCCGTCGTATTCTCCAGACGTTGCTCCCTCTGACCATCACTTGTTTCGATCAATGGCACACGACCTGACCAGCACTTCCGGTCTTATGAAGAAGTAAAAAATTGGATCGCCTCACAAAAGATGACTAGTTTTTTCGACGCGGGATTCGTACGCTGCCCGAAAGATGGGAAATAGTAGTGGCCAGCAATGGACAATACTTTGAATCATAAATGTATAACCAGTTTTTTACAATAATGCCTCGAATTTCGGAAAAAAAATGGCGAAAGCAAAGTTGTACACCTAATAATATAATAACAAAGCATATACTTAAGATATGAATGCATAAGTATCATCGACATACATCGACAGAATTCTATATGTTAATGATAAGTACTTACTACAATATTTTATGATATCAACTTTATACAGATTTCAAGTTTCTACCGAGTTACATTCGGGTTTGTATAGTTGGCTATCAAGAGTTTAACATTTGTTGTCGTGGTGGCTATAAACACTGCTTATTGTCCTTGCGTGTAAGCCACGATACTGGCACCTCGGAATATAAATTGTCGACGAAAAATTTTACAACTGCATATGTCTTTACTATTATTTCGCCACGGTTTTCCATTTTTCAATATAATCTGTAAAAAGAAACAATGAAATTATTTCACAAATTAAAATATGTACATCTAACTATATCTAATATGACATCAACTATTATATTAGCAAAGGCAGGTTGATTTGACATAAAGAAAATATAATTTCATGAGATTAAAGTACATAAAGTATTGCAAAATTTAAAAATTAAATATTAATACAGCATACTTGAAAGTACTTTATTCACCTTACAAATATTCATTCAATATTGATAAAATTTGCAAATTTGCAAGTATATAAGTTAGCATTACTTCCCATACAGCATAGATGATTGTAGTTACATTGCAGGAGCATGACTACATTGAATGTAACTGAATGAAACACTTGAATGAAACACTCCTGCAATGTTACTGCAATCATCTGTGCTGTATAGCTAAAGACAAAGGAATACGTTACAATGACTTACATTTTATTCACAATCTATTTTTTAGGATTACGTACCAGAAAAGCACATAAAAATACAAAAAATACTTCTTCTTCTTCTTAGTTTAGGGGCTTGCCCTGTTATATCCCACCACTTATGCCTATTCGAGGCCACAATAGTAGTTCTATATTACATTAGTCTTTTTTTACAATAGGCAGGTTGCTAGCCTCACCTATGAACCTCCCCTTTTTTATCCGGGCTTAGGACCGGCAACGCCATCGTCGATGACTGGCGGTAGGTAGGGAGGTGGACAAAAAATACAAATTTATAAAAATGTACAGCGCGCATCTAATTGTCATGAAGAAGCGGAATTGTAATATAAGAATCAACCTGATCTATATTTTTCAATATTAAACTTTTTTTTTTTAATTTTAGTAAGTAAAATTGTTATGATTTCTGAAGTAGTTTAAAATGACATATATACCTAATTTTTCTGAAGCACATGGCACAGTGAAAAGAAATTTTGGATTTAAAAAACGTTTTGCACGAAAGAATAATGTACTGTTTTTTTTAACTACATCCAAAATAAAAACTACAGAATCATTAAGTAAAGCACATCATTTTCAGTTATTGCAATTTTGAAATTTTTATTAAATAGCAATTTCTTTTAAATTTTCCGCATATTATTTTCGTAATTAAAGCAATTAAAATTGTCAAGATAACCAAAGGTTTTTTACATCATTAACAATATGAATAAGGTTATGAACATTATGTGACAGATATTCTTCACCATAAATAGTCCCGTAATTAAAAACAAACCATAATAATAACGAATGTGCATAAGTTACAAATGTCGTACATTAAAAACACGAAATTTTATTTTTACTTAAACAACAATCGGATAATGTCGATGGAACACGATATAATTGGTTGCTGTAATTCTTCAAATAGGCGATTTGATAATTCTTCTAAAAGCTTTCCACATTTGTTGCAATTTCTTTTAAATTTTCCGCATATTATTTTCGTAATTAAAGCAACTAAAATTGTCAAGATAACCAAAGGTTTTTTACATCATTAACAATATGAATAAGGTTATGAACATTATGTGACAGATATTCTTCACCATAAATAGTCCCGTAATTAGAAACAAACCATAATAATAACGAATGTGCATAAGTTACAAATGTCGTACATATAATATTTGTGGATCAGCTATTATTCTTATTGCAACACTAAGGGAAAGAAAGTGATTATACCAAATCGGAGGAATGATTGACTTTAAAATGACTACTTCAATATACAACAAAAACTGACGCAATTCCGTAGCTTTCTATTTATCAATATCAACTAAAAGTCTAGGTTTTTTTCTTGCAAATTCAGAAGGAATGTAATGTTTAATATTCATCAAATGTTGTGAAATTGAATTAATATTTTTTTCACGTAATCTGTTACTTTTATTTCCTTTTATCCATAATGTCAACAACCATTTTGTAATACCCAAGCAAGCAAGATGCATATAATCGAGCGGAATTGTGAAATCATTTGAGCTCGATTTTTGAACGAGTCATCTGTACGTAAAATATTATTAGTTTCAGAAAAAGTTACTCTATTCATTACAAAGTCATCTTCTTGTATGTATTTAGAACATGAATATTCTGTGTGACCTTTCATATAAGTGATGAATGATTTAGCTGAGGCATCACACAGTATTGCGTTAATACTAACTTTATAGGGAGATCTTATTAACATGTGAAATGTTGATTCTAAGTTCGTAATTTACTTGTGTTTTAAAGTTCGACTGTGTCGGCGCACATCTTATTTAATTATTTACTGTGTTTACACAAATCATTCCCACTAAACATAAAACATACAGGCGATGTTACATTTCGGCAATAATACTGCATATTTAAAACATTAAATAAAAATGTTTATAAAACTTTTTATAAACGTTTAAGAATAACATTGCAGTTGTAACGTTCACGTGTTCGTTCCAGAAATGTTACATTTTGGCTGTTATTTCGATAATTTGGGATGTTAGAAAAGAAATGTTTAGCAACATCCGATAAATGTTTCATTTGGGATGCTTAAGTTGTAATGCTAAGAGACATTACAACAATGTTACAATAATGACGTTAATAAAACTTGTATTGTAAAACATTCCATAAACATTTCACTTGGAATGTTTTTCCGTTATGTTAAAAGACATTATAGTAATGTCACATTTGCGACGACCATAAAACATGTGTTTTAAGACATTTCATAAACGTTTCATTTGGAATGTTTGGTTCTGCATTTGCCTCTCTATGGTTTGCCAGTCGTTCCTTGCCGTGCATATAAGCAGGCTATTATAGATTATTTTGGTGCTTATTAGGCTGCATTAGAGGACGTTTTACAATAATATGGAAGCAGTAACTGTCGATAACGTTCGAGATTCGTGTCATGTAAGTACATATTATATACATATTAATTATTTTAACAACATAAAGTACCATAACCTTACAATTGAAAACCACAGCTGTGTTCCAAATTTACTACCAGCGCTGAAAATTTACAGTTTACATTATATGCACTATAGATTTTCAGTACTGATGACAGTCATTTGAAAACACAGCCTACGTGTTAACTGTGAAAGGTCATAACTTGAAAGCGACGTGTCGCGTGTTTCATGCAAATAATTACAATTTCGATGAAGCTCAGTGAAGTCGTATTATATTCGCGTAGACAAACAGTGCTTTTTTTATTAACTCAATAATAGCAATACTGATATAAAATTGAGACAATAATAATGGCTAAAGTAAAAAAGTATTTTGTTATAAAACGCCATACGAGACGAATAGTAAAAAAAAATTAATACACATTTTGCAATTGAATCGACAGTTAATACAGACAAATAATTTGCCTGATAGTATAAAAACAATTAATACAAATGTAGATACAACAAATATAGACAATAACAATAATGATATTAATAAAATTTCCTTTATTATTTAGATCCGAAATCTCCTGAGCCAGTAAATCATATAATCGCAACCAATATTATTGTTGAAGATTTGCCATCAGGTAATCATTCCTATTTATTATTCTTTCGTTTACAGTAACACATAGTTTGTAAATTTTTATTTCAGATAGTCAGAATATTGTTTCAATGCAAAATATGATTGCAATTAAACAATTATTGCAACAACAGAATAAATTTTTAGCGCAAGAAAAATAGAAAACAAAACAAGTAATTCGATTCCACTGCTCTTAGCATCTGATGGTTCAAGCTCTACTTCGTCTATTATTTTGAAAAAACCTTTCAAGAAATTTAAAAAATTACTTGATTACGACGTGGCATTAAAGACTAATAAAGAAGGAAAAAAACAAATGGTAAAAATAGTCTATATTTCTTATTTCTTTACTAGGGAGGGTCCGCGAACAATTGTATATTTATTTATATACATTTTTCTTCGTAGGAAACCTTTTTCTATTTATTAGGAGGCACTTCTCCCCAGGACCAAATAAAAACTGGGTTACAAAAAGTATTCACTAATAAATTAGGTACAAAATGTTTTTGGATGGGTCGCAAAGGCAATTATGAAGTAAACACACTCGTAATCATGGACATTTTAAAACGTATATAAATATTTTTAAATATATCAGCTTCATTATATATGTATATATATATATATATATATATATACAGGGTGAGCCATTTTAATCTATGGACCCCAATTCCTCCGAATGTATGCATGGTACGAGAAAATGGTTCAGATAAAAGTTTTGTGACTTCGAGGGGGACATAAGATGGTGTCATTGGTTTGACCTTGAAGAATTATTTGAAAGTCACATGAAAGTCACCTCAATTTTTTTAAGTGGCATCCCCTATTTTTTATTGCATATTCTTGTAGCTTATCTCAAGACCTTTCCAAAACACTATAAATAAATGTTTTTTCGTTAAATATTTTCCGAGTTATAAGGCTTGAAATAATTTCTTAATTTTACATAAACTATAAAATATCTCGTAAAATATTCACTTTTCGATGACCTTACCTCAATACTTTTATGCACAGAATAATGAGAGGAATCAATTGGTGTAAAGAAAACACATAGTTGTTTTTAAAAAAATATATGTAATTGTTAATTACAAATTGCACATTTTTTCTTAAAAACAACTATGTGTTTTTTTTACACCAATTGATTCCTCTCATTATTCTGTGCATAAAAGTATTGAGGTAAGATCATCGAAAAGTGAATATTTTACGAGATATTTTATAGTTTATGTAAAATTAAGAAATTATTTCAAGCCTTATAACTCGGAAAATATTTAACGAAAAAACATTTATTTATAGTGTTTTGGAAAGGTCTTGAGATAAGCTACAAGAATATGCAATAAAAAATAGGGGATGCCATTTAAAAAAATTGAGGTGACTTTCATGTGACTTTCAAATAATTCTTCAAGGTCAAACAAATGACACCATCTTATGTCCCCCTCGAAGTCACAAAACTTTTATTTGAACCATTTTCTCGTACCATGCATACATTCGGAGGAATTGGGGTCTATAGATTAAAATGGCTCACCCTGTATATAAAACACCGGTATTATATATTAACTTTTTTTGTTTGTAGGATCGACTAGAAAACGATTTCCATCATTGACCGAAAAACAGTTTCAGGAATATGTGTCCAATTGGTTCAGATACTCAAAAACTCGCTATGACAGGGAACTAGTAATTAATTTTTATATTTTATGTGTCTTATTGTTTTTGACATAACAAACATATTTCTCAGCACTTTCATTGATTTTGTACAGGCAAAACAGCAACCACAGCAATAAGACTTGTTTATCTGCTATAATATATTATTACACAAACATTTTTTTTTATGTTAAGATTTTCTTTTTATTGTTACCAAAGAAAAATTAATATCTTTATTAAGATTATGTAGTTTTTATTTTTACTGAAGAAAAATTAATATTTTTATTTTGAAACGGAAATTTAAAAAAATTATTTTAATATTTTGAAACGATATTTTTATTTTGAAATTTATTTCTTTAAAAAATATGTGATAATTTAGCATATAAAGATACTTTTATATATAATATATACATTTAATATATATTGTTCCTTGTACAATATTACACATATATATGAATAATAAATAAATAAAAATTATAAACTTGAACTAAAATTTCTTTATTCCAAATCAGCAGAACGGAATTTAATATTTGCAACGTCCATGGAAGATCAACAGAATGTGTATTTATTCAAATGTGTATTTATTAAAAAATATTAATTAGATACAATTATAATTGTATCTAATCAATATTTTTTAATAAATAAACGTTTGAATAAATACACATTCTGTTGATCTTCCATGGACGTTACAAATATTGACTTTCGTAATGTTTTTAAAATAACATTATTGCGATGTTTTAATTACATCAAATGTAACGTTCCAGATTTGCCACATGAACGTTACGGCAACAATGTTACATTTGAAACGTTTCTCGGACGCCGCATTTAGATTCCTTAAACGTTTCAGGAACGTCACAAATGTAACATTCCATATGTAACGTAAATGAGGTAGGACATTTTGGGTTACCGACATGTTTCGTAGATGTTTCTGAGACATACCGGCAAACATTACACTGCCACAATGTGATATTGTTGTAACATTTCTGAAACGTAATTTTGTTTAGTGGGTTGATTGGCCATCAAATCCAGCTCTGGGTGTTTTAAATTTATTTCTTAATAACTTTATATTTATTGTTACAAACAATTACGCCATTTTTGGAGAGAAACAAAAATTCTTTAACAAAATCGGTAAGAAAATCATTTGCATTCATTCGGTTTACACATACCATGATACACACCAATTACAAATTTACGGATACTAATATCTTCAATAGATGCCATTACAGACTACAATTGACTACTAGAACTTTTTGAAATTGGTAAACCATCTATGTTTATGGTTATTTTAATTTCATCTGTCTTAATAAATTTGGAATAAATTTCTATATTGTTTTAGAGCAGAAATAAGATCGAAATGTACATATCGACCATTACCCATACATTTAATATTTATTGATGCGTTACGTGGTGTATAAACTAAAACTCTAACATCACCAAGCAATTGTACATGATCATGTTTTCTTAATATTTTAAGTAATTCGTTAGCAGTACTGTGAGATATATTATGATTTATAATTAATCTTTGTAAATCTTCCCATAAGCTTTGATTGTTGTTTGTCAATGCAATATTATCTTGTGAATCAGTATATATTTTTCATTGTTTTCAAATTGTTACTCTAACTCTACTGTTGATTCAGATGATTCCTCCGATTGGTATATTATATTTTCAAATGATATATTATCGTTATAAAAAACTTTATCAGAAATTCACGCTTTTTGCCACTTCTTCTACTATTAGATGATACATCCGGTAAAAAAGATTTTAATGAAATATTACTATTATGTGAAGTTTGATTAATAATTTGATTCCTTCGCTTTTGTGATAAATACCTCACATCTTTAGGCATGATGAACGTAGGATTATTGTGCTTACACAAATATTACCTAATTATACCTAAATAAATAAATATTAAAAACAAATTAAAAACAAAAATAATTGAAAATAATAAATATTTGTAGCACAATAATATATATATGTATATATACGTATGTATATACAGGGTATACCGAAAAGAACGGATGTCCTTTTAATGACAGATTCTGTGAAAAATTCTAAGACGAAAAGCTCTTTGCAAAAGAGCCAGACTATAATAGTTTTTAAATGAGAAGCATTTATAGTTGTCCAATGTATTTGTGAAAATTTCGCACGCTCAGGCATGGCACATTATACAACAAGTGAAGATGCTTTCATACACACGGTGTCCACGTTGATAGTCTTTAAATACTGATATAATTCTGCGTACGAGAAAAGTCACGCGCCAGCTTATAACGTAGTTCACTTAACAGTCTTAATAGTTCGATGTACTTCAATCGATGATATTCTGCTATATGCTGTATTTATGTATCTAAAAAATTACCTTTTTAAAAAAAGGTAAAGAAAAGGTGCTAAGTCCGCGTCAAAAAGTATCTTTGCAAAATAGTATAATATTATTAACTCTAAAAAACTACTAAAAAACCTATTTCCAAAAGAGTGTGATATTGATCTACACACATAAGTTATTTTAATCCAAACAAAATGGTTTATTTTAAACCATAAAAAAACTATAAGTTATTTAATTATACGTTTTACAAAAATAATGATATCAACAAAATTGTGCTAAGTAAAAATAAAAATTTAAAAAAATATTTTAAAAAAAGTTACAAAATAATAAAAAAATAGTTTTAATTTTTTTTAGTATATTCTACTAAAATACTGATATCGAGAAATAAAAATTAAAAAAAAAAAAAAAAAACAAATAATGTAAAAATATAAAATTAAAAATTATTTACAAAAAAATAAAAATTAAAAATTAATGAAAAAATATAAAAATGTATATAAAAATTGAAAATTAATATAAAAATAAAAAATTTAATTAAAAGACTTAGCGCTGCTAATTTTTAAAATAACATATTTTGTAGCAGAGCTAAGTCTTTTAATTAAATTTTTTATTTTTATATTAATTTTCAATTTTTATATACATTTTTATATTTTTTCATTAATTTTTAATTTTTATTTTTTTGTAAATAATTTTTAATTTTATATTTTTACATTATTTGTTTTTTTCTTTTTTTTAATTTTTATTTCTCGATATCAGTATTTTAGTAGAATATACTAAAAAAAATTAAAACTATTTTTTTATTATTTTGTAACTTTTTTTTAAATATTTTTTTAAATTTTTATTTTTACTTAGCACAATTTTGTTGATATCATTATTTTTGTAAAACGTATAATTAAATAACTTATAGTTTTTTTATGGTTTAAAATAAACCATTTTGTTTGGATTAAAATAACTTATGTGTGTAGATCAATATCACACTCTTTTGGAAATAGGTTTTTTAGTAGTTTTTTAGAGTTAATAATATTATACTATTTTGCAAAGATACTTTTTGACGCGGACTTAGCACCTTTTCTTTACCTTTTTTTAAAAAGGTAATTTTTTTAGAGATATCACTTTTTTTTGTACATCAGTTCGATTTTGTGTGTATATAATATACACATGTGTATATGTGTATTTATAATATACACATATAATTTTTCTACTTATACTTTATTCTATTTTTTATACTTATACTTTTTTCTATTGAATACACTATTTATTCATACTTATTTACGATATACTATTTATTATATTTTATTATATTTTATATATAATCATTATCATATATTTGTGCACGGTGAACGCATTTGTGAACGAGATCCTTTTAAGAAGTAAAACTGTATTTTAGCTGGACGTGATTTACAAGGTCTAACGAAAATACGCTTGAATAACTTTATTTATTTATTTTTTTTAACATATTTTTATTGAGAACACATATATTTTTATTGCGAACATTTATATTTGTACTTTTATAGTGTATAAAATAGAAAAAAGTATAAGTATAAGAAATAGAATAAAGTATAAGTAGAAAAAATACATGTGTATTTTATATACATGTGTATATTATATTTACTTTACTCGAAATTTTTTAACTAATCGGTCTGATAAATAAAAGATTAGAGAATAAGTAATGAGTGAAAGAGAGAAAGTGAATGCGTGATAACGAGAGCGAAAGAAAATTTGTGTTATTGCATGTGCAAATACAATATTAATCGTCGCCGCTAATAACCTAGCTTACGTCACTTACTGTCGATCGATTATCGACGTCACTTACTGTCGATTATCGATCATACTACGTTACAGTAAACGTGTCTTAAAAACGTCCTGTATAACATATTTCTTCCTCCCTCACCGCTGCTCCCCTTGCCGACACTTTAACACATTTCTTCGTCCCTGACCGCGGCCCCCCTTGCCAACACTTTAGCACATTTCTTCGCCCCTCACCGCAGCCCCTCTAGCCAAAATTTCCAGAGCGTCACTAGCGCGATCTGATGTCGAATGCCATAACAGTAAAATCTGAGCGGTCGACGACGACGACGACGACGTTTCTTAATTGATATTTTTCACATTTTGACTTTGCGTCGTAATAACTCGATTTGGAGAGCATGTAGCCCAAAAATAAAAACACTTTTCTTATATAATTCGACCCCGCTCTATCGATTGAGACTATTTAGAAGTCGATCCGTTGAGCGGATATATGAAAACCAGAAATATTGAGTGCTCTCAACTGACCGACTCGCGTAATAAGACACGGTAGTGTCTGTCTTGTGCTTGCGCGGACTTAGCACAAGACACTACCGTGTCTCTTGATGTATACGATTGCTATGCTAACATTTGCTATCGACATTGAATTTGACGGTAATACCAGAAAAGGAACATCAACAAATTATTAACACTGAATTAAACAGATTGAGAACGCTAACTATAGTAAAGGACCACTGAACAAATAGAACACGTTCCTCTGAATGTAACATAGAACAATTTCTGAAACAATGTAGTAGAGAACATATATATATATTTTTTACAAAATTACATTCAGAAAAAGATGTTTTCATTCGCTAAAGTTTAAAACTCAAAATAATTAAACAGACGATTTACTGCATTATTTCTTGCTACACAACTATTTTTATATCTTGAATATAAAATAAATCATTTTTATGTCCTGTAAATAAAAGAAGATATTAAAATAATAAAATAATAAATTATAAAATTGAATACTTCTTTGCTTACCTCACAATTTTAATTATATTTTTTGAATTATAAAATATTATTATTAAATATTTTAAAATAAAATGTAATGCATAAGGGATGAAGATGCTCAGAGACAAGATAGAATGCAGTAAGCAATCATCATTACTTATCGCATTGTTTCTTGTTACACAACCATTTTCATATCTTATATAGTATTTATAGGATGATACACCATCTTGAATATACATCTCAAATCTTTTCTGTATTACTTATTTCCTTTCAGCAATTCCAAACTACAAAAAATAAAAATCATTCTTATCATATAGCACAATTTTAATAATATAAAATACTATTATTAAATATTTAAAATTTAATAATATATAATACTATTATTAAATATTTTAAAATCAAAATGAAATATAATGCATAAAGGGTAAAAATGCTGAGAGACAAGTTAAAATGCAGTAAACAATCAACAATACTTACCGCATTGTTTTTTGTTATTATGTATATATATATCATATGTGGTATGTTATCAATTTTCTCTAATATATATATATATGGCAGCTTTCTCAAAGTTATCCTGATCTTTTTCAAAGATGGCCCATTACTAATGCAAGTTTGGTTATTAAGGATGATACACCATCTTGAATCTTTTCTGTTATCTTCTTTCAGCGATTTCAAACCAAAGTGCACATAATTATAATATAAAATACTATTATTAAACAAAATAAAATGTAATACATACAGGATAAAAATGCTATGAGACAAGATAGTATGCAGTAAGCAATCAACATTACTTACTGCATTATTTCTTGCCACGCAATTTTCTTGTATATAAAAGAAACCATTTTTATATCCTGTATATAAATGAAGATATTAAAATAATAATTGGCTTACCTCATTTCTTAAGTCGCTTTTTTTCACTATCGTCGCCGCTAATAACTTAACTTTCGTTTTTTTTCGTTTTACGTTTTACTATCTATTTTTCACTTTACTTTTCACTATCGTTGTCGCTAATTACCTAACTTTCATTAATCGACGTCACTTACTATATCAATCGATTATCGATAACACTATACGATCGATCACACTTCCAGAGCGTCGCTAGCGCGATCTGATGTCGAATGCCACAACAGTAAAATCTGAGCGGTCGACGACAACGAAGACGACGTTTCTTAAATGATATTTTTCACATTTGGACTTTGCGTCGTAATAGCTCGATTTGTAGAGCATGTAGCCCAAAAATAAAAACACTTTTCTTATACAAATCGACCCCGCTCTATCGATTAAGACTACTTAGAAGTCGATCCGTGGAGCGGGTATATGAAAACTCGAAATATTGAGTGCTCTCAACTGACCGTTTCGCGTAAAGATACACGGGAGCGTCTTGTTGCTTACGCGGACTTAGCACAAGACACTACCGTGTCTCTTGATAAGTCATGGTGCAAAGAATATAAGGTGAAGCATTCCAATGGATGCGCAGTGGTTCAAAACTAGTGAGAAACAACGAACCAATCAAATATGCCCGGTGATGCAAAATTCAATATGGCCGGCATATGGTAGACAGTCCGACGTGCATTGTACGAGTCGACGACAAATTTTTCACGATGCCAAGTTGTTTCGTGAGAAACTGTAAAAATCGGACAAATTATATATTTAGTAAAAAAGTAAAATATTATTCGTTTCCTCAAGATCCTGAATTGCGAATAAAATGGTTGCAGGCTTGCCAGAAGGATGAAAATTCAAAGATTACACGAGGTTAGTAAACATTACATTGCATTTATATTTTTTATATTAATAATGGCTAATTAATTATTTACATTTAAATGATGTACATATATATTACTTTGTTTTATAGCTACACAAATAAAACAATATTCTGCTACTGAGAATGAGTTGAAACTGTTACAAGAGTTCGAGGTCAACGTTGCTCAAGAACACATAGAAACTCAAGCTCTCATTTACATAGCTGGTTACGTTGCTCACAGATTTCGGCATAAATATCCTGACCTAGGTTGTAAAACTAAAGTGATGGCCCCCGCTGAAGACTGGTTATCATGTATCTCTCGAGGGAACTGCATTCGTCCTTCTGAGAATTTTTTTAAAGCCGCAAAAGTAATGGATAATGAATTTATCGCATTTCATGGAAATGACTTTAATGTCGGAAATAAAATTTTTGATAAACTGACCGAGCTAGTATACAATAAATTACGCCATGAATTTCCAAGAGAGGTTGTTGCATGTTTGGTACGAACGAGAACGTACATTAGATTAAGAGAAAAAAATAAAAAAATTGTTATGACAAGTATTAAAAAAAATAAAACAAAATTAAAACATATGTGCAATATTAGTCTTTAATTTTTTAGTCAGGCTATTATTTTATACGTTGTTATTTTTCATTTATTATTTTAAAATTTATTTCATTTTAAGTATTTTATTGTATTTACTTGTTTTCTTTTTGAATATTTTTGATAAAATTAATATAATAAATTTTAATATAAATATAAATACTGTTTTTATTTTTAAATAACTTACTACATTTATAATTGGCGCGTTTCCTCACCGGGCAAATTTGATTGGTTGAAATTTTAAGTCGCCGCCATATGCGCAATACTTCACCTTATATTCCTTACACCATGGTTGATAGCGTGATAGCGAGCTCCCCGAACGCATCCCTGGGACTCCGAGGGGGGAGGGGGGGGGGGGAGGGTAGGGCCCCCGGGAGGGGGGTATGACGTCACGGGGGTATGACGTCACGGGTATGACGTCACGCGGGGAGGGGGTACTTTGTAGGTGCGGGGGTATGACGTCACGCGGGGAGGGGGGTACTTGTAGGTGCGGGGGTATGACGTCACGCGGGGAGGGGGTAGGGATATGACGTCACGCGGGGGTATGACGTCACGCGGGGGGGGGCATATTATGTGTTACAAAGGTGATGTCCGGCCGCTAATATTTATAAACATATTAAGTGTCACAGCTCTGATTTCTATAAACAAAAGGAAACACTCGCAGACCACCCTCTTCCCAGAATCGTACGTGTTGCGACAGGTTTTTTCACGCGCCGATGTCCGGTTGCTAAAATTTATAAACAGATAATAGAGGCATGCGCCGATATCCGGTTGCTAAAATTTATAAACAGATAACAGTTGGTAGCTTCGATTTTTATAAAGCGTTACATCCCCCTCCCCAGAATCGTACGTGTCGCGACAAGTTTCAAGGCGATATCGCCTACCCCGAATATAGCGTTACAGGATTGAGCGCCGATTACCGGCTGCTTGGATTTTATAAACATATAATGTCACAGAAGCGAGCGCTAATATACAGCTGCTCTAATATCGAAAACAATGGCTTTGAAAATGATGATGTGGTTGGAAAGAAATAAAATATACATATGGGACAATGAGATAAAGTCTGTATATAATCGATCAAGAAGCACAGAGTCCCGCAGTATGTGCGTCGACAGTGAATCAATTAATTCGAATAAGAGTATCGCGAGTAATGTGTCATTTTGGAATATCGATAAAGTTCCTAAAATCATGGAGATAGACAACAATTTTGATGCAATATCGGATGAAGAGTTAGAGTTTGTGGATGATGAATTCATGAAGATAGACAATAATCTTGAACCAGTGAATGAAGAATCATCTGACGAAGATCACGCATTATCGAATGATAGTGACTGTGTTAGTGATTACAGTGAGAACGTTGTAGAAATTATTGATAGTATCTAGTTCGGAAATCAATGCAATGAACATACATACGAAACAGTGTGTTATATACTTTTGGTATCAACCATTTACATAATAATTATGATTTAATATGTGCTATGTGCATGACCGGAGTGCAAAATTTAGCTGTATCAGTGTACGCTACACGAAAGCATACGATTGAGTTCCATGGCGCAATAACTCATTTGTTTTGTGACATGTGTGAAAATCCATTGTTCCAGATATTTCCATGTAATATGTGTCCAATTTGCACACAGTAAAAAAAAACAGTATGACGGAAATTCCACGCAATATACATGAAGTACGAAAAATAAATTATAAAGACTATGAATGTGATGATTTACACCGAGATGTCATCGAAGTTCTCGAGAATATAAAGAATGTGCCAAGAAACAGATCCACGGGTGTGCGACGAATATCACCAGTACAATTTCTACGCGATCGAGAAATCGGTGTACGCGGAACCAACGAAAAAATCATCAGACAAGGCTGGGATATTCATCATTATAGCTATGTTCATCTTTGGCCTTATAATGTGAGGCAAAAAGTGTACAGCCAGATGCAGGATGAGTGCAAGATGGTGGATCAGGGTAAAATTCCAGTGATGCGTAATTCTAATAATGAATCGTTGAAAAGTGATTTACACTCGTACAAACATTGGTCGGTGAAAATCATCAAAAAACTTTATGAGTGTAAATGTGACAACAAATGTGACTTGTATTGGTGCAAATATGATCACAAATACTTTATTACAATTCCCGCGGGTATCGGAAGGTGCATCGAAATGATTGTGATGAAAAATTGTCATTATTCAAATAGTTTCATTATTCCCCGTGACTTTTCTAAATTTACGAGGCGTCATATGTGGTGTACTCTATGGAATAAATTGAAGAATATAAGACACTATCGTCTTCTATATACAAAACGATATTGCAGAACATGCGATCGAGTAACGTGCAAGTGTCCCGTCGAAGATTGTGACGTGTTTTAAAAAAGAAAGACATTCATAAAAAAAATATAGAGCAAACTGAACGCAATCTGTTGGAGCAAGCTGACAATGTTGCTACCCTGAGAGAGTGTTTGACATGGATGCAACGATACGACGAGTTCATAGAACAGCTCGAAGAACGCTGTCGTGCCAAGCGTCCGCTCTCGATCGGAAACAGACAATCTTTGGTGGCTCGAATCGCGCGAATCGAGGGAGCGAAGAAACGATTAGAAAGACGCTTTATACACATCGGCGGTGATTATGCGAGCACTAGCAGTGATAACGCGGGGAGACTCGTTTGGCGAAAGATCGAGGCTGCGTTCGAAAATCGCGTACTGACAGGTGCGGTGATCAACACAGATCATATCGAACCGCGAACATTTCAAATAAAAGACGCTATTAAAAAATACAATAGTGTAAAAGTAAACACCGTGTTCAACGTGGAGTTAGTGACTGGTGATAAACGTGCTAATAAAAGCATCAACACGAGAAACTGTGAACTCTTTCAAACATCGAATTTGCAAGAGTGGTACGAGCGACACGTCATCGAACCCACCTTGACATTCCTTGAGGAATTTCAGGAACTTGATAGTGGATGAACGTTGTCGCGTATACTTAATTTGACTGTTAATGTGAACAAGTACAATCCTTTGCATGCGGGATGTATGGTGAAAATGCTGCGAGTAATACAACTAAAGAGAGCAGTGATCAACATGCAATCGACCGACAATGCGTGCTTCGCGTGGTCAGTAGTCGCCGCTCTGTATCCAGCTGAAAGACACGCGGATAGATGCTCCTCGTATCCTCACTACACGACAGTGTTGAATTTTCAAGATATAGAGTTTCCAATAACTCTAAAAGACATTAAAAAATTCGAACGTCTAAATAATATATCAATCAATGTGTACGGTATCGAGGAGCAGAAGAAGAAGAATACGCTAAACATTCTTCCGATCCGGCTTACCGGCGATAAAAAAGAGAGACACGTCAATTTACTATACATTGAGGATCAGCGAGACTACAACGTTGGACATTTCACACGTGGATCAAGAATCTATCCCGCCTCGTGAGCTCGCAACTCACAAAACATCATACGAAATATTTTTACGATCGGTAAGTGTACATCATAATAAAATTTATTACAATAATTTTTTTGTACTTGAAAGATATATATAAAATATATATTATTTTTCAGATGTCTACACTATTTTCAAAAAAAGGAGAGATTGGAAGCCCACATCGATTGCGGAAAGATGAATGACTGCGCCATTATACTACCGAGCGAGGACGACAAGTGGCTCAGCTTCGGTAATTGGAGCAACAAGGAACGAGTTCCATTCGTCGTGTACGCTGACCTCGAATGTGTCCTGAAGACGGATAAAGATTCAACTACACCTACATACACATATCAACATCACCAGGTATTCAGCGTAGGATACTACGTGCGGTGTTCGTACGACGACTCGTTATCGTCGTATCGGTTTCGTCGCGATAAAAATTGCGTCGCGTGGTTCGTCGGCGAACTTGAAAATCTTGCGCACCGCGTAAAACGGATTTTATCAACAAATGTCCCCATAGAAACTCTTTCCAACGAGCAGCGGGAGGCGTACCGTAGCGCGACACATTGCCACATTTGCGAGAAACCGTTCACGCAAGAAGACGACGACGACGACGACGACGACCGAGTACGCGATCATTGTCATTTGACCGGGCGATACAGAGGTCCCGCGCATTCAAATTGCAATTTAAATTATAAAAACTCATATACCATTCCGATAGTTTTTCACAATTTATCCGGTTACGATTCTCATTTCATCATTAAAGAAATAGCTACCGCGTTCGAAGGCGCAGTCGATCTTTTGCCGATAACAAAAGAAAAATATATTTCGTTTAGGAAAAATGTCGTAAATACCGCCGAAAGATCAAAATCACAAAAATGTGTAAAATTACGGTTCATCGATTCCTATAAATTTCTAAGTACCAGCCTCGATAAACTGGCATCGTTTCTTAATAAAGATAAGTTAAAAATTTTACGCTCAGAATTTTCTCAATTATCAATCGAGGATTTTGATCTTTTGACGAGAAAAGGCGTGTTTCCATACGAGTACATTGATTGCATCGATAAATTAGAGGACCTCTGTTTACCACCGCGCGAATCATTTTACAGTTCCTTGACCGGTGACACTGTATCCGAGAGCGATTACGCGCACGCCGCGAACGTATGGCAGCGATTCTCAATCCGAACCTTGGGTGAATACAGCGATTTGTACTTAAAAACGGATGTCTTGTTATTGGCCGATATTTTTGAAAATTTCCGCGACAGTAGCGTGGCGCGCAGTAGTTATGGACTGGATCCCGCTTATTATTATACTTTACCCGGTTTTACGTGGGATGCTATGTTAAAACATACGCGTGTAAATTTTGAACTGCTCACGGATATTGACATGGTCATGTTTATCGAACGCGGTATACGCGGTGGCCTCAGTCAATGTTCCGGTAGATACGCACGAGCCAATAACAAGTACATGCAGTCGTACGACCCATCGAAACTTTCTTCATACTTGATGTATTTCGACGTCAACAATATGTATGGTTGGGCAATGTGTCAACCGCTGCCTTACGTGAATTTTCGATGGCTCGAAGACATATCAAACTTTGACTTTAACGCGATCGCTTCGGATTCACCCACAGGTTACATTCTCGAAGTCGATCTCGAGTATCCGCAATTTATACACGACGCGCACGCTGACCTATCGTTCTGTCCAACGCGCGATAAACCGCCTGGCAAGCGACAGGATAAACTCCTCGCCACGCTCTACGATAAGAAGCGTTACGTCACCCACTACCGTAACCTACAGCAATGTACACGTCATGGTCTTCGCGTCACAAAGATACACCACGTGTTAGAGTTTTCGCAATCTCCATGGCTTCGCGATTATGTCGAACTCAATACTCAATTTAGAACGCACGCGAAAAATGATTTTGACAAAAATTTATACAAATTGATGAACAACGCGGTATTTGGTAAGACCATGGAGAATGTTCGAAATCACGTCAACATTAAACTTATAACGCAATGGAACGGACGGTACAACGCGGAGGTGATGATCGCGAAACCAAATTTCCACAGCCGAAGCGTCTTCTCCGAGAACTTAATCGCGATCGAAATGCGAAAACTCGAGGTGAAGTTTAACAAACCGATCTATGTAGGCATGTGCATTCTCGATGTATCGAAAGTCTGTTTGTATGAATTTCACCACGAGTACATGGCACCGCTGTATCACGACAAATGTAGAATAATGTACACGGATACCGACAGTCTCGTATACCGCATAAAGTGTGAGGATGTTTACGAGACGATGAAACGCGATATAGCGAGATTCGACACGAGCGATTATCCGACTGACAACGCGTACGGTATACCACTCACGAATAAGAAGGTACCCGGTTTAATGAAGGATGAAAATAATGGAACGATTATGACGGAATTCATCGGACTGAGAGCGAAAATGTACGCGTTGAGGGTGGACGGGAAGAAAGACATGAAAAAGGCAAAAGGTGTCAAGAATAACGTAGTAGCGCGGACCATAACGTTCGACGATTACACGCGGTGTTTGAACGAGGAGATTGAAATGACTCGTCAACAATCATGTATAAGATCAAAGTTACACGAAGTATATACGATGTCTGAAACAAAAATCGGCCTGAGTCCGTACGATGACAAGCGGTATATTGTACCAAATTCAACCGACACGTTACCATGAGGACATTATCAAATACCATTATAATATAAATATTCTTGAAAAAAATGTACTATTATTATGTGAAAGGAATATTAATAAAGGTTTTTATACACATGTATTTTCATATACGCATGTATTTCATATTTTTATATTGTATACATGTTTGCATATTATATGTTTGAAATAAAAAAAGTTTTGTATTAAATCACATTGTCCTTGTGTATCCATGAATTGTGCGATCCATCGAATCCCAGCCACTTCACGTAAACTTCGTCACCCTTCTTGCGCAATACTTTTTCCACGAGATACACGTTCGGGTGAGTCGCGCGATGCAACTCATGCTCATAGAACGCTCCAGCGACGGATTTTCCGCGATAGTCTTCCAGTAGATACGTTACGGGATTAGTACGTTGTACTTTAACGATTTTAAACACCTCAGTGGTCCAATTTGGTGTATAGCCTTTCTCGAAGACGGTTTTATACTTGCTAACGCGTACCGGGTCACCCACTTTAAACTTTGCCGGACCTGCGATCTTTATCGCGCTGTACACTGTGGTCAAGAGTCTCTCGGCGATCGCAGGCGTAACGTCAACGGGTTGCATGCCGATCGTTCGATGCACGCGCGTGTTGTAATCTGATACGAGTCGTGGCAACGCGTCGACCCACTTGTAATTTCCATTGAGTGTAAACATCTTCCACATATCGTTCTTCAACGTGCGGTTGAATCGCTCGACGACCGATGCTTTCAACACCGAATACGTGGAGTAGTGGTTTACGTTATGTTTTTTCAAGAGTCGTTGTACGTCGCTGTTGTAAAATTCTTTTCCCATATCGGTTTGCCAGTTTTTCGGGCATCTCTTGCTCTCTCGAATTATCTTAGCGATAGCTTCAGCCATTTCGCTTCCGCCTTTGCTCTTGAGCGGTACAGCCCACGCGTGCTTACTCAACACATCGATGACGGTGAGTATGTAGTGGTAGCCTCCATTGAAACGCGAGTACGGACGCATCTCGACGACGTCTGCCTGCCACAGGTCATCGTATCCCCGAACTATGACGCGTCTTCGTGGAAAATTTCTTCTCGCCGGAGCATGTAGTTCGTCGACGAGTCGTCGCTTTTCGGAACTGATGTTTTTATTTTTTGGATTTTTTATTTTTTATTTTGTTTTTATTTTTTGGATGTTTTATTTTTTTGGATTTTAACGAGCTCATGTTTCGACGCGTAATAATACGTACGAAGAAATTATGATTTCTGTTTATTTCCGTTTGTTATCCTTTATTAACGGTTCTTTGTCATCCGTTTGATAACTGTCTCTGACCTGTTCGTACCCGTTTCTAATCCGTTCATAACCGTTTCTGATTCGTTCGATAGCCGTTCGATAGCTGTCTGACAACCGTTCCTGAGCCGTTCGCTGTCTTTCATTACCGTCTCTGAGCCGTTCATAGCCGTTCCCTAGCCGTTCATTGTTGTTATTCATTATCGTTTACGAGCCGTTCCTGATCCGTTTCTGACCCGTTCGTACCCGTTACTGACCTGTTCCTAACCCGTTTCTGACCCGTTTGTTATCGTTCATGACTCGATGGTTATCGCACGCTGAAGTTCGTTTATCGCGGTGCGTAACGCACGTACATCTTTCTCGATCGCGGTCAGTTTCTCATCTGACTCTCTCTGTTGATTTTTCACAGTTTTAAGACATTGCTCCACGTACAGTTTATTGACGGCGTCAGTATCAGTCTCAGGTTGCGCTACGTGACAAATCTTGCGCGACTTTGCGTCGTAGTCTGCAGCGACGCGACACAACGCGTTATTGCGCACGTAATTTTTCACTAATCCATTCCAACGCGAATTGTCGTCGTCTTTTCTCCGTTCAAATAGCCCAAATTCGTTAATTGGCATTTTTTCGATGCGAGTGATCGCCACCGATCGACTGGTTCGTTCCGACGATGTACGAATTAATTTATAATTAGACCAGCTTCGCGAAGCTCCTCGATGATCGACAGTATCTCGTTGTCGTGAGCGTTGTGACCAGCTTGACGCGAAGCATCGAGCAATCGCAGGCGATCCACCAGCTCGTTGGGATCGTCCCAGTGTACGTAATCGATCGCGTTATCGTTTAGAGTCATAGCGCGAGGTAATCCTCTTCCAGATTTTTTCTTTCCAGGTTCGATCGATAGTAACGGTGCAATTAACGGTGTTTGTACTTGTATCCCCTGTTGCTCCGTAGTTGACCGACAGCGTTGTGTTTGCGTCTATGCGCATTAGTTGTCAGCAGCAGGGTCTTGTACTTTAGCATATCGTCTTCCGTATATACGTCATCGTTGGGAATTTTCATGAAAATCAGCTCGTAAAGACCGGGTGTACCGATGTATTTCACGTCGTCGACAATTATATTATCGCTGTTGTCCACGTCGAAACGTTTGCTACCGAGCATCAATCCATCCTTGCCGAGATAAACACCACACACGTTATCTATACCGCTCTGACCGCGTAAGACATCCCCGATATACTTTTGAGAAAGCGGGCTCAAGTGACCGCGCAACGCTTCTTGACCATCCGCCGTATGTATCTGACCTTGAACGGTTGTCGCGAACAAATCGTCCGTGATTTCAAAAACATCTTCGGTCGCGTTTGTCGCCGGTTGTATCGCACGCGGTGTAGAGGTTGTCAACGGTGCATTATTGTTTAGCTTATGTCGTTTCGGGGATTCGGTGATTTAATTAACGAGCGATCAACTTGTTTCCTCTTTATCGCATCCTTCTCACGTTTCTGGACGAATGACGTTTCAATACCCATGTCATCGTCACGCGGCTCGTCTTTTATCGCGTGCGCGCTAGAATTGTCGACGATCTTTTGCAACGGCTCGATGATTGGCCCAAGGTGTCTCTTCGCCGTTATATCGTCTTCAATCTTACCGGTCTTCAAAGCGCGATATTTCTTGCGAATCGATTGACTCGTTTTCTCAATTTCCTTCGCAATCTTTTCACGCTCGCGAATATCATTGTTCTCTGTTTTTATGTTGATAAAGCGTTGATCGCTTACGTCTCGACAAGGTTTCGACAACGACTAGCCGTTTCGCGGTATCGCGAACACGTTAAATCCTTTTCTGTCGCCCATTAGTAAGCGAGCTATCCTCTATCACTACGAATCCATACTCGCGTTGCCAACAATCGTGACACAAAGCACAAAATTCTTCGTACGACATGTCGGTATTTACGTGATCGTTGTACACGTGTTTTAAGTTGGTACCGTCCTGTTTAAACAAGATCAGCAGGTTCGCGTTATCGCGTATCAGATGTTTTGGTATTCTCGCGTACGACTGACACAGATAGAAACAGTCAACGTTCGAGTGCTTGCCCATTGAGAAATATTCTCTCACCACGTCTTGGTTATCGCATGCTACGTCATCGAAGACGAAGATCGAGTTTGGATGCGCCTCGCTCGGTGGAATGACGTCACTGTTATTGGAGAACGCAAAGTAGCCGATTTCGTCGATCGATGTCAATAAATTCTCCAAGTATTGATATTTCGGTTGTTGCAACGATTTTAAGTACACGTACACGTTCTCGAAACGTATGCCGTGCGGATTTTCCAGTAAACTTATCAAAACGTTGGTTTTACCACAATTCGAGGGACCGCAAACGATTGCACGTATAGTAGTCGGTAGCATCGTACCGTGCCTGCGTTGCTTTTCCTCCATCGGTCCTAATCTATTATCGAAATTAGTCACTGTGATCGTCGGCGATTGTTGCACGAACCGCATGTTTGCAGTAAAAAACTGTATCGAGAGAACGCACTCTCCTATTTATAGGCGCGTAAAACTGCGAGTCGCTCAGTATCTAAAATGTTTTTACTTCTAACGGATGGCATCGATATTTACAATTTATCCGCTGAACAACTCAAGTACATACCGAAGATCATTCTATTGCGGCAATTTTCTAATTACATAGATCAGGCCTGCACAACTCAGGCGGGCCGACAAGCCAAGTAGTAACGCCGCGATATTTCCGACGTCCCCACCACTGACCGCGCGCCTCTTCTCGCGCGCCTCTCCCGCCCGTCTCTCCCGCACGTCTCTTCCCGCGCGCCTTCACGAGGAGACTTCTCCGCCAGCGCGGTAGGCGAGAGTGGGGGAAGCTTCCCCGCTACGAATGAAGGAAGTGGAAGAAACGTGATAGCCAAGCGTGGCTACGGGGCCGCCAGTTGTGCAGGCCTGACATAGATTATGTGTGGGATAAGCTTCCCGAAGATATTAGAGCGGACCCAGAAATTCAGCAATATCGTCGATGCCTGGAACACTAATTTACCGTGTCAGCAAACGCACATCGACGGTCCCGCGCCGTTGATAAAGAATTGCAGTCGATGTCAGCAAAAGCGTCGAACGTAAAAGGTGGCAGTTTGCTAAATCGTGCGATAAACATGCTTCCTTTCGAGTTACATATTCCCGGCTATCAGTTTTGCGGCCCGGGCACTCATTTGGAGAGACGATTGGCGAGAGGCGATCAAGGTATAAATCTACTGGACGCAGCGTGCCGCGAGCACGACATAGCGTATTCTCGGAGTAACGATCTCGCCGAGAGACACGCGGCGGACCGGATACTCACCGAAAAAGTGCGAAGACGCATTGTCGCGAGGGATTCCGCCCTCGGTGAGAGAGCCGCAGCCACAGCTGTCTGGGCGGCGATGAAGGCCAAGACAAAAATCGGCATGGGTATGAAAACGAAGACGAAAAAAAAGGTTGCGAAAAAACGGATACTTCCGGTAGCGAAACGCAGTGGCGTATTGCCGATTCTGCCGATGTTGGGTGCGCTCGG